>JAMKCF010000009.1:13164093-13511593 GCA_023634235.1 Pisaster brevispinus
ACAAGTTGCTATATAAATGGTTCCTTAGTTCAAGCATAGCAGCGCTCAATATTTCACAATTGGTTCACAGGCCCGAGGCCAGTGTTTTTTGCTTCGGCCGGTAAACTTGCTACCCGACAAGTCTGGTGGTTGTGTGTCTTTGAATACCTTACCTCATCTTGAATTTAAAACATTGTGTTCAAGTGTTGACTTTGAGTCCGATAAATATCTTTCAATTCTGTTGAGTTTGAAATATTACCCACAAGATCAAATAAAAAACAGGGCAATTGTAACACTGAGTGGAAAGTTTCTGATTATGATTATAATCATTAGTTTGGTCTTGGTCATGGTCTATGATTATGGTCGTGTACCAAATTTTCTGGCCCAGTAAAAATTTTGAGCTACATGCCCTACAGTCTTGTGGATTTTTTTCCCACTAAATTTGAGCCCTACATAGCTTTGCATAACTGTTGCAAAAATAACTGAGTGCTTTGAGGTGTCTGTTGGGCTTGATAAAGTGCTATAAAAGAACTGCTCATCATTATTGTTATTCAGACCAGCTATTGCTAGAACTAATGTTATGTTATGTTCTTTCCACTACTGTTTTTGTCTACAGCCTTCTATTCTGTCTGGAGTGGCGAGGAATCTCTGAAACTGCCAGGCTTATCATCGGGATTGGAAAATCCATCATCATTGGCATATTTGTGGTGTGTTTTCATTTCTTTCTCAAACTTATCAATAAAGGGTAACTTTACATTGTGCAGTGGATCCAGGATGAATTTCTGGAAGAACTTGTTTTGAATTTCAAAATTGATTATTTTTCATATGCAAAAAACTGAGCTCCGATTTGCTATACATCAAAGTCATAACAACACTAATCATTATTAATCGGCAGCATATTGATTTTACTTATGTCTCTAAAGGTGGAAGCGTGTCTACGTGTGTTCAGCGACTGGCGTATACTGAAGGAGGTAATTGAGGTCTTGGACATTGCTCTGATTGTCATCGCGTTCGTGGCCAACATTCTCTGGTACTTGTCCGGCACCTACCAGCAGCTATTTGATGTGATGGGAGGCTTAGTGGTGGCCTTCAGAATAGGGTTGAACTCTGCACAGGTAAGGCAAAACACCGGAAGGTTACACTTTCTGCAAGGTTCGTTGTTGAAGTGCTGTAACAAAATTTCTTGAAAATTTCAAAATTTCTAAATTTCTTGTTAAAAGAAAATCAACACGTTTGAAATTTCAACGTGTTACATGTCACTGAGCTGTCAAATGTTTGCACATTCCCAAGGGCCCCATGATTGTTTGTATGCCTTGAACATTTATGGCCAATAAATGTTAAGTTATTATAAGCAAAAATGCAAAAATTTGTTAATGGCCTGACGTTTCGACCCTAGCAGAGTCTTTCTGGAAGGCTAAATGACAACACAACACACATAAACAGGTATTCTGGTGTAACAGAAGCAGTCAAATGGAAAGAAATGAAAAGAGAGAGAGAGGCCGAATGCACATGGAAAAAGCAAGGAATGAACAATGAAGGAGATGGGGGGGGGGGTAAGAGGGAAGGGGCTGGTTATTAGTAGGATTAGCTGTGTGTACTGTCAATTTTGAAACCACTACCTTAAAATATAATGACAACACATCTCTCCTGGATAAAAATGACTCTTTTTGGATAATATTTCGGCAAACAGTGTTGATATGTTTTGTCAACCCATGGCAGCCCGGACAGTGGTCAGTGCTGACAAACAGCAGAAATGTCTGCCGTAGTTATTTGCGCTGGGCAAATAGTAATAACGAAACACACATTATGATCTAGACAATGGTTTGTGTACATATTGAGCAGTCAGTGTATAACAGTACTTCATGTGTATGTAGTACCGTCAATGTAAACGAGCACTTTATACAAACACATACACTGGTCTGTCAACTGTAATATCCTGTGGACTGTAGGTCATGCTAGATAGCCTATCCATGCTTTCTTTTTTTACTTTAGGCATGATTTATAAATATCCCAGACAGTTGAGGCAGTCCAATTGGTTGAAAGATGGTCACATGACCATGTTAACCTAGTATTGGATCGGCTCATAAAGACATAGCTGGAGCTGTTTGAGACCAGTTGGTAAAAGCGCGCTCGGCATTCATAACCGTACGCATGTTTGCGTGCAAGCATAAGCGGACGCTAATAATGCGTAACACAATCATTACATACGGTTCTCAACAAAACTATCTATTAGAACATGCGCAAACACACAACTGTTGAGCCTCACATGCAATTAGACATTTGGTGAAATGGTCAAGGACAGAAATTGAAAAACTTACCAAAAAAATAAGTTCAGTTACAGTTTTTTCTTTATTGTAACTCTTTTTAACAAAAGAGGGTATTTATGAATGGGAATATATAAAGGGAATCAAATAATACAGTGCATATATACTGACCCAATTCACCATGACGCCTTTATCACAGTAATCTTGGTTGTGCCATTTTGGGAGTGAATGCCCCTGTGTGTGCAGTGCGCATTTTAAACGCGGCGTTTACGCGCTATCGAGTTCACTCCCATAATGGTGAGCATGGCAGACAGTAGCCTTGTGTGACGTTATTGCAAGGGGTCAATAGACACAGGTTATTTCAGCTATTTCCGCCGGATCTCAACGGGAGAGTTCGTTTACATGGTGTCTCCTTAAACTTTACTAGATGTCAGTTGTATTAAACATTAAAACTACACGCCTATTCTTGTAATATTGTGTGATGGAATGATGTTATCGTATGTGAAGCAGTTTGTAAATAATTTCTTTGATTTGTTGGACCTACATAAAACTGAGGTTTTTGTAAATTGTATATTTTTTGTTGCACTACACAAACTCTAAACCTGATGTTTTAATAAGACTGATTTAAACAACAATTTAGTGTGTGGTTTTCATATACAATTAACAAAAATAGAAAATTCTAGTCATAAAAACTCTGTGAAACTATTTCACCTGACACAAATATGAATTGTGTTTTTTTCTTTCAGACGAAGAAAGCAGTGCTGCTATTTTTCACCAAGATCTTCCCTGTCATGTTTGATCTGATCATTCTTGTGTCTGCAATCATGTGAGTACAACCTAGTCGTAGGCGTTTGATAAAAATGTCTAAGACGTTTGTCAACCTAGCTTACACATGAAAAACGTACTCTGTTTTTTGGAGAATGTGCACTTCACCAAAGTCTACTATTCTACTATTTTACAGTAATAATAAACTGCTTTCAATTTTGCTACCTGCTCAAGATTGTTTGAACTTTTTGCTAGTTTGTTGGGGTTGTTGGTTGGTTGGTTGTGTGTGTGTGTGTGTGTGTACCCGATGAAACTAAGGACTTTAACAAAAGGGATCTGGTTGTTTTGACAGAGGGAGGGTGTCCTCTCTTCACATTGGTTTACAAAACCAATGGGGACAATGGGAAGAAAAAAAATCCAAACGATGGGAGAACAAACAGGGTCGACAAACATCTGTGATATTACTTTTAGTGACATTCAAATCAAGGAATGAAGTTATAACAAAACGGACAATAGGTCCACAATGGCTATAAAAAACCCCCACACCAATTGGGTCCGCGTTTGTCAGAACAAAGAGTTGAACAAAAGGAAGGTCCACACATGGAGGTCATTATACACTTGTGTGTGAGTCTTGTGAAAGACATTGTTTGTGATAATTGTGTGTCTGTAGTTTTGGCTCAGTCTTGTAAAGCAGTATTGTCTGTGTTGCAACTCTATAAAATTGGGTCCATTCATCTGTGATAAGACCATAATTACGAAAGTGTTTTTTGCTCCCGTCTTCACAGGTTCTTGTACGCTATCCTCGGATTTGAGATTTTTTACGGCCGGCAGCCAAATACAAAATTCAGCTCTGGTCATTATGAGTACCAATGCAATCTTGGCTTTGAAAGTGTCTGGTGAGTATAAGATGTAGAAACAATAACATGAACAATAACAACAACAAACTTGTGTGTGTATGGTAGCACCAAGTATTATCAAGTTAAATGCCTGACGATAGTGTGGATAGTCTGTAGGTGCAGAGGCCTAGTCCAGCTGAAATCCAGAATCTGATTTGAGGAGTTCTGGGTGGTTAGGTTTACTATGTGCGGTATAGAGTTAAAGGTGTATAAAGTACTTGTGATTGGAAAACATTTCTCTTTCAATCTAAGGTGATTGAAGGCAAGGGCAGTATTCTCTCTCCATGAATTGTAGTCGTTTGAAGGAATGAACTGGTGGTGCAAAACGGTCATTCTGTTCTTTGTAGAACCTCCACAATAATAATAATAAAAATAATCGATTCTTATATAGCGCTTTATCACAGCGTATCAAAGCGCTTCTGACATTATTACCCCTGGTCACTGGGCCATATATTTCATTCCATAAACCATCTCAGCTCCCTGGGGAGTATACAGCCGGTGCTGCGAGTTTACCGCGCTCCAAGCTAATCATTCACATGAACCATCTCTGCCCTCACAGGTACCCATTTTACCCCCGGGTGGAGAGAAGCAATTATGGTTAAGTGTCTTGCTCAAGGACACAAGTGTCACGACCGGGATTCGAACCCACATACCGATAACTTAACCACCAGAACTTGAGTCCGATGCTCTTATCCGCTCGGCCACGACACCCCACAACTGAGTGGCGAGTCAAAGAACTTTATTTACACCATGTTACAAATCCTATTTTTTTTCTCCAAACGTCCCTATTCCCATTATTAATTGACATTTGAAGTATTTGTGATGATCTAAAAATCAAACTGTAGGTGTACAGCCACAATCATGGGCACACACTTTGTTTGGTGTCCATGGTACGAATAACTGTTTGACAATCGCTGATGTAACACTTATCTGTGTGGCATGTCACGGCCAAACTCCAGCTCGATTGTGACTGTGCACTTTAATAATAGTTAGGGGAAAAAACCCCACTGACTATAAGTCTTTAAGCCCCCCCGCCCCCACTAAAACTAAATAATAATAGAATAAATTAATTAATAAATTAACAAAATGAAAACATTTCAAAAGATTCGTTGTGTTCTCTTGACAGGTGTTCACTGCTGATGGTCTTCCAAATTATCACCACTAGTAATTGGCATGAGATTATGAACTCAGTAAGTAAAGTTACTGTTGGGTTAAAGTTAGCAAGTGACAAAGCAAGAATGTTGAACAAGTACATGTATTGTATTTCTCTGGTTTCAAGAAACATTGATCTACATACTGATAAATATCATGGAGGTACCTGTCTTTTAGATGGCGTGGGTCGTTATTTATGTCCATTTTAATAGATGCAGTGCAGACCTACGCTAATAAACAACTAAGGATGTTAAGGAGTGCAATATCGTGAGAATATTTTCATGAGCTGAAATATAGAATGCTCCTTTCATCGAGGTGAAGCCGATTTAAATGAAACACTCAATCTTTCAATGATTTAAAATATTCTCTCCATTTATGTAGCATCCAAGTAGATCTTTGTCATTTGATTGGAGAATAAAACTGTAGGAACAAACAGAATGTGCAAGATTGTATCCTGGCATCGACCGCGAATGTAAAGCAACGAGTGCAGTTGTCAAAAAAGATGGGACAAAAGTCCACTGTGAATAGAACCAAAGTGCATGGTTTATGAAGCAACGGTTTGATTACTGAATGCTGCGTGACCTACAATCCTCCAATCAAACGACAAGGATCTACGTGGGTGTTATGTAATCGTTTACATTTCTCATTAAAAAAACAACATCATTAATGATATGATTGTCATGGTCACAATCCATAATCATAATTTGATTATAAAGCTCGCGGCACTCATTATGATTAACTTGTCCAGCCACCTCAACCTTGCATTGTAATTCTAACTGCAATACTGTTTTGTGTTTGGTCTTTCCATAGGCTATGGTTTCCACCTCGGATTGGGCCTGCCTGTATTTCGTACTTGGGTTCATATTCATCAATCTGATTGTTATGAAGTAAGTTTATATAAACAAGAGGCTCATGTAAAATAAACAAGGGACCCCTGTAAAATGAACAAGGCACCCCTGTAAAATGAACAAGGCACCCCTGTAAAATTAACAAGGCACCCCTGTAAAATGAACAAGGCACCCCTGTAAAATTAACAAGGGACTCATGTAAAATGAACAAGGGACCCCTGTAAAACAAACAAGGGACCCCTGTAAAACAAACAAGGGACACCTGTAAAATAAACAAGGGACCCCTGTAAAACAAACAAGGGACCCCTGTAAAACAAACAAGGGACACCTGTAAAATAAACAAGGGACCCCTGTAAAATAAACAAGGGACCCCTGTAAAATAAACAAGGGACACCTGTAAAATAAACAAGGTACCCCTGAACACTTTACAGATGTGAATATTAAAGAGAGGAATATGTTCAGGGCCAACTTATATAGACCAATCCATCTGAGGTAATCCATTTGAGGTTACTTACATGTGTCCTATGCCTGTGTTTTTACCACTTTACTGTGAGGCTTCTGAGCTCTTGTACGTGCCAAGCATAGATAAGTATTTGCGTCACGCTGACACTTTGTATTGTTAGTGAAGATACCTATGATGTGCAAAGAAATAAATAGTGTAAGAGTTTGTGTTTACTCAGTAAAGATGGTGCATTAAAGTCGTTTGGATTCAACTATAGACCAATTGTATGGGCTGAGGATAAACAATGGAAGTTTGTACGCGCCATGCACAACTATCAGCCAATGATAGGTCTTTCTTTGACCTAGATTTTGAATTTTCTAATGTTTTTTCCCCACGGAATATTTTTTGAAATTGTGTTAAATGTAATCCTGGCAAACACTAGATAGTTCTCAATAGATGCCATCTTTACGGTCAACTTGGGTTTTTGGCTTTGAGCTGCGTCAAACGTTCTGACTTTTGTATAAAGCCATTGGTTCACTGACCAATCATACACAAAATTTGCCAAAACTCCTGCATGCTGCATGTGGTGTTAATACAAAGCGCATAGATGTGTGTTTAAAAAATGATTAATTTGCCTGTAAAGATGGCCGAACTTACACTGTATGATGCCAAGTGGGAACTATCTGTACATGGAGTGGGTAATACTTCTAGATTTGTTTTGATTGACTACTCTTTGTTTCTTTGTTTACTAACTGCTACAGCCTGTTTGTTGCCATTGCTATTGAAGCATTCAATAAGCTGGGAACTGAGAAGGAGCTTGCAGATGAACAGAATCCAGATCAAGAACCGAAAAAAATGGTAAGGAGTCAAACATCATGAAAAAACAGATCAAGACAACCCCCCCAAAAAGAAGGCATTGCAATGTTTTTGTTTAACCAATGCATTGGTAAGGAATCAAGTATCACAAAAATCGAAATCAAGACCCCCCCCCCCACAAAAAAAAATTGGTAAGGAATCAAGTATCACAAAAATCGAAATCAAGACCCCCCCCCCCACAAAAAAAAATGGTAAGGAATCAAGTATTACAAAAATCCAGATCCAAAACAGAAAAAGAAAATGGTAAGGAATCATTAGTATTACACAAATTCAGATGAAGACCAAGACCCACCCCACCCCCCCTAAAAAATTGGTAAGGAATCCCAAATCCCAAAAACAAAATGTGCTCTGGATGATTCAGATTCAACATTTGGATTGGAGAAAAACCAAGATGCCCACACCATGATAAAGGTCTATAGTAACAGGTATTGTAAACAGAGATTAAACAACTTCATTTCCTTAGCTATAAAGCAAAAACGAAAGCAAGATCCAAGGAAGATGCAATTCGATTTACTGTTGGCAACAACCAACTTTTCATGTTGTTATTGATTTACATTTGTTTAAGATAAATGTTTTCTCTCTTTCCCAGGAGGATCCTAACTTTGCAGAATCTGCCAAGGCGTTTCTCAACAACATATTTGAAAGCACGAGGGTGAGTGAGTCTGAACAAAGATTTGAAGTATCTGGTGATTGGAGACAATCGAAGATTGTTGATTGTTTTGCCATGTCAAGTGAATATTTACAAATTTAGGACTCTTTCAAATAACTTTTATGTGCTATGTTAATCCTGTGTCATGAGCAGCTCCATGAAGTTGAACTCAAATCAGCTCTTATATAAATTATTTATTCAAAAAAATTATCAGAGAAGTTTCTACAAAATTGAAAAGCTTACAATTTCAGTTGGGTCCTAACATAATGACTGGATTCACTATGTATTTTTTTAAAGGTGGAGCAAGGTAAGGACAGGAATGAACGCAGTACTAGACCTCCAGGAGGTAGCCCACGCATGAGGAGACCAAGTAGGGTGGTAAGTTTCTCACACGAGGGAGATTAATTTACGCGTTTGAACACATTTGTGGATACGCGCGTATATCATCATAAGAGTGTTGGCGACATACTTATTACTACACATTCGCACTGTCAAAAGGACACTCTAGTCATTTTCTCAAAGGGGTTATAAATCTACATCTTCAAAAGATTTATGTAGGAATGTTTTTTAAAAGTTGTTTCTTTTGTGGTTTTGAGGAGGCTCGAGTTGGACACTTGGAAGCCATAGCATAGCGATGAGAAGGGAGGAATGCAAAAGTAAACGGGCAGTAACTCAAGATTAGCCTGGAGTTTCTTAAAGGTTTTCCAGGGTTCAACCTCAAGTTACCTCAAGTTACCTCGAGTTACCTTAAGGTTACCTCGAGTTAGCGCTTGTTGAATTCTGCAGTTCTCCCTGAGGAGTGGGCCATGTACATGTACAATTTGTGTGTTGTCATACATCGGGTCGTATTTCTTGTATGTATTTGAAAACTCTGTACACCGTTTTATACTATCTTGAAAACGGCAACCTTCGAGGACAAGTGAATTGATTTATTAGGAATTATTTATTGTATGATGGGTTAAATGATGTTGATGTATTTCTATGACTTCAGAGTGTGGTTGGTGGATTCAGCCCTTTACCTTCTCAAGCCCACAGTCAATCAAGTCTCCACACTCCAGAACCCCCAGAGGATGAGGAAGCCGATGAGGTAAGACTCAACTTCACCCCTTTCTCCTTCACCAAACCCTCTATCTTTCTTGATAATTCACCATCCTCCCCCAAGCTCTGCTGAGATTTATGATTAACCCTCCTACTATCAGTGTGTTTCTTGAGACAACCAACCCATACCTCACTATGCCTCAACAGTGGCACTTTAAATGCACACATATGCTGCAGTAGAGAGTAGAGCCATTGCCCAAGGTGCCTCAACGAGAGTGGTAAACTGGAGAAGCCACAAGCTGTGCTCAATAGCAATGGAACTTGGGCCACTGTTGGAAGAGATCAGGTTCTCAATCTTGGTCAATTTCTGCAGTGGCAATCTGTGGCACTGATTGATCACACGTACAAATACAATGACAGGAAAGTGTGGCATGGGTTACTTCACCATTGCGTGCATAGAGATTTTGAGGCATCTTGAAGTATGCACCTATCGCAAGATAGATGATGAATCATTGGTTGTTGGTTTTTTTTATCCTTGCCCAGGAGGACTACTCCGGCCTGACTCCTCAAGAACGAAAACGGAAGCAACTGAAGAAGAAGATGATGAACAAGAAGAAGAAGAAGAAGCCGCCTAAGACTAAGATCGTTGTGGTGACGGCTTACAAAGGCACCAAAGACCAGGAGTTGGATCTTAACGTCGGTGATGAAGTCACAGTCCTGAAGAAGGTAAAGACCTCAGGTTTATTGAACGGGATAAGAGGAAACTTGTAGACTAATGTTTATTGAATATACCTTGTGCAATTGATGATTTTGTTGAAACAAAAACATTTAAAGGTAGAGTCTTTGTTTGGTTTTCGTCCATGTAATGCTTTATAAAATTATAAACAAAGATACAATCAAATTCCCCTGTGAAAGCTTCAGCTGAATACAGCGCCTACTTGCTGAGAAAACAGCAAAAAACTGTCACCGTATTTTCATTTGAACGTCAAATCCATCCATGCTTATCGAGGTGACAGTGGGTACCAGCCGCATCTCTGGCCTCGGCATTCGGGAACAGCACCAACCCTCACAAATCTGAGAAACGATTCATTCATGAATCGTTTTTGAGATTCAAGTGTTTTATTGATTTCTAATCAACGGGGGTATTTCAGACAAAATAACTTTGCAGGATGCTTACTATCGTAACCATTGTTATAACAAGCTTTCAGATTTTTTTCAGGGTCATTACCAATTGATGGCCCTACCTTTAAGGTTGAGTCCTACTTACTTGAAGGCAAAAGGCAAACAAATTTTGTTGTGACGGTGGCAATTTGGTTGAGTATACAGCAAGTGAAAGTTGCTTGATATTTGCATTCACAGGAAATATTAGCCTTCATTTACGCCTTTACAAGAAATTCCATTACGGTAAAAGGTAGTGATTGTAGAACTTTGTTCTTTCGTGCATAACACATCAAGAACACAAATGCTTCTTCAATTTAAGAATATGAATTTTTGGTGCAATTACAAAACACAAAATTGAAAAAATATTGACAAAACAAATAAGCTTAAACATTTGTTTGTATTTGTCATGTACATCAAGATTCCACAGTGATTGTTGCAAGTAAAAAAAAACCATGCTGATCGATGCATTTTATTCCCTCGTTTCGCATTGCAGCAAGATGATTGGTGGGAGGGTCAGATCAAAGACGACTGCGGCTGGTTCCCGGCATCCCATGTCAAGGAGATCAAACGCAATACAGCGGTTCACTTCCAGGAGCCGGGGGCCGACAGTCCCGCTCCAGAGAGTCCGAAGCCAGCTTGGAATACAGGCACCTTGGGAAGTCTCGATGGAGGGGCCGCAACTTTGCCCAATGTAAGCATTCCTGTCATCTAGGGTCCATTTTAACTCATTTAAAAAAAAATTCTTTATCTTAAAGTTTTTTGACAAAACATGCCACTGTTAAAGACCAGCTAGATCAAAAAACAAGTGACTTTTGCTGAAATTCATTTCGAATGTGTTTAACCAATAAGGAAATTGAGTTCACATGAGAGTAAACAGATTTTTAATTGTAAAAAAAAAACCAACATTATTTTTAATACCCTTTGAATACCCTTTTCAGAAAGATTCGGGGGAAAAGCCCTGTTACGTCATCACTCATGTAACGTCATTTGTGGGTGCTCGGTTTTATATGTTTTTTAAATATTTGTTGCCATAACAAAGCAACATCCCACAGATGACATCAAAGTTTTGTCATTTAGACAACTGCCGTCAGTGGCAGAAGTGCAGCAAGTTTTTCAAAACCTTGAGGTTGGGGGCCAAAACTTTTGATTGATAATTACGAACAATTAAAAAACGTAAAAATATCAAAGTTACAATTAAATGATAAACAAACACAGTATAAACAAGCATGAACAGGATTCCAGTTAACACATTTTTCGCTCAAGTAGCTGTTTAATGTTTAAACAACAATAATAATAGCTGAATGTAGATCATGGCACTTTCCAACATTATTATCCCTGTTCATCAGGCATACTTCGACCATTCCTCAAACATTCTCAACTCCCTTGGGAGCAAACAACCCCCAAGCTGCTGGTTGATATTAGCGCTGAGGGGTTAATTCAACATATTACTGTCTAAGCCCTCTCAGGTTCCCATTTATACACCTGTTCCTACCATTAACTACTTTAAAGAATACACAAACCTGCGACAAATTTAACTTTACAAAGTCAATCTCGATTGTATACTTGCTAAGCAAAAATACCTTTCCAGTCAGATTGCCATGTAAGCATTTACCTGTTTATTTTGGCTTAGCATGTATTGTTGTTAAGTAATATTTTTATGCTAAGCAGCCTCATGACTTTAGGTGCTGATGATGGAACGCTACTTATGAACTTATTTTTTTTCAATTTACCCAATTATAAACATTGTTATTAGAACTAAAAATTTATGATAAAACAGTACATTACAAACAAGTTCTGCAGATCGTTTTTGTTGACAACTTCACGGTCAAACTTGTCTTCAAGATACTCATTCTTTTCTATTGCGATCTGTAGGCAACATTGAACGACAGTATTAGGCCTGTTGGTATTGGGCAGCTGGCATCAGTGGTAACCGCTGCCAAACACAGGCCACGGTTGAAGGTCCGCAATACGGGAAGCTGGCGTAAGGAGATCCTGGGAGATATCACCGTGATGAACCCAGAAGAGGTAGAAATAACGTTTTTATTGTCGATGTTACTTAATAATTTGGAGTAATTGTTATCTTTGTTAACCAAACAGATTATAGTCCCTGGAGGTTTTTGTTTGGTAAATAAAACCCAGTGACGAGCCTTTCATCTGAAGTAAGGTTTTCTACAGTCTGCCTGCCTAAGAAAAGTTTTAGCCATAGCCTAGGTTTCAAAAAGACCTTATAAACCAAACTGAATATGGAATAGAAGATAGTCTGGTGCTCTTTGTAAATTGCAAATCGATATGTACCATTGCTTTGGCATTTAGGGATTAAGATTATGGCAGCATGATAAATGGCCGTAAGTTACTCTGCAGAAGGGAAAGGGTACTGTTTGAAGAGATGATGAGCTTGTATTTCATACTTTATATTTTTGCTTATTGGTCCGTCAAAAGAAAATTTGTTTCATTACATGCAACAAGCTGGTGGTTGTATCAAAGATTCTGTTGATTTCCACTGGGGATGCCTGTGGATTCTTTCCTACAGGTTTTCTGAGGAAAGCACTGCTTTAGTGTACATCAGTGAAGGGTAAATGCTAACATGAATCTGCTCTTATCCCTGATGCAATGATCTCATCACTAAAAGGATTGTATCTGGTTTGTTTTTGTTTCCTGTAGCTGAAAGAACTCAACAAGATTTTGAAAGGACAGTCTGGTAGAGGATCGCTGAGTAACTCTCTGACGGTAAAGACACCTCTAGCTAGGGCCTTCTCATACTTCACTCACAGCCATCCATCTTAAATTTAGCAGCCCATAACCAAGAAACCTTTCTTTTTTGTTGGTCAAAATTAACTGATACCTTTATGCATCATGGGTTTGGTGAATGAAAAATGTATTTTTGAATGAAAAATGTATTTATTCCCATCCTCTAGTCTCAGTTAACACACCAACCCGTGGAAATTTCATCAAATTCTTTAACAACGGGAAACAGTTTGTGGTTTTTTTTAGGGTTTTTGTGCATGTTCTGTTCATGTTTATAGACTGTGCAAGTTTTTGCGAGTATATCAAATAATATTTCTCTCGCGGATTTCTAATTGTATGTACTTTCTGATCAGTGACTGTAGGAGAGTTAAAGTTAGGGTCATACTTTGGTAATGACCTAAAAAAAAAAAGGATGTAGTTTCTATCTGAAAGCTTACTTATTATAAAGATGGTAATAGTAGTAAGCATCCTGTGAAACTATTTTGTCTGAAAGGTTCCTGTGCAGATTTCTTAGGGTTGGTGTCTGTTCGCAAGTGCTGCGGCCAGAGACGCCATTGGTACCCGCTGTCACCTCGCTAAGCATTGTCGGATTCGACGTTCTTGGTGAAAACACTGTGACAGTTTTTTTTCCTGTTTTCTCAACAAGTAGACACGGTATTCATCTGAAACTTTCGCAAGTTAATTTCATTGCATCTTTCTTGAAATTTTGGCCTGTTTTGACAAAAACCAAACGATGACCCTACCTTCAAGTCAGAAATTCTGTTTGTGTGCTTTGCACATTTGTATGCATAACAGCTCGATGAAATTTGACTGATGGTTTGAAGTAAGACACTTTGTTGTTCATTTTCGTTTTACAGCTTGGTGGATCGTTACGGAAAGCACCTACCCTTATGTAAGTGAAGATTTCAGTTTGTAATTTCTTTTAGATGTGATTGAGTGTTCCCCATATGTTGCCGCTTCCAGTCTTCAGTTACTTTTGGAAAATTCTTTATTTAAATTTTGTTGTTGTTGAAATTAATGGATATTTTGTTCTCGCTGGGCACCCCTTTGGGAAAGAGTGTTTCAATGAAAGGTTTCCCCAGGATAAACAATAAGTAAATAAACAAACGAATAAATAAATAAATAAGATGTTAAGAGTTGTTGATGAAGGTTTTTTTACAGAAATTTGACAACGTTAAGTGATTTCACTGCGTTCCACATGTTAACCTCAACTGTCTGGGGCAGTTAATTATTTTGGTTTAATTTTCTTAAATTTATATTTTGGTGGGTTTGGTATTTTTTCCTTGTTTATGTCAGTACGATTGTTAATGTTTATTTCTCGTCTTCTGTTTTAACTATATATTATCATTTGATTCGTTATTTATTAGTTACAAACTTTGACATGGCATAATAGTACTACACACATCCATTAAGTCATGTGTGTTTGTTGTTCACAGAATGGCTCTAACTTCTATGTGTTTCAAAAAAAAAAAAGAGAACTTTGTGTGACAGTATTGGCCAAGTTCACTCAAGGACCACTTGTCGACTAGTGGCTTATATGAACTGGCAGTCATGCTCAAAAACATGTGCTGGGTACCAGGCAATACCAGCCTCTAGTCAACAAACGGTCCTGCAAGACACAATTTCTTGAAAGTAAAGTTTTTGCAATTGTGCTTAATAATAGTTGTGCATTATGCTATATTTTTGTTATCAAATGAAATTGCTTAAGGTAAGTTTTTTATTATGGTTCCAGGGCTGATAACATCATAGAAGAGGAGCCCGATGTTGAAGTCCCTCTGCCGAAACCATTCCTTCATGTCAAGCCACCTGAGCCTAAACCCCCACCACGTGTCGTACCTCCCAAGGTGAGAATAGTTACAGACCCTTTATTTATTTTACTTATTAATTCTGGTTATGAAGCCAAGGATTCTCAGAAAAGTGAACAAGAATTTCACAGACGAGGCAAGGAAAGAAGTTTCAGTTTTAGATGTGGGAGGGAAACCCCCAGACAATTATTCCAGGGGAAACCCAGGCAATCAGGTAGGGACTGAAAACCCACTACATGTAGTGCCCCCGGCAGGATTTGAACCGGGGTCCTAGAGGTACCACTTCACCCAACCCTACCAACCATTTCTAACTACACTGTACCAGAAAAAGGGCTTTCACTTTTTTTCTGTTGATTCAAGATGATTTCTGATTTTCAGGTTTGCACTTGTTTTTATGCACTGCTATTTATACAAGTGTTTTTTTGTTTTGTTTTTGTTTTGTTTTTTCTCACTAGAAGATAAGCCCTGTAAAACACTACACTAATGAAATTGCACACAATGCACACGTCCCAATAATCGTAAACCTTGGTCCTCCTGACAGTCGTAGACCCGGAAGGTTATGTCAAACCATAGGTTCACATTTGGTTCAAATTTTTCAACTTTTTAAATGTATAAGATTTAAGGTATAAGACATAAGTCATAAGAAACTTGATTAATCTTCCAAACTGAAGAAATAACATTGCTCACATGAGTTTAAAAACGCTGCAAATGTAGATTTAACATTTTGAGTGTTGAATCTGCCCGAAAAGAAACTCTCACTCTGTAAATGAAACCAACTCACGTATTTATGTATACATTTTCAGATAAGTTTAGAGAGAGCTGACACCTTACCAGAGTTACCAGAGATACAAGAGGAGGAAGACGAAACTGCATCCATGAAAGGTGAGCACTGATTAAAAAAAAACCTCATTCTGTTTTACTTGTTTTGCATCACGTAAATTTGGTTCACACACGCCCTCACGCGGTCAAAAATATTGCGAATTCCAGCGTGCATACATGGACCGGTCCTTTGGACTGCTGAAGCATTCTATTGGATCATTCAAAATGCTGAAAAAAATGGAATGCACTGATAGGTTAGTGGCCGTACATCAGCCGGACGAGGTTTCAAGCTTTGATGTAGGTTTGTAGGCAAACATGGATGCGCCCTCTTCGAGTCAATGGTCTAGCTGGGGTCATTATGAAAGTCATGGTTTCTGAGCTTGCCTGAAGTCACAATTTACTCTGGTTATTACAGCCAATGTTTTGGTGCATTAATAGAAATCACCTGGACGTGTCTTGTCTAAATGAGTTCAAGTTGTCGTAGATATTTCGTACAGGTATGATATTCTTCCTACCTCAATATGATTTCAGATTTTTTGGGCCCTCAGAAAAATCAGCCAGATTGTTATTAGCCTGAAAAGTCTACAAAAGCCTATATCAGATGTAGGTTAACCCATGTACTGAATTAATTCTCGTCTTTTCCCAAGGGCCAATTATCATGCAGGTCTTAATATCTTGGTAACACTTTGGCACTTCATGTCTTTTATTCTTTTTATTTATTTTTTTTGCCACTTTTCAAAGAGGACAAGATTGAGCCAGAGAAAACCGGTAAGCAGAATGGGACAACACGCCCAGATTGGTGTACTAATCAACCGTTAAAAAAAACTTTGCATGGTGTGAATCATATATTCCTTATCTTCTCATTTATCTACTTCAACCGAACACTCTGACAGACTTCCAACTGGGTGACATTTATTATCCAGATCTACTTCTCAGACATCTTCTGACTTCCACACATTTTTTCCTGAAACTTCCTGAATCTATTCTGAATCAACTGGTGTTACACATGATGACTCTTGTTACACATGGTTACTCTTGTTACACATGATAGCTCTTTTACACAGGTTTATTCTTGTTACACATGATAAGTGTAGTTACACATGGTTACTCTTTTTACACATGATAGCTCTTCTTACACAGTTTTACTCTTGTTACACATGGCTACTCTCGTTACACATGATAAGTCTAGTTACACATAGTTACTCTTGTTACACATGATAACTCTGGTTACTCTTGTGTCACATGGTTACTTGTGTTACATATGATCTCTCACATGGCTACTCAGGTTAGGAAATGGTTACCCCCTAACGCATGACTACACATGGCTGCTTGTGTTACACAACTGTCATTAAACAAGGTTACTTGTGGTATACATGATCTGTTGTTATACATGGTCACTCACATTACACATGGTTACATCTCTCTCGTTAAACATGGCTACTCAGGTTACATGTGGTTACTCCATAACACATGGTTATGCTTGGTTACTCTTGTTACACATGGTTTGTAGCATTATGTTAACAACAGGTACCAGAAAATTAATTTGCTGTTATATTTTAAAGGAAAATGAAATTTATTAATATCTATATGAACTGTCAACCTGTGCAAAATTATTCAGAGACCATGTTCTGATTGATATGGTCAATGTAACATGAGTAACTATGGAATTGTCTCCAGGGGGGTATAAATTAATAAAAATTCAAGTAACATTTGATAAACACCTTATTTGCATGAAGCCATCCCTAAGACTATACTAGAGTTGTTTTACCTGCACAAAGTGCTCTGGGCTCGGTTTCACAAAGCTGTAGTGAATATTGACTAAGTTTAGATGTTACGTAATAAACCAGTCAGGCGTGACCAGTGGCTTGGCAGCACCCTGCAGCCCGGCCATACGGAAGTCTGTTGTCCACTACTTATGAAGAAGCAGTCTATTTATTAATATTAGATGTTTATCGTCGTCTATAAGCACAATGGGACTCACTTGGTTACTAGTTAGGTAAGACCAGCGGTTACAACAAAGCACTAAGATTCAACTTAAGATGAGGAGTTGCCAATAAACGCCATAGTGATTTGTATTGTGACATCACACTTTGCTTAGCAATTAAGATTGATACACATCTTAAGAGCAATCTTAGCTCCTTGTGAAATCGAGCCCAAGAAATGTACCACCCTAGTCCAAGGCATATTATGTGTTTTTTCTTTTAAATGTTTGCAATCTGGTTAATTTTGTCATTTTCTCAAAAATAATAATTTGAAAAGTGAATCAAGGCTTTAGCAACACTTTCCTCTTTTCAAAGTAGAGGAAACTGGCTTCCTTAAGACATCAGTGAGCAGCACTGTTTTATTGGGCCCAAACACAGGGCAACTTTCCGCCCGCTATAAGATTTCAAACATGAAGAATGAAAAAAAACATGGACGAGGGTGAAAAACAGACTGATCATTTTGTGCAGGTCAACTTATAAGGGGATTTTGTAACAGCTTTCTTACAGTTTCAAACTAATCTAACAACCAAACATAAAAATACAATGACATATTTGACATGGTGGGTCCGGTGGGGGGTGCGTGGAGATGGTGGGGGGTGCGTGGAGATGGTGGGGGGTGCGTGGAGATGGTGGGGGGTGCGTGGAGATGGTGGGGGGAGTGTGGAGATGGTGGGGGGTGCGTGGAGATGGTGGGGGGTTGCGTGGAGATGGTGGGGGGTGCGTGGAGATGGTGGGGGGTGCGTGGAGATGGTGGGGGGTGCGTGGAGATGGTGGGGGGTGCGTGGAGATGGTGGGGGGGGTGCGTGGAGATGGTGGGGGGTGCGTGGAGATGGTGGGGGTGCGTGGAGATGGTGGGGGGTGCGTGGAGATGGTGGGGGTGCGTGGAGATGGTGGGGGGTGCGTGGAGATGGTGGGGGGTGCGTGGAGATGGTGGGGGGTGCGTGGAGATGGTGGGGGGTGCGTGGAGATGGTGGGGGGTGCGTGGAGATGGTGGGGGTGCGTGGAGATGGTGGGGGGTGCGTGGAGATGGTGGGGGGTGCGTGGAGATGGTGGGGGTGCGTGGAGATGGTGGGGGGTGCGTGGAGATGGTGGGGGTGCGTGGAGATGGTGGGGGGTGCGTGGAGATGGTGGGGGGTGCGTGGAGATGGTGGGGGGTGCGTGGAGATGGTGGGGGGTGCGTGGAGATGGTGGGGGGTGCGTGGAGATGGTGGGGGGTGCGTGGAGATGGTGGGGGGTGCGTGGAGATGGTGGGGGGTGCGTGGAGATGGTGGGGGGTGCGTGGAGATGGTGGGGGGTGCGTGGAGATGGTGGGGGTGCGTGGAGATGGTGGGGGGGGGTGCGTGGAGATGGTGGGGGGTGCGTGGAGATGGTGGGGGGTGCGTGGAGCTAGTGGGGGGTGCGAGTATACTCGTAGTGGCAGAATCCGTTACACCTGTTACTACGAATATACTCGTAGGCGGCAGTCAACGTGTTCATAAGCCCTGGTTTATGAAAAATAGACATTCTTAAAACAAGTTACAAGTATAGGTTGTGCAAGTCTTGCGTGTATTCAAACTAAGTACTGGGACCAACCCATGGATGATACCCATGCCTACATCCTTAAGGACTGTGAAGGGGGTAACCCTGTTTCAGCCCCAGGAGTAGGTAGCAACGTACCTGTGGTGACAGCTGATTTGGGTCAACAGCCCAAATCAGTTAAGTGTTGCTCTCACCTTGAAGTGGCCGTCTGGCCTTGTGCGGTTAGGAAATTAAAAAAAAACCATCAAAACATATTGAGTTTTATATATATGAGAATATGTTGTCTTGAATTTGATAGGTGCACAGTTTGTTAACAAAATTTGTAAAGTAATTTTAAAAAGAATTAAAACAGATAAAAACAAGTTTTCAGCCAGCAGTGTTATAAAAAAGTTGTTGAGTTGCAGTCAATGGCAGCAATTTATTTCAATAAATTTTATATGTTATGGAAAATTTCACAATATTTCTAATCATAAAAAAAGTGATACTTGGTCTGATTATGAGTGTGTACAATCATGTGTTCTCGATAGTAGGTTTTGTTGAAGTGTTTTTATAGGATTGGTGTTGTGTTGTTTTTTCTTTTTAATTGTATTTCAGTTGTGTTTCCTTCACTAGTTCTGTAGATAGATTTTAAAATTTTTTGTGGGTTTGTACAATCAGCATTTACATGCATTTTGTTTTATTTATTTATTTACTTTTGTGACATGCTCATTTTTAAGTCAAATGAATTTGATGAGTTGGTTTTCTTCAAGATGGACGCCTTGGTTCAATTTCGTAGATCTGCTTGAGCAGGAAAGTTAAACATTTTGCTTACCAAGAGCGAGTTTTTGCAACCCAGACCAGGAACACATTTTTAATGTAAAATTCACAGACCAGACCAATTTCCGAGAGCTACTTAGTCAAAATACAAGGTGGTAACCAGAATCAGTTTGTGACATAGTACATCTTTTAAAATTTAACGTTCTCCCAATTATAAGGCCTTAACTTTATTTTCATATATAGAACTTTTGAAAATTGGAGACTCTTAAATATTTAAATCCACACAGAATTTCTTTTTGGTCGTTGTTTATCTGTGTGTGTTTTCATGACACTGTTTTGTGTAGCTACATCGTTTCTGTTTGGCCTTACTTGTGTGGATTCAAGGTTAGCTGAAGTTTCATGATGAATTTGCCATTTGCGTTGATAAGAAACTGTTTGGAATGTATTTGTTTATTTATTTGTTTTTGCCCAAGAATGATACAAAGGTAATCAACTAATGGTGGCAAAGGTAAGTTTGGTGTGAAATAGCTTTGAAATTTTGACCGGTGAAATCAATACGCTGCCTGGAATGGCGGTACCCTCTATGGATGAAGAATTAAAGACAAGGGAATGATCTTTGTCTATCTGCTTTCCCTAGATACCCTGACTGTAGAGAAGCCGGACGCTCCGCCGAATGTGAAGAAAAAGAAGAATAAGGAGAAGGCCAAGAATGGCGAGATGCCGTCCTGGATGTTGAAGTTTGCTCAGGACAATAAACTCAATGTCTTGTCCGACGTCAAATTTGACGAGCCCCCGAAGGAAGCGACTCATTCTGGATCAGACGAAGAATCGTAAGTAGATATAGTTTATGGCTTGATGATTTCATTTCACTTTGGAACCTCTGCGAATGGAATAAAGGAATGCTACAAAGTGTTCTGAACCTTTTAGATACAATTCACTTCTGTATGATCATCACCATGGCTGACAGTCTTGATATGTTGATTTGACTTTTCCAGTAATTTTTGTCTGGAAAAGTAATATTAAACAAGAATTTTGTTTTATGGTGTTTAAAGCTTTGCATGGTGTGAAAAATAAGAAGTAACTATAAATACATAAATAGTAAATTTGTGGGTACAACCATGTATAAAATCTCTTTTGATGGAGTGTTGGCTCTGAAAATTTTTTCTGAGCTATGGGCCCTTTAGTACAAGCCATTTGTTGCCACTGTGGGTCATTTTGTACAAGCCACTTTGGCCACTGTGGGCCTTTTAGTACAAGCCACTTGCTGCCACTGTGGGTCTTTTTGTACGAGCCACTTTGGCTACTGTGGGTCTTTTTGTACAAGCCACTTGCAGCCTCTGTGGGTATTTTTTTATGAGCCACTTGTGGACGCTATGGGCGTTTTGGTACAAGCCACTGTGTCCACTAAGGGGCCATCTGGTTCAAGGTGCTATGGTCTCTGAAGGGTTAACCACTGTTGCTCGGCAACTTGCAGAAACCCTGTCAACTAAAGTAGTTGCCAGGCAAAATAGAAACAACAGGATAAAACCCATACTCTGCTAACTCTGTCTAGTTCCATATTTGATGTTTGATATTTGACATTTGACATTTGACATTTGACATTTGACATTTGATACTTGATATTTGATATTTGATATTGCTATTTGATGTCTGATATTATTTTGATATTTTATATTATTTTGATATTTGATATTATTTTGATATTTGATTCTTGATATTTGATATATTGATATTTGATTTTTAATTTTTAATATTTGATGTTTGATTTTTGATTTTTGATATTTGATATTTGATATTTGATGTTTTTAAAACAAAACACAAATCATAGCCCGAACGCAAAAATTGATGTGTTTTTACAAACCGTTCAATAAGAGGTTAAAACATTAAACAAAATATTAAAGGTAGGGTCAAAGATGCTTCATGTTTTTTAATCGGTTGGTAATCTTCTGTTATGTTGTTGTTTTGATTCAGGCAAAGCATACCAGGGAAGGTCCAACAAGAGCAAGACAGCAAAGTGTAAGATCCGTACAACATACGACAGCGAATTATAACATCTGGTAACTTGACTTGCTGTGCTAGGTGACGACAAGCCAGTTGGATTCTTATAAGAGCAGTTACCCCAAACAATTGAATAGATGTAGCCTACTAATTTCATTGGGGATAAAGAAGAATGTTTTTGTTTACCATACAACAATGTTTAATAAGCAATGTATACTCAGTACTTTCCCCAGAATCCTGCAGGAAACAATCCACAGGCACTCTACTCGGGTGGAATTCGAACCACCGACCCTCGCAATACTGAGCAGATATCTTAAGCACTAGACCACCGAGCAGTTAGACATGTAACACATTGATTAATGTACAGAAACATTCATGAAAGATTCTAGTTGCAATATATTTCTATTGTATTCACTTCATGACATTACCATCTGCCTCGTTATCAAGCCAGCAGTGGTAGAATTGTCCGTTCTGCCGTAATTGGTGTAATAATTTATGATGCAAATTCTGTCCCACTGTGACAGGACCAAACAAAGCTGGTTGTGCAATAATATTAAACCGGTTATACAATTTTTCTATAATCAATTAATAGTGGTGATGCCACAAATGTGTTTCGCGTCTGCAAAGTTTTTCAAATTTGGATGCTTTTGATTTCAAGGCTTTCTTTTCCTGTGGGTTATTACCAAAGTATGACCCTACTTTTAGACAAGGTCAATGAAACTTGCTATAATATAATCATTGGTAATGTTATGAGTCGTTTACAGAGTGCCTTTGCCAATGGATTCAAAGCGCTCATCATGTTTTAAGACAGGCTTGCTACGTTTTTGAACTATGAGATTAATTTTTGTATGGCACCTTGTAAGGGTTTATTACAAGGTGATGCGGCATATGTAATCTGCCGCCAACTTTGCCATAAACACCAAGCACACCCCCTTCTTTTAGAGATAAGTGTAACTGGGTCATTTTATGTGCATAACACACACGGAACCTACGGCTTCACGTCCTATCCGAAGGACAGAGTGTAGATTGTTAAGTATATTGCTTAAGGACACAAGTGTCAAGACCGGGACTCGAACCCACACCCCGCCGATCAGAAATACCGGGGCCCAATTTTATAGATCTGTTTAAGCAGAGAACTATGCTGATGCTGGGCAACTTTCTGCTAAGCAAAAATAAGTAAGATACCAGTCATATATTGTACATACGACATGGTACTTTGGCTGGTAACCTTGTTCTGGTAAGCATAACTTTTTGTGCTGAGCTACTTTTGTGTGCGTACGCAGTGCTATGAAATTGGGTTTATAGTTTGGCCATGTCACGCCTCATCAACAGGCACTCATTATTGAGCTACACGGCGTCACAATGACACCATCAACTTTCATGCACATGATGAGACATAATTTAACGAGTTCGGCTGGGCCCACTAAAAAAGTATGTTTTAGAAATGGTGTAAATTACACTCGACATTTTAAAGGTCATGTAAAATTTGATGTTACAAATGTACATACTGAGGATTTTAAACAAAATAATGTATACCTTTTTTTATGTAAAAAGTAAAACGTTTATGAGGTATTTTTTGTTGTATATTTTGGAGAGATAATGTTTGTAAAGATTGGCAAGATTAATTTAACATTGAAAAAAAAAATACATCAATGGTTACTTATATTAAATTGAAGTAGTGTTTTTTGTGGTTTTTTTTCCTTTCTTTTTTAACAATTCCTGTTGGAATTTTGTATAAAAACCCCACTAAAGATACAATCGTACTTTTAATAAATATTTATATATTTTTATTGGGTTTTGTACAATAGAATATATTGGTAATGATCTCCGTCCAATGTGGTTACATCAGAACTCCATAGAAGGGTGAATTTATTGTTTGTACAAAATTTTTTTTTTCAGTGTGCTTGATTGAAAACACTAATTTGATCGTAATGAGATTAGTCTTTGCAATGGGGGATCGATACTGGTTTTTAGGTTGTATAACTTCTGATAACCCCTCCCCCCCTCCCCCACAAAGACAGTGACAACCAACATTAGGGCTAGATGGCTCAGTTAGTACAGCGCAAGCACGTTAATCTGGAGGTTGCAGAGGTTCAGATCCCACTCTTTTCAATTGTTTGTTCACCCAAAATTGGTTTTGTACACAATATGTGTAATCTGTAGAAGAGAATGCTGTGTGTGGTTATCTGCTTTGAGGCAATCCATGGGCGCTGCCATTCATGGAGCACATGGCAAACTTCAGCTTTGCCATTGGTTGCTCTGGTTTGCCATACAGGCATGTCACTTCATCCAGCATGCACCGATCAGAGCTGTGTGTTGAGATACTCATGACAAGTTGCGATTAGAAGCCATTTTTAGGTCCCAAAAAGCGCATGTGCACACATAGTGTGCCAGACTAGACAGCACATTGGGTTGTGCTACATTTGGACCCAAAATGTCGTCAGGAACCACGTGACCAAAGAAAACTTGTCCCTCCTCCATGTTGCAACTCTCTCAGTACACAGCTCTGACACAGATGACAATTGAGGTCAGCATTCTCTGGGTTCTAACTCTACAGGGCAACCTCAACCCCACCCCCCTCCCACCCATGATATATATGAAATGTTAAAAGGACAGGTTTTCAATACTTTTTGAAAAGCATGCCGTCTTTATTGTAGGCCGGTCATGGTCACCATTAAGGAAATAAAATACAATTCTTATGTTATAAAATGGTGTGTGATAATCAGTTTAATTAAAAAATGTTTTTCAAATAAATTATCGTTGCATGATGTACTGTATCATGTTGAAACTTAGAAAATTACAATTATTGTGTAATGTGTTTCATTCACTATTATCTTCAGGCCTTGGTTTTATCACCAGAAAGATGTAAAAAAAAAAACTGAATTAATCTTCTAATAAGCAGGTCCATGAAAGTGTGCCCAAATGGAATGAATCTGTGTTCACAAGAGATATTTCATTATTTTGTACATTTTGAAGGAATAACTACTTTTTACTTTGCTATTTATACTGCGGTGTGTATTTACTTGAAATCAATTTTTTTAAAATAATTGGGAGCAATATTTTTCTACTTTGAAGCAAAGCTTTGCTCTATGAATTAAGTTATTGTAATCACAACAATTAAAGACTCTTAATTAATTAATGGTTATTTATATGCAATATTTGTTTCCATGGTTCTGGCTCTAGTCATCTGTTTTATTGTGCCAGTGAAATCCTGCAAATATTTGTATGTATAATTTTATAGACTGATATTGTTAGCCATTTTGCTTACAAGAGTAAGGTTACATGCCCAAATACCATGTCACATGTACCATTTGTAAATGATTTCCTACTTATTTTTGCTGAGCAGAAAATTAAGCACCATGCGCAGCTCTATGCAGTAGTAGGGCCCTGGACTTGTAACCCTGGCTATCCCAAATGGGGTATACTTATTACCCCGATTGGAACACTCTTCTCTGGATGAGGTTCTCAATGGTTTACAATTGGGAGAGCTGTGCGTGCGAATGAAACCAAACATCCTCAGTGGGATGGTTTGGTTTCCAATCGAAGGACCAGAAGAGCGCATGGCTCGATTACAGACCATGTGACCTATGATGACGTCACAGGTTTACATCAGAACAAAAGATTACAAAGCCTTTACTTTCTGCAGGCAAAATGTGTACACAGCTTATTCAAAGAAAACATAACTACTAATACTTTATGTGCCCCCTTTCTTCATATAAATCCTATGGTGCAATCTGAAAACTGCTTCAGCCGCTACTTTTACGGTTCTTAATTTCATGTGGTAATTTCGGTAAAAAAAAGAAAGTAAATTACTCATTATGACTAGTGTGGTAGGTATCTTGCCTGCCAAGGTCATTCTTTGTGTTGACAAGGTGACATGGTCTATTTAATTGAAACAAAATAGGATCTGAGAGAATATTGTGGAATATGTAAAACGCACATATTTAATTGGGGAGACTGTGACAAACCTGTAGGTGCATATAATTCAAATGTGCTTGGGCAAATGTATAGGCGGGAAAAGTATTTTCTTTGTTAATCATTTTGGTAAAGGGGACGGTTTAGGTTGTCTTTTTGAGGAAAAGTGATTCTTTCAAGGTAAAATTTGCCTACTTGTGCAAATTTAATGTAGACAATTTAATTGATTTACCTGTTTTTTTTAAGTGCTTTCATAATCTTGAGAAAAGTATCAAATGATTTGTCAACAAATTGACCTACCGTCCAGAAGTTTTCTATGTATTTATATCAAGATATTTTCTCCAGAATGTGTAAATAATGGTCGACATGTAAATAGTTTTTGAAAATAAATATGAAACATTAATGAGAAGAGCCCCCTCGTGTGAAATTTGTACAAGCCTGATGCTGTGCTCTTCTAATGACTAGGCAGTTTGTCCTTTTTGCTTAGTCAAGGGAACCTGAGAGAAATGTAAATGTCTACTTGAACATTTCAAGGGGCACCAAGGCAATGACCTGTGACATCATGCTATCGTTCCATCGCTCCATTATTTCGCATGAAATGGCTACATATTTCAGAATATCGCGCCATTCGTGCGAAATAATGGAGCGATAGAACAATAGCATGGCCTTACAGGTGGAGGTTAAGTCTCAAAATGACTTTGGTGTATGCGCCATTCATGGGATAGGAATGGCCTACCCACGAATGACACTCGCCTCAAGCATTGTCCTATACAGAAAGTCCAGCATCTGTGGCTCATTTTTTAAACATATGATGTTGCAGGTTACATGGTCTACTATGGGTTTTATCAATAAATGAATGTATCATTTATTACATGATCGCTTGTTTCAAGGGGAAAGGTTTGAAAAACAATCACACAGTTTGTCAGCTACAAATTTTATTCAACCTTCTTTGGAGTTGACTGCTTATCTATCTTCTGTACATGTATCTGTGCAAACTTACAAAAGAAATATAACCAAATACTGATGAAAAATGAACACTTGAGGCCTCAAGCCGATTTAGCAATCAAAATAGCAACCTAGCAGCTCATTGATAGAACCTTGTACATTATGATGTCACAAAAATAGTTTGGGGTAAATTCTAATCAATTTAATCAATTAACAGGTCAAACAACCAACCGGTGTCATGAATGTGCCAGATTGAGCCCTGTATAAGTCTGAAACCAGCAAGCTTTTTTCATCCTAAAAATAATGTTACTTTTAAACAACTAAGAAAAATGGATACAGTGAGTTCATGGTTTTTCCCTTGAATAAAAAAAATGAACCACAGGACAGTGATCTATCTCAAGTTCTATACACAGCCAATGTTTCTCAAACTTTAACTGGCATATGTTTGTGTGTAGTTTTACAAAAATTTCCCATTTCAACATTCCAAGGCACTTCTCATGACAGAAACGTTTAATTCTGAGAAGAAGACTTTGAGTCTTGAAGAGCGAATGTAAAAGCCAAGTCCAAATGTTAAACTGTTCTAAAAAACTGGCACAAGGCAACTCCTGCGGGCTTCTGGTAATGCAGTGGAGCCAGTTTGTGTGAGATGGGCTGGGGTTACAGTGGCATTACATCACACTAACGAACAGGATAGGCCCTAATTAGGTGTTATTTGAAAGCTCTTATTTGCTCATCTATTTGATGGAGAAAAAAAACCAGTTTTGAGTTTTGGTAGGAAGGGCCTGGTATTGGCATCAAGTATCACATTTATCCAGAATGAAGAATGTCTCCAGTTTGATTCCAGTCTGAAATACCTGTGATTCCACAGGACTCCAAAGGCACCAAATATACAGTCCTCTGCAGGCAAGCAAAATTAACAATTCAGTGTCTCCAAAGAAAGAATTCCTTGCACCAGTCAGTTTTTCCCCGATACTTCATGAATACTTTTCCAACTGGCAAGCTAACTTGACATCGGGTCCCAGCGTCAGCTTCAAATCCCACAGCGGTAGACAACCCTCCTTCAAGTCTCTCCTATAATCACTTCTTCTTGGCTCTCTTTGGGGTCGGGGTAGACGTCCTCTTCTTCTTACCCCCAGGCGTAGACTGATTGTTCCCTCCCCCCGGCGTCCCAGATTTCCTGCCCCTTTTCTTGCTAGCAGGTGATGCCTCAGTGATCGGGGTTGATGATCTGTCCTCCGGGGCCGACTCCTCTGGGGAAGGGGTTGGTGCACTGGGAGGGGGACTGGGGACATGGGGCTCTAGTGCAGCCGGGGTGTCGTCTGTAGTTTGACAACTTTCACAGGCCCACAGCCCTGGATAATATAAGCAAGCAATTTGATGGTATTTGGTTAACATTGACTCTATTCTGTTCTAATCAGTTGGAGACGTTTGAAAGCTAGGTGGCAGCAGACTTTACCAGGTAAAATTTCTTTGTTTACCTTGTCCTGAGCATGTGCACATTTCCAAGACCCTGGTAAGTCTGCTGCCACCTAGTGTCCCACAAAATCTCCCATTGGTGACATTTTAATCAATAGTGTTCGCTTTTTACACATGAAGAAGCTTATTAACAAACCATTTGTGACCCGCTCTGCAAAAAAGGCCCGTAAGTCGCGCTATGCCTTTTCACGTAATGGGCTCGTCAATGTTGAAAGGGTGATAAATTTTTCGTTGGTGTGATTTTTTTATTATCCCTTTTTTGACATCGTTGATATCCACACTTTCATAATTTGTAAGATTGAATGTTTATTTTGACCAATAAAGATGAAAAAAAAATGTGTTTTGTGTATGTTTTGTTGGTGGTTTGCGCGATCGGTGTCCGCGGTTTTGGTGGAAAGTTGCGTCATTTTACACATCTGGCAGCACATTATTTGGAACCCCCCTATTATAATTTTGGTATCATCTGAAAGCTGAGGACGTTGCCTTTCTGTATGTGGACATAGAAAAGGTTAAAGGTCAAATGCAAAACCAAGGCAGGTTAATTTCTGACACATATACAAAGGGTGCTTGTTACAAGGAGCGTGGATCTTTTCGGTCACGTGTATACAGTGTAGTGTAACGATTGGACAATGGGCGCACGGTCGAGCGCGCGCATGCGCCGTGAATGGGATTGGTTGTTTATTCATTGTCAGGTGACTGCCATGTGACTGTTTATAGAATGCGTGCCACGCGAAAACACAGCGCAATACCTGTCAATTCTGTCCAACTCAACTGACTTCTCTTGCTTCGAGCGTAAATATTTTCATAATTATTTACTATTTTAGCCAACATATCTTGTTTTAAGCAACAGGTTTTCTATACTGTTTCGTTAATTATTTGCTTAAGTATGGGTTTGAAGAATCAGTGTCTGGCTGAAGCTTTGAATGACTCTCTGCGAGGAGAGAGAGACACGATTGGTTTCGTGGAATGGAAGATTACTTTGTTAACTTCCGATGTGAAAATGACGACGTTGAATCAGAAAACGATTTGGAATCTGATTCCACATCGCCATTTTCAGCAGGAGATAACAAAAAGATCGAACCTGACAGCAAAATGTTAACCCAAAGTTTATTTCAAAATTGATTAATTAACTTTAGTTCGATCTTAGAAGGCAAACTATGTTGACTACTGCTAGATTTAAATTAATAGAAGGAAATATTAAATTTGTAAACTTTTTTTTTTTTACAAAAACTTTAAATTTTTAGCCCCAAAATAGTTTTAATCCTGAAAAGCGAGCTTATTTAAGAGTTTTATTAAACAACTCAAGATAGTTAAAAAAAAAAAAAAAAAGTGAAATAATTTTTAACTATTTTTTTCCCAAAAAGCTCTTGTTTTCACAAAAAAAATACAAAATTTTAATTCATAGGGTTTATACAGCCAGTGTTCATTTGTTTAACTTTAAGAAAAAGCTAAATTCACCGAAAAAGGTCTTAACTCTTCAAAATAATTCTCAAGTGTGTGTTTGCTATTTTAAAATTTGCAAAAAAATGATATGAAATAGCACAGTATGCAAATTAATTTTTAAAAATAGCGATATAGTGCATTAAATAAAATGCAAAATATGTTGTACTTTAAAAGACATAACAAACACTTGGTGAAAATTTCAGACGAATAGTCCAACGGGAACGTACTCGTTGCTAGGGACTTTCACAAGAACTTGGTATTGAAATACTTTAAAATACATCGTAAAGTTTAAAAGGCTGTTTCTCCATAGCCTATTTTGACAAAAATGGCAAGTATTTGTATGCAAATTAGAGTATAACTCTGGATTGCAAAATGCTACAGACTTCTGAAATACACCAAATTAAAGCTGAGAGAAAGACCTTTCCATCCATGTATCTAACTCCAAAATTATTTTTTGCGACATAAGGGCCATTTTTGCAGAGCCGGTCACATTTTGTTATTTATTCAAAAAGACATTCTGTTTAGACTTGGGAGAATGTACCCTTTTTCTGAATTCCACAATAATGAGTACAAACAATCTGAAGACATTTTAACTTGCACAAATGACTTGTACAAATGATCAAGTTACTCGTTAACTCACCCGTTGGAATGTCCTGTAATCCAACACAGAAGGTATGGTAGCCTCGATCGCACATGTCACAAAACATCATCTTGTCCTGAAGTGTCAAACGACCAATTACAATACTTCAACATCAGCTGAACAAGACTGTACAACTTGCATAGTGGAAATATATAATCAAGGGCTATCTATGACTTACTATAGAAACATCTTTTGGAGGGTTTTATAAATGAATCTCAAATTGATGATTCTAACATTGATCTGGGCTTTACTGTTCTTGGAGGACTGTCTCTTTGTGGTAAAGGTTAAAACTTTCAGTTTACTGGAAGCTGAACACCGCAAAAAATGTCATGCGATGTTTCAAAGTATAAACAGCTTAATACTATGCCTTCTTCCTGAAGACAATCAGAGCATACTGGTGGAATGTGGTGCATGCTGGTCTAGTTAGTGACAAAATTTGGTCGCTAATGAAACCAGCATGTACCTCATTCCATGGCTAACGCATGCGCACTGAGTATTTACGAAGTAGTCAATGATTAACACACATCCACGTGACCAGTCTTCAACCAATCAGAATGTATACACTACACAATGTGTTAATGAATTATATACAAAAAAGATTCACAACGAGTTTAGAGCAGATTTTTCTAATAGTTTTGTACCATACCTCATGAGTAGGATCTCCGCAGTGAAAGCAAGTCTTGCATTCCATACATTGCCACGGGTACGTCTGTATGACCTCTACCATCGATTCATTCATATCCAGACAAGATGGATGACCTAATAACAAACAAACACACAAAATATTATCTCAAATACTACAATAATATTGAAGTCTTATAAAGCACACGTATCCACCAATAGGGTGCTCAAGGCCCTTGAACAAAGGAAAACACTTCTTAAGACAGGTTTTTAAGTTGATGAATTATGAGATCCATTTATGTAGCACCTTATAAGGGTTTACAAGGTGCTGCGGTGCACTCGGCAGCCACTGCAAGAAACACCAGGGCAAAACCCTTCTCTTTACAAGAAGTGTACTGGGTTCTTTTGCATGCATTACACAACACATGAGACCTACAGCTTCATATCCCATCTGAAGGACAAAGCAATAATGGTTCAATGTCTTGCTTAAGGACACAAGTGTCAAGACTGGGACTCAAACCCACACTCTGCTGATCAGAAACACCACAGTTTGAGCTCGGTGAGCCTGAGGGCTCGACTACGACACACCAACATGAAGGGGTTATTGACCAAAGGCACTGGTTCAAAAGTGTGTATTATTTAACTCAATATAGGAGTATTGTAGACAAGCAGACTAGTTCACCCAGCCTCAAGCTCTTGTGTTGTCACAGTAAGGGTCCAGGTCTTGATTGTGGTACTTGTCTCACTGAAAAATAACATCATGGACTGCGCAAGTCTTGCGTTTATTCAAACTTCCGGGACCAAGTTGACCCACCCATACTTTAGTTTAAGATAGTTTATGGCTATAAAAATTTTATCTTATGGAAAGTAAAATTTAGCCATGAAATATATGAAAGTAAAAATATTATTTCACAAATTAACAAAGAAAAAACTAGCCCTCTATTTCCAGTTACTTGTAAACAATTGTGTGATGTGCTACAAAGACGCATGTACATGGCTCAGGGGAACATGAGGGATGTACCCTACTGGGTACATTAACTTAATGGTGTCGTTTGCAGCACCATGTACAATGTTAGAAATAGCTCTGGGTTGGAGGTTGTAATTACGGTATCAAAATAGTCCGATTATATATATGGCCAATTTATGGAACAAAACCCAATTTTAAAGCAATAATAGTTATCTTTCTATGTTTTTACCACCTAGCCATGTTGCTCCATTTTGTATGTTGTAAATACAAATACACACAACGGTCTGCGTTTATCTAATTGTTGTTCAGATTTTTATTGGCCTTTTACTTGATTATAGCGTTTTCCATTCTTGTCCGATGTTTTTTTTATTATTACCACACCATTTTTGAGATAAATTAATTTTAATTTCAATGTGCAATGTTTTTAAATTTAGGGGAGTGGCTTAACTATTCCACCTTTTTTTTATTACCAATTTGCCTCCTATTTAATTTCAATTTGTCTTTTTTTGTAAATTAATGTGAAATTGTTGTAATTCAGCCTTTGTGCTGCGAGGACAGTTTTTTAATAAACCATTTTATCTATCCTATCCTATCCGTAATTACGCTGGTACTAGGTAAATTGATGTACATTCCAGTGCGAAGTGCCATAGGGAACAGTGAAGCAATACTTCTGTCAATGACTGCCAGTGTCGTTTACAATTTGTTCACCACTGTTTGACTGCTTTCTTAGCTGAGCCAATTTCGTCTTAATAATGTTTGAAGAACACTACAATCTATCACATGGTATAACCAATTAATTGTTGCACACTTTGTAAAGGGGTCCCATCCGAAGAAAAAAAGCAACTATGGTAAAGTATCTTGCTCAAGGACACAAGTGCCATGACCGCGTTGAGTCCGATGTTCTTAACCGCTAGGCCACGACATGCCTTGTCTTGTTTTCAATAAACACAGCATACAACCAACCAGTGAAATGCCATCAAATTCGATTGTCAAGTTTTAGAGAAAATAGCGAAAAATGGTTTACGCCTTGTCAGGGATTTTCTGCGTGTTCATAGCGTGTGACGATTGTACTCAAAACCATGAGCTGGACTAACTTACCGCTGTTGTCACACTGTGTATTTGGCCTTTTACTTGATTATAGCGTTTTCCATTCTTGTCCGATGTTTTTTTTATTATTACCACACCATTTTTGAGTTAAATTAATTTTAATTTCAATGTGCAATGTTTTTAAGTTTAGGGGAGTGGCTTAACTATTCCACCTTTTTTTTATTACCAATTTGCCTCCTATTTAATTTCAATTTGTCTTTTTTTGTAAATTAATGTGAAATTGTTGTAATTCAGCCTTTGTGCTGCGAGGACAGTTTTTTAATAAACCATTTTATCTATCCTATCCTATCTGTAATTACGCTGGTACTAGGTAAATTGATGTACATTCCAGTGCGAAGTGCCATAGGGAACAGTGAAGCAATACTTCTGTCAATGACTGCCAGTGTCGTTTACAATTTGTTCACCACTGTTTGACTGCTTTCTTAGCTGAGCCAATTTCGTCTTAATAATGTTTGAAGAACACTACAATCTATCACATGGTATAACCAATTAATTGTTGCACACTTTGTAAAGGGGTCCCATCCGAAGAAAAAAAGCAACTATGGTAAAGTATCTTGCTCAAGGACACAAGTGCCATGACCGCGTTGAGTCCGATGTTCTTAACCGCTAGGCCACGACATGCCTTGTCTTGTTTTCAATAAACACAGCATACAACCAACCAGTGAAATGCCATCAAATTCGATTGTCAAGTTTTAGAGAAAATAGCGAAAAATGGTTTACGCCTTGTCAGGGATTTTCTGCGTGTTCATAGCGTGTGACGATTGTACTCAAAACCATGAGCTGGACTAACTTACCGCTGTTGTCACACTGTGAGCAGTGAATCATCTTCTCATGCATTCCCATCTTATTCTGAGTGCTGTCCTTCAGACATAAACCGCAGATGGCATCCGGAATGTCTTTTGGCTACGAATAACAAACAGTCAACAACAGGAGTAAATAGTAAGTCAATATATAATGCAACAATCATTCTTCTTAAAAAATTCAGCAAAGGGAACAAAAAGTATGCCAATATATAATGCAACACCCTTTTTGTAAAATTCAACAAAGGGAACAAACAGATGGCATGTCAATATACGATGCAACACCTTTTAAGAAAAATTCAGCAATGGGAACAAAGGGTAAGTCAATATGCAATGCAACACGTTTTTTTAAAATCATCTGGCTTCTTTAACCTGTTTGCACATGCAGGATACATGTGGATTAAATAATGTTCAAAATGCTTACAGCACATGAATTTACACTAACAGGGACTTCCCATGCACAGGATTGTACAAAAGATGGCCGATAGACAATATTTATTCCCAATGAAAAAAAACGCTCCAAAAAGGAATCAACAAAATCATCAAATAGGCATTTTTCTGCAACAGAACATCTTACCTGGAACATACAATGACAAAACAAAAACATGCCGTGGACATGCCGTGGCTTCAAAAACTTTGAGCTCAGTCCACAGAGTAAAATAAAAAATTGTAAAAACCAAAAGATTCAGGTAACAGCTGAGGCCAATATAATAAAAAAGAAACACATATTCAGGCCATGCACCAGCTATTTTTCTTGACTAGATCAGTTGTATGTTAAACTAGCCTGCACAAACTTGTACCACTCTGCGAGTAAAAACACTCACTCCAACATGCCTCAATCATGAAAGCTACAAAAATATATCATAGATAACTTAGTAACGTTTGACTAGCCCACAAGGCTGCCCAAGAAACTTGACTACCCTGTGGCAATCTTGACTAGTTTCTGCACACCGGGCAAGTGTCTAAGTTGAGCCCCACTCACTCCTCCGGAACACTCATTTTAGTAATGTGGACTCCTGACTGTCCCCAAAGCACCTTCAGACCCTGGTTTCGGCTTCAGCTCTGCTTTAGGCTGCATCCACCTTCCTAAAATCCATGCGGTAATTGCATAAAAAATGCTGATGGAGCTTAAGCCTAAGCCCTGAGTCTTAGCCTACTCCTAAGCCAAGGCCGTGTTTTCTAAAAGGCCCTTAGAACTCCTCTGCTACCTTCCTACTGGTTTTTGAAATTATATTACTTAGCAAGGGAAGAAAGTACATGTATGAGCTGATGAACAATCTGCCAGGCAATCAAAATTTGTAAACAGAAATTCTCTGGTTCATGCGAGGAACTTCAAGCGTAAAATGTCTGTGTGGATTTCTGGCACTATTCTTGTAAGGTTGTAAGGTCACTGGAAGTAGCACGGTGTCTCTGCTTTGATTTGGACTTCGTATTTTAATGTGTGCCTTGGTAGGGATTCTTATATCAGGTAGACAACTTCCCTCTTAGGTATGTTCATCGCAACTATTCCATTTGAGATATACTTGTACCCTGATCTAAACCTTCTTCTCCCAATTGGACCATCAATGTTCCCCAAACGGGAAACTCTTGGATGACAACATAATCTGCCCTACTACATGTTATGGACTTGGACACGTTTCAACTTAAACTATCTCATTTTCGGATTGAAACTCTCTTTTCCCAGTGAGGATATCAATGGCACCCGATCAGGATATCAATGGCACCCAATCAGGAAACATCTGCCCTATATGTGAAGACCTAGACCCATTCTCACCCAAATCTCATTTGGGGTATACTTCTACCCTGATCAGAACCTTCTTCTCCCAATGAGGATACCACTGATCCCTAATCGGGGCAAACCTTGCCCGTCAACACACCACCTGCCAGAGTACAATGTCATGCTCATATGACAAACAATATACTTAATTTGAATCATGCATTCACATGAGTAGCCTTAATCCATCATTTTGCATACTAACTCTGTATACAATACACAGTTTCACACGAAAGCAGATTCATTCCATATGTTTTTATGGGAAACGGCCTGACTACTTGGTACATTGTGGTACAGTAGACCATGCAATGAGTGCAAACACATCTACACTTAACAAGTACTTAGCTGTACTCACTTGTGCTATGTCAATCTCCAAACAAGACTCCAATTCTTGTACAGCCAGTGGCTGCATGAATGTACATAGCAATTTGTATAAAACACATTGTATTTACCCAGACTTTCAGAATTCTGATTCAACGACAGGAGCAAAATTTGATAGACCCTGATATGTCTTTATAACCCTCCAACTGTGTAACCATTTAATATCATCCACTGTAGTTTTGAATGATAAATAAACTATATGCCAGCCTGCAGTATGATGGTGAATGCATCTACATAGAACACAGTCAACCCTCCGACTGTCTGAACATCCAATATCACCCACTATAGTTTTGAATGATAGATAAACTGTGTCAGCCTGCAATATTGTATCATGTGGTGAATGCATCCACACAGTAGAGTCAACCCTCCTACTGTCTGACCATTCAATATCATCCACTATAGTTTTTAATGATAGACAAACTATGCAACCCGGGAACACAATACCATTTTGTGAATACATCTACACAGTACACAGTCGACCCTCCTACTGTTTGAACATTTACCATAAATCCATTGTGGTTTTGAGTGGTAGATAAACTATGCCAGCCTGCAATATGATGGTGAATGCATCTGCAGACAACACGGTTTGTTTTGTGCACAGTTGTGCCACCATACAAAATCTGTGCAGTTGAATGATTTCAAACAGTTGGTCAACTCACTGGAATTAACACAAAGAGTAGGAGGGTTAACAGTATACAGTTTCGGTATGTGCACTGTTATTCCTTCATTCCTGATATTAGTAAATAGTAGTTGTGTGGTTTTTAATAATCAGTCGACTTCCAATCAGCCTTATACTAGAGACCAGGGCCTAACTTCATGAAGCTTGTAAGGGTAAAAACTTGCTAAGCACAGAAAAATCTTGCTTAGCAGAAACTTTGTACTAGCCAAAATGCCATACAGTTTAAGTTGTTGCAAATGGTGCTACACTTATTGTTTTCCTAGCGAAGAGTTTTTGCCGAGTATGGAATTGGAACCTGGTACCAAATAGCATGGCTCTGCTCTAAGTGTTTTGTGGAATCGAGCTCTGGAGGTACAACATGGAGGCTGTTCAAATCCATCAGAATCCATCAGATGCGGTAACTCATGAAAGACATTTGCGGAATTTGAAATGATACTGATATGCCTGGCCTCGTGGGCCCAATGTCATAGAGCTGCTTAATGGGCGACTTACACCCAGTCCATCGCGCCAAACCAAATAGACTAGGAGTGACTCTAGGTCGAGCCAAATAAATTTTGGTTTTAGACAGGCGAACTTTACTTCACATTTACATTGGAATCGGTGTATGAAAAGATCGACGTCTGAAACCAAGACGCTCCAGAGTCATTCCAAACGACTGCAACAGTCGCTCTTTCGACTTCCAGCGCATCAAGTCCTGTTTCAGACGTCAAACTTTGTGTGTACTTAATTAAATAATTTGGTTCGGCGCGACTCTAGAACGCCTGTCTGAACAGGGTGTAAGTGTTTACTGTAAGATTTTTCTATCTAAAAGCACAGCTATCAGTAGGCACGGAAAGAGGAATATTAACTTTCCCGCTCTTATTAGCAAATGAATGACGTAACAATGCAAACACATGGTGAATGCACGAGCTGGTCGCCTAATTTTCTTGCTGACCAAGAATGTAAACTTTACACCTCAGCACAATTTTCTGCTCAAGTAATCAGGAAAATCAGGGTGGTTTCTTTTCTTCTTTCATTACTTTCTTGCAACTTCAATGACCAATTGAACCCAAATTTTCACAGGTTTGTTATTTTATGCATATGTTGGGATACATCAAGCGAGGGTACCGGTTTTTGACAATTACCAAAAGTATACCCTGACTTTAAGCAGCTCTATGAAATTGGTACTTGGTTGGTTTTAGTTAAACAAGAATTGTGTTCATCAAAGAACCAGCCTATGGATAGACGTGCATTTGTGAGGTTAGTAGTGAAGACTTTTGATATCAATTTCACTTTGAGTTCCCAATACAGCAATTTATTCGCACTGACCTTGTACATGGGTGGTTCCGATGCCAAGCTGATATCAGCGTCTGCCGTGACGACCTCAGTCTCAAGTTCAAGGCTGCTTTGATTCACCTCCATAGGGATGGGGGCACCCAGACCGTCTTCGCTCTCACTGGAGTACTCTAATACATCAGTCGACTGTTAACGCAATAAAACAACAATTTAAAAAAAATGGAAAATCTACTATAGAAGTGTGTCGTGGCTGAGTGGTTAAGAGCATCGGACTCGAGCGCTAGTGTTTCTGATCGGCAGAGTTTGGGTTCGAGTCCCGGAGGTGGTGCTTGTGTCCTTGAGCAAGATACTTTGCTACAATTGCTTTGTCCTGCAGGTGGGCCATTAAGCCGTAGGTCTGTGTACTAGGATTGGTAGTGCACGTAAAAGAACCCAGAACACTTACCTTGGAAGAGTAGGGGCTAACCCCTGTGTTTCTGGTTCACATAGCAAGCACCCTTGATTACAGGTTTCCTCAGGCTTTTGAGCTACAGTGACTTAGTTCACTTGTGAGGCATCCATGGTTTTAATACCAGAGATACAAGATTAATAGTAACAATCTTTTGTGCACAGGTTTCCTCAGGCTTGGTAGCAAGTGATTAATTTCACTTATGAGGCATCCTTGGTTTCATTGCCAGCAATAAATAGCGAAAGACTGTGTAAGTCTTGCGCGTATATGAACTTCCGAGCCTTGCGCAGTCCATAGTGTCTACTCTAAAGTGCTCATGTATTGACCAAATTCATCTGACCTGATCAACAATGGTGAATGTTACGGTTGGGACAGGTAAACTGTTTAACCATTTAAATTGAAACAATGTTAAAACTCGTTTAAAAAAATTACCTAAACAGTTAAGCATAGCCGACATTCAAAAAAATAAAATAAATAAATAAATAAATAAAAAATTGAAGCACACAGTTACCCCCCCCCAACATTTTGAGATTCCTTTTGTTGAAAACTTCAGCCCCAGATGCTATCCAGGGGGAATGATTGACATCCTTTTTCGTTGGTGGAACTGTCTTATCTTAATAACCTACAAAATTGTACAGATTGGCTCATAGTTTGGAAAGGAATTGGTATAAGCCGTTTAACAGTTAAACAGTTAAATGGTTAGATGTTTAATTGGTTAAACTGTTAACCGGAAGTCTTAAGTTCTATTTAACCATTTAGGAAAACAAACTCGGACGCAAAAACCCAGTAAATATTTGTTGCACCATTTTGGAAGTCCGATTTCACAACTTCCTGGAACAAATCTATGAAAAATTCCCTCATCTCTAGAGGCGTATGGACATCTTTTAAAGAGACACGAGAAAGACAAAGATTCTCATAAAAACAAACATACCAGGACAGTTTCATTGTCGGAGAGGACCTCAGCGTCAGTCTGTGGGGGTGCCAGATCAGTCTGCCGGCGTGGGGCCGTTGGACCGTACAACGACGTCGACAATGGAAAGTATTTCAATTCGTCAGATGTATAGCTGGAGAGGAAATGAAAACGAAAGATAGGTTAACGCTGTCTACAGACCAAATAATTGACACAGTAGAATTCGTCGGCTCAGCACAATGGGATCCATACAGGTTGGGTCATAAAATGATAAGTACTCCAACATTTTTTTTTCTTCACCCCAAATAATATTATAATAAAGATAAATTGTAAATACTGAACCTGTTATAGTAGTTCTGATATTGACCAGGGATGACGGCTACCGGGTATGGCCCTAACTTTGTCGCCTCCTTGCTCCGTTTCTTCATTTTGCTTGCTGGCATCTGGACAGTCTGCAACATACAAAAGTACGCCAAATTCATCAATTCATCAAACGATTTATGCACAAATCGTTTCTCAGATTCAAATGTTTTGATTGATTTCTAATCAACGGGGGCATTTCAGACGAAGCATTTTCGCAGTACGCTTACTACCACCTAAATTATACAATTTTTTCTCTGGGTCGTTACCGAGGTATGACCCTACCTTTAAATAGAGATGTGAATTAATCACATTTTTTTGGGGGGGAATGATCAATATTTACCAATGTCTGCATGTCAAAGTAGTAGAGTCGTTCCTCTCTCCGCTCAGCCATTAGAGCTGTGTTGTAATCAGCCGCCTGCCTCACTGCCTTCTTGATGTACTCCTGCACTTTGCTAGAGTCTACTGTTGGCTGTAATTCAATCAAATATTTAAAAAATAGTTAGTGACCTGACGTTTCGACCCGACTAAAGATTGGACCAAAAATGTTGTTCTTGGTTTTCTTGACTTACTGGTTCATACTGTTTGTGTTTGTTGCTGATATTCTGCTTCTCTTTCTCATGTAGTACCCTGGCATACTCAGCTGACTTGTCCGGGGCGTCCTTCAGCATGAGGTCGTACACCTCATCAGCGCGTAGAGCTGTCAATCCTGATGATTGATTGACACAAACAATAATAGTCAACATCAGTGCTCCATGAAAACGAAAGTGAAGTAAGACTTGACATTATAAGACTTAAAACAAAAACATTTGTTTTTCAGTTACAAGCAAACACAACCAATGAAAATTAGTGTTCCATCGCCGTTTACCTAACGTGACTTGCTCCTCTGTGACCACACCTCTCTCCCGAAGGAATTCTTTCTCCTTGATGTCCATAACTCTTCTCTCAAGATCTAAATAAAACAAGAAAACATTCTGTGAAAGTAATCTTGTGTCCTGCTGACAAATTACACTCTTGTTAGTAGGGGAATTTTGGATGCTGGGTGATAGTCAACATAGCAGGACCTAACTTCATGGTGCTGGTTACTGTGGAGTTCTTCTTTAACAGCCCATTATATTACTTGTCTCAGCATTTCTAATTCATTATTAGGGTTGGGATGTTTAACAGGTTAACCATTTAACCGAATGAAACTGTTTCCAAATTTCCTTGACGTTTACACAAAGCCAACAGTAAAAAAAACAGGTCCACTCCAAATACACACAGGAAATAGAGAGCTTGCACCGATGATCACAGGTACCCTGCACCACAGTTACGACTCTCAATTTGGCTTAGAACCGGTAGAAATGGTTGAACGGTTAAGCAAGTTCCGTAGATGCCGAACCCTAGTCTTAATTGGTGTTGGAGTGCATTTCATTCAGTCTGATTCGTATTAAATGCCTGTTTGGAGGCTGTATTCTCTAATGTACTGCTAAGCAGAATGAAGTAGATTAATTGACACAAATACCAACTTGCAGTATACAGTTTTCACACGTTGTGATTTAACTTACCAGGGTATTTGCGCTTGAATGATTTGACTTGGAGGAATTCACAGACTTGCTCCTGAACAAAGTACCACTCGGAACCCTTCTCATGGGGCCACTGATACTCAAACAGATTCTCTGCAGGAAATACGCCGAGACTGAAATGAAATATATACATTTATAAATCATATAATAATAACAGTAAAGCATTTAATACAAAAAACATTCTCAATGAACAACAAGCACGGGTCAGAACTGCCCAATGATAAGTTTTTTTTTACAGTTCTACTGACTTTGCTTGATTTGACAGACCAACAAGCTTTTGTATACGAAACCAACAAATTCAACAAAAACCTACACTTAACCACCACAAATCCTCCAAGATCGAGTCTTTTTTGGATTCACTTGCTGTACTAAACAATCTTCACCCAAGTCCAAACTATTGTGTGTTACTCAACAATGAATGAAATATTTGGGACAGTTCTAAAATAAAAGCAAAACTAAATCTCACCAGTCGACCCAATTCACCTGACGTCATCACTACAATTAATCTTGGTGGTGCCATTTTGGCAGTCAATTCCTTGTGTGTTATACAGTGCTGTGCCCTTTATAGGCGGCGTGTGCGCGTTATGCGCATTTACATGCTCACAGTATCTTTACATACTATATGACTCCCCAAATACTAGACCAATGGCAGACAGTAGCCGTGTGTGACCTCAGTGCAAGGGGTCAATTGTTCCCACCAAAACCATCTGTACGGATTTGCCCTCAAGAATGTACACTTCTCTCTCTTTCTACTTTCAACATCTACTTACATGAACTTCTGCTCATATGCCTCGGTCAGTACACTGTCCCTGGACATAGGCCGCCTTCTGGTCTTCTGGCTCGGAGTGCTTCTTCCCGATGCGACACTGGGGCTGTCTCTACCGGTATCACCCTTCGTGGATGCAACGCTTGGACTGTCCCTGCCAGTGTCTTCCTTCAGTGACACCGCACTAGGGCTGTCTCTGCCAGTTTCTTCACTGAGCGACGCTGCGGTAGAACTGTCTGTCCCGGTAACTTCATTCAGAGGTGGGACGCTTGGACTGTCTTTTGTAGCACATTCACGAGGGCCATCTGTCTCGGCATCCTCCTTCACTGATGTAGAATCTTCGTTCAGAGATGCGACACTAGGACTGTCTCTGCCAGTTTCTTCACTGATGGACACTGCGTCAGAACCGTCTGTCCAAGTAACTTCCTTCAGAGATGGGACACTTGGATAATCTTTTGTGGCACATTCACCAGGACTGTCTGTCTCAGCATCCTCCCTCAGTGTTGAGGCATCTTCATCACGAGATACGGCACTCAGATCACCTACAATTGCTTCATCTTCATCCACTGGTGTGACGGTGGTACCATCGTTCTTAGTATCCTCATTTAGAGACTCAACCCTATGATCACCGAAACCAGCAAGTTCATTCAGAGATGTGACACTAGAGCCATCCATCTCAGCATCTTCATTGAGCGGCGCAATAGATGGATCGTCCACTCCAGCATCCTCACTCTCTGACCCATGACGAGCATCCTCTATCCCAGCATCTTCATCCATTGCAGGATCTTCTATGCCGGTGTCTTCTTCTACTGTCGCAACACTGGGGCCATCTAGGTGCATCGCAGTTTCCTCACTCGGTGCAGTGACTTGAGCAGGCTCTTTCCCAGTATCCTCAAGGAATGATGCAAAACCGATGCTGGAAGTTGGAGCATCTTTGTTCTCACTCCATGACGGGTTATCCATCAGGGTTTCCTCATTCAAAGGTCTCACAGCTGCACCGCCGTCTTGAACAGTTTCATCGACAGAATCAGTCTTTGATGTGACAGCATTTTGAACCTTACTATCAGTACCCTCCTCCCCTGATGCTACAGAAGTATCATCTCTCTCACTGTCACCTGGTGGTGATTTGACGCCGAGATCGTCCTGTCCCATTTTTGATTCCAGTGATAAGGCACTAACACAGTCGTTCCCAACTGAGATACTTGAGCTCTGATTATTTGCATCACTGGTTGACTCTGTATCAGCTGATGACCTCTCTGCCATGACTAGACCATCTCCTTTAGACTGACTGTCTGAAAGACAAGCTTGGGTATCAGTTGTTACGTGCTGGGTTTGTTGTTTTGGACCCTCATCCACAGCCACTTGTGCAATACTCTTTTCACAACTTTCGAATTCCTCGCTTTGATTGATCACACTTTGATTTGTTTCTACTGGAAACTTTGATGACATTGTCCCATCAGCATATTCATTTTCATCGTCACCTTCTTTCTGACAAGCTGGTTCAGAGGTATCCATCCCTTCTGAAGTTTCTTGAAAAGTCTCAAGATCTGGCATTGCATCTGCTGGGTTGTCCACATAGGAGACTTCCATTGGTTCTTCTGTGTCCACTGGTCCCATGTCAACTGGTCCCTGTGTGACTGGTATTTGGTCTTGTGCCTCGGAGTCTCTCCTAGTTGATGAGTCGACATCTTCGGCTTGCTCTTTATGCGTACTTAGAATTTCTTTGGTACAGATACCACTCCCAGCATCAGGTTGGCTTTCGTTTTTGCAGGATGAGATTTCAACTGCATCACGACTGCTGTTTACACTGTCTACTGCTGATGCTATGGAAGTAGAAGTAGTAGACACTTCTTGATGACAGGGAAGAACAAGTAGGTTTTCTTGTTGGGTTATAGTAGTAGTTATATTATTATCAGGTCTTTCCTGCATTTCAATTGAGAGGCAAGACTGAAGGGACTGTGATGGGTCTTCATTTTGACCTTCAGGTGGACTTGCTTCTTTGTTAATGTCTGCAGTATAAGAAGGGACATCCACAGGATCTCTGGTGGGGACAGATTGTGGCTCAACTTGACCTCCTGGCAATGCTTCGTCCGTGCCGCTATTTTGACTACTGTCAGCCATTTTGACAATCTCTGCAAGATAAGAAAACAGTCATTACAAATGGTACTCCACGCCCCTGCAGTATCAATGTCTCACTTTTTTATGGCTCAAAACCTCAGCTATGAAAATGGACGCATTAGCTATTGATGAGTTGCTGATAGTCATTTTCTTCTAAGCAAAATGGTTCTCTGTAAGTTTTGCATCAGCTGGGTTGATCATGTCGATTCCTAATTCAATGGAATCAATTGAGATAATTCCTTGTGGTGAAAATCAGGCAAATCACAACTATGTTTGCTGAACAAAAAGAAATGCATTTGATGATCGAAACCCTCTGCTGACAGACAAGAATTCACTTTTAAATAATGTCAATTGTCATCACAATTTTTTTTATTTTTGAAAGCATGGTAAAACTACATTTGTCTTTTTTCGAATGAAAAAGCCAAACCTAAAATGTTGTATTGAAGTTTTCCTCAGCAATGTTCATTTTATTTAACATTCATCATAACCCTTTCCCTTCCATGGTTCGATCACTGAACGATACCCCCCCCCCCCGCCACCTCGACCTTTTGTTTTCAAATTTACATCGTTCTAATCTATCATCATTATCATCATGCAGCGCATATAGACAAAATGGCATGTGTGGCTTTCATTGACATTTCCTAGCCTAAAAGTGTAAAAAGAAAACAACATAATGATTTTATGTGTCTTACACAAAAACATAGAAAGGGATCTCGTATAAAGCGGTACTCACCAATCGACAATATATTAAAATTAACAATTTCTTTGATCAGTTCCCTCACACAACAAAGTACAAAGCACGCTCTCTGTGTACTTGTTAGGGCGCCCTCTCGCGGTGAGTGATCTCCAACGACTACAAACTCGATGAGCGGCCGTTTCGATTTTCTACTCAAATAAGTATTTTTTTGACTGAATATGTAAAAGTGGATACGTCTGAAAGGTTGACATCTAGCAGAACAGGTAGGTTTAATTGCAAAGTGCTTCTAATTCTGAGCTGGAAAGTAGTTTAATTGGATTATTGTTAGATTTGTGATGGCGCTCGGTTTAACGCACCACTTGGTCAACTCGACCGTAGGTAATGTTTACTCGACCGTTTCATAACAAAATGACGGTTTCTCGTCTCCACACCGCGCCACCTTGATTTTCATGAACGCATTCAATATTGTAAATATACTTGGATGCTTAGAAATAAAGACCATTACAAAAGCTTCTATGTACATTTTGTGGATCAAGATTAACTTGTTAGCAGACGACAAATTTTATCATGTTTATGACAAGCTCAAATTCGAAAGTCGAAACTGCCAGAACACACAACATGCACATACCACGACCAAGCTACAATAAATACAAAACCTCTATCAGCAGTGATTCATCATCTCATATTCAACCAGACTCTCCTAGACATACCAATACTGACTGGCACTTTGTGACAGTGCTCAGTCACTAGTATAACCCTCAATACAACTCTGTTGCTAATGACATGTTGAATATTGGTCAATTGGTGTTTACTACTGTCTGTAGTGTAGTACTGTGTTACACTCCGTCAGTAATTGACTGAATGGTAACTAAACTAAGTTTTAAAGGGGGACTGTCGTCATGATCAGTCAGGCCTATGCTATATAGCACGCCAAGGGCCTGGCTGTGTAACTTCGCGTATACATTGAATTATAAACTCTTATTCTAAACCTACTCCTAGAACTATTTGGTTCGTTCCGCTATCGTCTCCCCGACCCTCATAGGTCATCATGTACAAAATCCTATTCGAAACTTTTTCCCCTTCACGTTTATGCACCTGGACTTCTCTTTTGAAAACGGAGCTCGCCAAAATTAGGCTCTATGTATTCATTGTTTTCAAAGTGAGCTCGGGGTGGGTCCAGAAAATCCACTCCGCAAAAAAAAGGTGCAAAAAATGATAAATTCCCATCGTTTATTCAGAATCGTCGCCTTCCGATAACAAAAATGGCCGCCGTCGCTTGTATCAATGGTATGCTGCGCGCAACGCTGGTTCACAATAACCAACGGCTTACGGATAAAAGATAAGCCATTGATTATTGTAAACCAGTGTTGCGCACAGGATACTATGCGAAGGCATGTCGTGGACCAGCGTTGCACGCAGCATACCAGTGATACAAGCGACGGCGGCCATTTTGTTATCGGAAGGCGACGATTCTGAATAAACGATGGGAATTTATCATTTTTTGCACCTTTTTTTTTGCGGGGTGGATTTTCTGGACCCACCCCGAGCTCACTTTGAAAACAATGAATAGATAGAGCCTAATTTTGGCGAGCTCCGTTTTCAAAAGAGAAGTCCAGGTGCATAAACGTGAAGGGGAAAAAGTTTCGAATAGGATTTTGTACATGATGACCTATGAGGGTCGGGGAGACGATAGCGGAACGAACCGAATAGTTCTAGGAGTATTCTAAACCCAGTTACTACTCATCCGTGCAAGCTGACTGTCACATCACCATGACAGTGCACTTTGTGATTTGACAGCCAGCGCGCAGTGAGTGTGCGTGCAGTAACTGGGTTAATCCCTTTTTCTTTCCTTTTCGTATCAAATAAAAACAAAGATCACTATACAAAGTTTTGATTGCTCTCACTGCTGGAAGAATCCTTCTTCCTATCATAAAGTGAGACAATATTTGTGTACTTGTTTCATTTGCTTGTTTTTGTTTGTTTGCGTGTGAAGCGTTAGATGGTTGCTTGGACTAGATGTGCACTGGGTTGGTTGAGAACTGGTTGATACCATCAATGTATTAAGAACCCTCCTTACTTGCAGATGATTGAGAACTGGATGATACCATCAATGTATTAAGAACCCTTCTTTCTTGCAGATGATTGAGAACTGGATGATACCACCAATGTATTAAGAACAAGCTTCTTTTTTGCAGATGATTGAGAACTGGATGATACCATCAATGTATTAAGAACCCTCCTTACTTGCAGATGATTGAGAACTGGATGATACCATCAATGTATTAAAAACCCTTCTTTCTTGCAGATGATTGAGAACTGGATGATACCACCAATGTATTAAGAACCAGCTTCTTTTTTGCAGGTGATTGAGAACTGGATGATACCATCAATGTATTAAGAACCCTTCTTTCTTGCAGATGATTGAGAACTGGATGATACCATCAATGTATTAGAACCCTTCTTTCTTGCAGGTGATTGAGAACTGGATGATACCATCAATGTATTAAGAACCCTTCTTTCTTGCAGGTGATTGAGAACTAGATGATACCATCAATGTATTAAGAACCTTTCTTTTTTTTTACAGATGATTGAGAACTGGATAGTACCACCAGTGTATTAAAAACCTCCTTACTTGATGAACTTGAACGGCAATGATGTCTTCTGATAGCGATGGTTACGAGGCCTCAGACTCAAGCTATAGGCCAAGTGTGTCCTCACATGAGTACAGGCGTACAAGGCCCCGGCGGACACTAGCTGGGTCCTCGTTAGTGCCTGATCAGGTCGATGAGTTGACGTCCTCCTTAAGGGTGAGTAAAATATTAAACAGACAATCAGGACACTCTAAAATGATCAAAGTTATGAATTGAACGGTGCTTGCATCAACACTCCTTTTGGCATTATCAAAAAACCAATCATGAGAGATTTCACTCTTGTTACACTGAATCTACTTCATGAGCAAATTGTTCAAGTTTAAAGTAAAAAAAGGGATGAGACTTTTATCTGAGTTTAGACTTTTTTATGTCTGTTTGGTTAAGAAAATAGCTGCTATTTTGCTTCAGATGTGAATAAATCCTGTTCTTTGATCTCTTCAGCACTTAAGATACTGTTCGTAGAAGCTAATTGCAATCTATAACTCCAGGGCTTACAAAAAGCTTGAAATGCCATCATTCCAACCTGCCGCCTAACATTTTGGATCCTAGGTACAGACAATTTTCTAAGCAGAGACTCTCACTCCTGATTATTAATTTGATCCATTCAACCCCGCTTATCATAGCAACTATCTACCAACGGAAGGTTTGGAATTTGGTGGGGGGGGGGGGGGCGGTGAGGGAATTCAAAAGACCGGAGGTCTTGTACCTCCAGATGTTTGCTGGACCCAAGTTTGTTTTTACAAGACCAGAATCAAAGTGGGAAAAACAATTTTTAGACAGAGTTTAACTATATATATAAACTGTTTATTATCAGACTCAAAGTCTGATAGTTGGAACACAATGTTCATTTGTTTAAAGATATTACAAAGTGAGATATTCATATTCAGTTGAAAAACACTGGCCTGATGCTAAGATCACTGGTACCTCGGGGCCTGAGGTCCGGTGTTAGTTTCAAGCCCTGACGGGTAGCGAGTACGACACATGCGTCTCACTTTGACCCCCACCACACCCAAATGACATAACATAACAATCCAAACAGATGAAAGTTTGTTACGCATCGTAACAGGATTTTAATGTGTAAGACTTTTGGGTGCATATTCAAGGTAGTGGTCAGTAAAAAAATTTACATTATGGTAAATAAGTTAAGTCTGTCCCGAACCAATATGCCTCATCAGGCCGGTGTTTGTATCCAGTTTCATTGGCATTAAACGACTGAGAATATTTCTATTCCCCCTGGACAGAATGCCAGTCCATCGCAGGTTACTCTCCAGCTCTCCCCGGTACTCATTTGTACTCCTGGGTGGAGAGAATCAATTTTGATAAAGTGCCTTTCTCAAGGACACAAGTGTCGCGACTGACCAGGCCAGGATTCGAACCCACATTCTGTAAATTACAGAACTTGAGTCCACCGCCTTAGACCGCCTGCCGACGACACCCCACAATTGCATTAAGGGGCAGAGCTTTATGGTTTATTTTGTTGTACATCGGAGGTGGAACGATGTTGCAGGAGTGACAGTCTTTCAATTTTCCAGACTGTTTTTTCTTCTTCTTTGACTCCTCAGAATACCACCAGGAATTTGAATGCAGTGGGTGATATGATGGGGCATTACAGAGACAGCAATGAAAGACAAAGTGCTGCCATTGAAAGGGTAAGAGTTATTTTGGAATATAATAATAATAATATTTATTATTATGTTTATATAGCGCTTTATCTACAGTTGTCAAAGTGCTTATTAATGTTTGAGTCAGGTACTTAAGTTTTTGAATGATAAGACCCATTTTTTTAGCCCCATGTAAAGGTTTTACAAGGTGCTGTGGCGCATTCAGCAACCACTGCCAGAACTACCAGGGCAAACCCCTTCGCTTAATCATAAGTGTTACTGGGTTCTTTTACGTGCATTACATAACACACAGGACCAACGGCTTTGCGTACCGTTGGAAGGACGAAGCAGTAATGGTTAAGTGTCTTGCTTAAGGACACAAGTGTCAAGACTGGGACTCAAACCCGCACTCTGTTGATCAGAAACCCCAAAGCTTGAGTCTGGTGCGCTAGACCACCCGGCCATAACACGCCAAAAAGCCTCCATGAGGTTACCACCAATATGGTAATATTCAATTATTTGGGATGATATTAATTGAAAACTGCTTAGTGTGTCTAAATATCAATGATTAAACCTCTTAAATAGGTCATGTTGGTACCCCAATCACACGTAGGGGAGTAAGTCACTCAATGGTGAGTCATGCAGGTTCCCCACTCAATGGTGAGCCATGCAGGTTCCCCACTCAATGGTGAGTCATGCAGGTTCCCCACTCAATGGTGAGTCATGTGGCACACTGTTTGAACTACGTGCATACATTGCATTACCACAGCAAATTTGACTCCTAATAAGCTGCAGTTGTGTCCAATCTAGCTGGAGTTATTAGTTTCAAGTTGTGTTAACTCATTAATCCTTTAACTTAGTAATCAGGGCTGCGACTTTTCAGCTGATATCCTCTTTCTTTTGGGGTTTTTCAGATGTGCCATTGAAAATTTTAAATTAAAAAGCACACTACAAAGTCTCTTTTTTGTGTGTCAAATAACAGTTGCTTGCCTGAGTGAGTGAACTTATCCCATTCTGAGTAATTGTGAATATGTTCAAATAAATGTCCTTTATTCGTTGTAGTTACGAGACAATCTTGCACACTCTACGGAGAGTCTGAAGCAAGAGAGATTGAACAGAGCGTCAGCTTTGCATGGGTCTTACAGCAAGAGCAGCCGGCCCCTCAGGAGCAGTGATCTAGAAGACTCTAGAGGCAGGAGGAAGTACAAACCAACATCACCTCACGACGATTACTATGTGAGTAATAGAACAGGATGACTAGGGAACGGGAAGAAATGTTCAGTTGTAGATGTGGGAGGAAAACTCTGATGGGAAAAACCCATGCAATCAGGTAGGGACTGAAAACCCAATGCAGGTCTGAGGTGGGATTCGACCGGGGTCAACAGAGGTGAAAGGCAGGGGAAGAAACCACTTAGCCAACCTGATTCCCCATTTTGACTTTACCCTTACACGGACATGTGATAGACACTGTATACTTGGTGCTTTCTGAGTCCTCTCATTCAGGGTTGTCACTAGCCCAAATTGAGTGCCGGTCGGTAATTTTTTTCCGAAGATGCATTGCGGTATATTTTTCGCAAAATTTTGGGTCGCCCGCAAGTTTTTTCACTCGCCCGTATGTATTGATGCACACAATTTTTGTAGCATAAAAAAAAAAACCAACCAAACAAACAAACCACTCACACACACGGAAATTTGCGTTTTTGGACTATCTTATCCCCTAATTTATGCCCTTAATAATCCTTTTTTCGTCAACAACCATTTTTATGGAATTGTGATTTGAGAATTTGTGTTATAGAACTTCTTTCGCAATTAAATCTTTGTGTTAACGATCGATCGACGAACTTTGCCCTGCAACGCCCTCTATCAGCGAAAGTTGTCGATGCTTGAATAGCCTTAACCCAACGCTGTGTATAGTACAGAATCCGTGTGCAGGATTTATTTACTCGACTCGTGAACGTGTACAGAGTTGGAGGCTAGCCAAGCTTTTCTTATGAATATGGTATTTTTTAACGGGCCAATCACAGCGTGCGGACTGTTGGTTAGGGTGGACTTTGGACCTGCTGTTGTACTGTACAATACACCATCATGTGCTGTGTGCATGCGTGCGTGGACTACAGGCGGGCGAGCGAACGTTGTGGGGCCTGTGGATACTCGCTACCATTACCATGTGGTTTATGTGCGTGCGTGTTTTACTTATGAACAATCGTGATTGCGATCGCGATTGCAGCCACATTAAACTCGACTCGACACAATTAATAGTCGCTCTATCCCTAGTCGCGCAGGCCTAGATCAGTGAGTATATTTGTCAGAAATTGTCAGGAATGGATAGTAAAACGAAACCCGATGTATTTTATCATAAATACGAAAATTTACTATTGGCTTCTGATGACAAAATAATGAAATATTCAGCATTTTCTGTCGAAGTTAGTGCCAGTCGGTAAAGCTCCTAGCAAGGCAAAGTCCCGGTCGGGTATCTCCGAGTGCCGGCAGGCCCGACCGGCACCGACCGGCATAGTGACAACGCTGCTCTCATTCTGTCTGATGTGCCATCATTCTGTTTGATGTGCCATCATTCTGTCTGATGTGCCATCATTCTGTCTGATGTGCCATCATTCTGTCTGATGTGCAATCATTCTGTTTGATGTGCAATCATTCTGTCTGATGTGCCATCATTCTGTCTGATGTGCCGTCATTCTGTCTGTTGTGCCATCATTTTGTCTGATGTGCCATCATTCTGTCCGATGTGCCATCATTCTGTCTGATGTGCCATCATTCTGTCTGATGTGCCGTCATTCTGTTTGATGTGCCATCATTCTGTCTGATGTGCTATCATTCTGTCCGATGTGCCATCATTCTGTCTGATGTGCCATGATTCTGTCTGATGTGCCATGATTCTGTCTGATGTGCAATCATTCTGTCTGATGTGCCGTCATTCTGTCTGTTGTGCCATCATTTTGTCTGATGTGCCATCATTCTGTCTGATGTGCCGTCATTCTGTTTGATGTGCCATCATTCTGTCTGATGTGCTATCATTCTGTCTGATGTGCCATGATTCTGTCTGATGTGCCATGATTCTGTCTGATGTGCCATCATTCTGTCTGATGTGCCGTCATTCTGTTTGATGTGCCATCATTCTGTCTGATGTGCTATCATTCTGTCTGATGTGCCATCATTCTTTCTGAAATGCCATCACTGTGTCTGATGTGCCATCATTCTGTCTGATGTGCCGTCATTCTGTTTGATGTGCCATCATTCTGTCTGATGTGCTATCATTCTGTCTGATGTGCCATGATTCTGTCTGATGTGCCATCATTTTGTCTGATGTGCCATCATTCTGTCTGATGTGCTATCATTCTGTCTGATGTGCCGTCATTCTGTCTGATGTGCCGTCATTCTGTCTGATGTGCCGTCATTCTGTCTGATGTACCGTCATTCTGTCTGATGTGCCATCATTCTGTCTGATGTGCCGTCATTCTGACTGACACGCCATCATTTTGTCTGATGTGCCATCATTCTGTCTGATGTGCTGTCATTCTGTGTGTTGTGCCATCTTTTTGTCTTAGGTGCCATCTAAAATACTTAAAGTGTAACATCCTCATTTCTGGTTAAGTGGGGGAGAAATTCCAGGAAATTTGATACAGATCTGCATACTGTCTTTTCCTACAATTCTTTTGTTTATTAGAAAACTTTCTCTCTCTTGCATCCAGGGTGTCAATGAATCTAGAAGAAGGAAAGGCAGAAGGTTGAGGAAGCCATCTGTACACTTTGATGAGGACCTTGATGAGGTAGATACAGTGGTGGAGTACTTATTTGAACAAATACATTTCATTTCAGACTGATACTACCAAGAATATATAAAACAGAATCTAAAAAAGTTGCCTTCTCTAGCTAGTTGCCTAACCCTTGCTAGTCTCAAGTGTACATTTTGGAATTGTGTTTTTTTTAAATAATTTTATTTGTGGGAAACGTTGGCTCCAAATAAGACTAAAAGCCACTCTTGGCAAGGGGCTACAGGAACAAAAAATAAGATGTAAAAACTCAGCTGAAGCTGTAGGTAGGAAATGATATTCCTCTTAAAACAGTCTGGATTGTAGGATGGAGGGAAAAACATGCACTATTTTGATGGGTCTCTGTGATTGCATACATACTAGACCTTCGCAGTCTGTCGACAAGAGAAAACAAATTACTTGTTGTTTCTTTTTAAAACACTTTTGGTAAGTTGCTTAGGAACCTTTCAACATCAGTTCAAAATTCTGGATCGATTGGAGTATTTAAAACCTGAGTTAAGCATAGTTGGTTTGCACATTTGTATTAAGCGTGGTTTATAAATCATGGGAATGCGAATGCCAATCGAAATTTTACAATGCAAATTCTCAATGATTATTCCACCCAAGTTGAAATATGCTCAACTCTTGCAAAACATTTGTTGCGAATATAGAGTCATGCGGTCAACATTTACTTCCAAGGGAGACCGCCAAAATTGGGGCTATATGGATCATTCAGTAGAGCACAGGCACGTTAATCCGGAGGTCGCAGGTTCAAATCCTGCTCTGGTAAACTTGTCTTTGTTTAACCCAAAATTAAAATTTACTTACATTACACAAGCCGATGTAACTTTCTGTAGGTTTTTCCATATTTGTATGCACTATTTTAAAAGAAGTTTTCTGTTTATGCATTCTGGTTGGTATTGGGTCAAGGTTCATGAAATCCATCAGACAGTGCGTGACTTGAGCAGCGATCAGATCCGTCTGGAGGATGACCTGGACCGGGAGATCCAACGAAGGACTCAGTCTGAGATTGAGAGTAAGAGAAATCTTCAAGATCTGTCTGACAGTCTCAGGGAATCACAAAGGAAGACAGAACAAGAGAAGGTATGTTGGAGTGGTCAAACAGTGTGAACCTTCCACTTGGTTGCACTTTAACTGAGAAACTGACTGATGCTGTTTTTATTTACTGTTTTTTAGAAAGGCTGTATTTCTTTGAACTCTGATCAAACTTGGAAACAAAGGCTGCTTGCTATCTACAATCTAAAATTTCTTAAATAAATTTCCTCAATGCTAAAATTTAATGTTGCTTATGTCTTGAATCAAGTCTTCTCACAGGGTTGATAAGAGGTTACAAGCGATCCAAGAAGAGTTACGCCAGCAGAGAATGCAGCAGGAGTCAAGGCAGCGGAAAGCTAAAGAGACTACTTCAATATCAGCTGAACTCAAACAGGTATAAAATGGCATCTTTGATGACTCTATAGACCATGTGCTCTTTGTTACATCAAAAACGCCCTCTATTGAGATCTAATGGTTCAGGAGTAGCATCAAAGGTCTCATAATTCAAAGGGGATCTGAACTGCAATGTCACTTCTAATCCAAATTTATGCAAAACACTATTCGTGCGCAAACCAGACATGATATTCTTCGTATTTTAATCGATTTTGATTTTTTTTTTTCCTCAGAAAATTTAGTGAGTCTATAAATTAGTAGACTATAAATAAGCATATTTAAGCATATATACAATATTTTGAAGGTGCAATTAAGCCGTTGTAGTCATTTGACCCAATTCACTCGGTGTCATTATCACAATAATCCTGGTTGGGCTCCTTTGGGAGTCATTGTCCCTGTGTGGTAGTGCAGTGTGAACTTCAGGCGACGCTGTGTTTTCACACTTGCCTGTTGACTTCCAAAATGGTGTCAATGGGATATTTATTTGTTGTTCCCAAGAGTCAAAATGCCTGGCACCCACTAAATGCATTGACAGAATCTTCTTGTTTGGGTTTTCGCAGGGACGTCACATGTCATATCATCTATAGCTGATGAAACTAAGACCGCGTTCCCACTGGATCCACAATTACGAGATCCTGACCCCGCAAAAGGATTAGTCGCAGACGTGAATCGCGGTCGCGTTCCCACTAGAGTATGATCGCGCATTGATCTCCCTTTTGGGAACGGAAGTGGATTCAAAGTTCACCAACGCAGGTTGACCAAGTGGGCAGTGCGCAGGCGCAAAAAGTTCCCAGCTCCTCGTCCGACCATAGTTTGCCACGCTTCTCATCTTTTTGGAAGTTTTTTTTTGACGAATTTATGGGACGTTTATTGCTGGGCGCTGCCATCTTTAAAGAACGTGCACGTATGAATACAATGCATCCAAAATTAAAGCATGGGTTTGGGCTTAGTGTGGATGCGTTGTACAGAACGTGTAGTTGGTATCGTCACGTGACGTCAATACTGCTTTATGCTTTACTTGCAATTCATGTCACCAAATGCGTGGTGCTTGCTGGGAATAGAAGAAAAAAGAACACCATTTTCGCGCCATTCGGGCCTACCGTACCGGATGTTCGCCCTCAAATTGCGGGGTCTGATCGCCCTTTGCATTCCCACTAGACTTTTGATCGCCCATTAATCCACAAGGGCGATCAGATCCCGCTTTAATCCTACTCCCGAGGTGGATCAATTTTGTGGGGTCTGATCCTGATCGCCCTCGCGTTCCCACTTACGCTTGATCGCCCTTTGATCGCCCTTTTCGAGAAATTGCGGGGTCTGATCGCCCTTTTCTCGAATTGCACGATCAATGCGGGGTCCAGTGGGAACGGGGCCTAAGAGTTTTTTAATGCAAACTTTTAAGGAATATATTTCTGAAGGAGTTTCAGAAAAAAAAGCAGTGAGTTATAAGCTAATAATATAATAGTGGCTTCTGATATAGTGCAAAAATTTGTCAGTGAGACTCAAGGCGTTCCAACTTTATTACCCCTGGTCACGGGGCCATTTTGTTCATTCCTTAAACCATATCAGCTCCCTGGGGAGTATAGAGCTTGTTGCTGCCAAAAATATAGCGCACCATGCTAAATCAATCACATGAACCATCTCTGTCCTCACATGTACCCAATTACCCCTGGGTGAAGAGAAGCAATGATATAGTTAAGTGTCTCCCTCAAGGACACAAGTGTCATGACCGGGATTCAAACCCACACCCTGATGACTTCACCAGGACTTGAGTCCGATGCACTAAACTGCTCAGCCACGACACTTCACAAACTTCACTGCAAAAAAAATTATATTCTTGAAATAAGAAAAAAACTTGATTGATATAAATATTTTCTTGTGTCACTCCCAAAAATCTTAATATATTCTAGGGAGTTTAACAAGAATTGTCTTCTTGAAATAAGATTTCTTTCTTATGTCAAGAATACAATTTTTAGCAGGATAGCTTTTGCTATACATTGTTTATAACTCCTGAAAAACCTCCTTTCCTGTGAGCAGCCAGTCCCAGAAAGGGCCTAGGTTGGTTAACTTTTTTTGTCATGACTCATTTTGTTGTTAGTCAACTAAGTAATTTTCATGGTGTTTATAGGCGTTAGCGACACAGTCTAAACAAGAAGAGAAGGAGATGAGAGAGCGTCTGTTGAAGGCAGAGACGGAGAAGCAACAACTGGCCAGGCAGCTGGAAACAACACAGAGAAAACTTGACAAATCAGAAGGCATCAAGACAGCAATGCAGCAACAGGTAAAGAGTATAACAAGGTCGTAACCCAAACCCTGGAGTGATTGCATCAGTGAAAAAAATATCCCTCACGAAAGAAAAAACTTGGTGCTAAAAACGCAAGAGGTACAGTGACACACCCATATTGTCCTCACTCGACACTTTGAGCCTTAGTTGGCCAGGTATGATATTCTTCCTACTTTAATCTAATTTTCGATTTTGTTTTGCTTCAGAAAAATCACTGAAGTTGTTTTTAAATAGCATGAAAAGTCTATAAAAACTCTGTGCCGTATGCACATAAAGGTCAGCTGTGGGGCCCGGCATTGCATGGGTCTCACTGGGCCTTTCAAAGGCAAGGCTATACAAGTAGTTTTGTCTAGCTCCTTAAGACAAGTCTTGACCTCCCTGGCCTTCAGATTTCCTTGAAAGATGCCAATTTCATCTTCACAGAGACGGAAGACTAGGCTCTTGTTATGATCAGGATTTGTACCTGTGACCCCCGAATTGACGTGCCAGTGCTGTACCAACTGAACTGTCAAGCCCTAATGTTGGCGGTCTCCCTTTTTTGTCAATATCTTTGTTCAGGGAGGCCAGTCAGATCTTTGATCTGTTAAAGACAAGGTAAAAAATCTCGACCGAGTCTTCAAACCTGATGAACCAAACAATTCATCCTCATCATTGTCTCATCTATGTTCCCCCTCCCCTTGTGAATTGAATTGCAGATGGACGAGTACAAGAATAATCTTAGGGCCTCTGACCATGAGCGATCGATCATGCAGGATCAACTGTCCGACTACCAAGAGGCTCTTGAAGACGAAGGAGTTCCATTGATGAGGAAAGACAGGATGCAACAAAGATTGAGAGGTTCTTAACAATTTATTTGGATAAATGTTGAAGTTTGCATTAAAGCATTGATTGTTTAAATTGTCTCCTTGTAACTGGAGAGTCGAGCAAATTGTGTAAACTGCTCTGGATGAACAGGGTTTGTCCTTCAAAATTTCTGAGCATCAATGAAATGAGTAGTATTCATAGATACCCCAGATAGTTCTTCCATTGTAATTGGTCGAGAAGAGATCACATGACCATGTTTAAACTTGAGAGTCTAAACATGGCCTGAGGAAATTGAGTCAAAAGAGGGCACTATCAGATGATTGCGCGGAGTCAGTAAATTGCACAGCCCAATTTAAGTTGGTAGGTCGCAAATTTGGCTTGCACAAGTAAGAAACTTGTGTGCGGTATTTTGAAACTTAATCGCGCAAGTTCTGTACTTGTGCAAGGAGCTACTTAGCACTCAATCTGGATATAAATTCAACACAGAGTCGAGGCGAGCTGAGGCTGAACTGTCAGAATTGCGCTTAACTTCAAAAGGTTTTTGGATGTGTTTTTAATATGGAAAGGTGTTTAGGAATGGGAATAATAGAGTGGTTTTAAACGGCCATTTTAAAACTTTGCAGGGTCGTGGCCATACGATAAAGGACCTCACCTTTGGCTCGATCCTTTATCACACGGGCTATGCGATGAAGGACCTCACCTTTGGCTCGATCCTTTATCACACGGGCTATGCGATGAAGGACCTCACCTTTGGCTCGATCCTTTATCACACGGGCTATGCGATGAAGGACCTCACCTTTGGCTCGATCCTTTATCACACGGGCTATGCGATGAAGGACCTCACCTTTGGCTCGATCCTTTATCACACGGGCTATGCGATGAAGGACCTCACCTTTGGCTCGATCCTTTATCACACGGGCTATGCGATGAAGGACCTCACCTTTGGCTCGATCCTTTATCACACGGGCTATGCGATGAAGGACCTCACCTTTGGCTCGATCCTTTATCACACGGGCTATGCGATGAAGGACCTCACCTTTGGCTTGGTCCTTTATCGCACAGGCTATGCCATGAAGGACCTCACCTTTGGCTTGGTCCTTTATCGCATGGGCTACGACCCCGCGAGTTTTAAAAGGCCTTTCAAGACATCGTCGCCACTATTTTATTCCCTTAGTATTAACCCAGGGTAAAAGATGTTACATTTGCATCAGGGATAAAGAATATTATTTTTGTTGTACTCTTACACCATTGTGTGCTATGCACTCGGTACTTTCCTGAGTCCTGTGAAGAAAAAAAAAATCTTTGGGCATATTGCTTCCCTGGGCCCAATTTCATAGAGCTGCTTAAGCAGAAAATAGTGCTTAACAATTTCTTGCTAAGCAAAAATGAGCAGGATACCAGTCACAAATTGTACACGTGACATGGTAGTTTGGCTGGTAACCTTATTCTGGTAAGCAAAATTTTACTGTGCTTAGCAAATGTTTGTGCTTAAGCAGCTCTATGAAATTGGGCCCTGGTAGTAAGAGGATTCATACTGCATATAGCTACCTGGCAAGCTCGATAGTGTAGTTGTAAGACATCTGAACTAGAATGCCAAAGGACGTGGGTTCAAATCCCACCCAAGTAATATGCCTATGGAATTTTTTTCACAGGACTCGGCAAAGTACTGAATGTTTAACACAAAACGCTGTTTTTAACACAAAATGCACAAGCCAGTTTGAATTGCAACACTTTTTTCAAACCTTACAGTGCCCTGTACTAAATGACTGATTGCCATGCCTTTTAAGCTGTAAATTAAGGGCTGAGATTTTTTTCTGAAAAATCTTGGTTTTTTTCATCCCTCAAAAAACAAAAATAAATGAATAATTTTTTATATTTATTAAAAAAAAAAAGAAAAAAAAAGATCAAATTCATAAAAACATCAAGATAAAACCATAAAGAACGCCCCAGAAATTGCAGAGTAGGGCTTTTAAAACCCTATATAAATGCATATTAGTAGGCTTTGCGCTCGCAAGCTTTCACGCTTTGCGCTCACAGTTCAGTTTTTTTTTTTCGACAGCCTATCACATCCCTGAAATTACAAGTTGTGTTTTAAAGAAATTGCAATTGAAAATTTCAGAAACCAATAATGACTGCAGTCAAGGCGTAACACAAGATCAAAACTGACTTCCCAATCTGGATTTGGGTCACAACTTAAACTGTCACAGAGTTCATTTCAAATTGATGTGGTTGTAACCACTACATGTTTATGCCTCATAAAACACAGCCGATTTCAGATTTAATCCCCCCTGCCAATAATATACAGTCTGAAAGTCGGGGCGATTAAAATCAGCCATGGACACTGATAGGGTTTAGGGCGATTAAAATCAGCCATGGACACTGATAGGGTTTAGGGCGATTAAAATCAGCCATGGACACTGATAGGGTTTAGGGCGATTAAAATCAGCCATGGACACTGATAGGGTTTAGGGCGATTAAAATCAGCCATGGACACTGATAGGGTTTAGGGCGATTAAAATCAGCCATGGACACTGATAGGGTTTAGGCCATGGACACTGATAGGGTTTAGGCCATGGACACTGATAGGGTTTAGGCCATGGACACTGATAGGGTTTAGGCCATGGACACTGATAGGGTTTAGGCCATGGACACTGATAGGGTTTAGGCCATAGAGGAGGAGAAAACAAGGCACTTGACCATAAGTGCTTTGACCTTCTCTGTGGAATGTGAAACAGCCCCAGGTGTAGTGTATAATGAACATCCAAGTACTTTACACTTGTTATGAGAAACAGTGCAGGCATAAATGGGTTGTGCTTTCAGATAATCACTCTTTACAGTTTTTTACCAATTGAAGGTTGAAACATTGAAGATTGTTTCAAGGATGAGGTGAATATTGGGGCACTTTGTGAATGTCCAGAGCCCAATTTCATGGAGCTGCCTGAATAAAGAAGGTAGCTAGGCAAAAAACACTTTTGCTTGCAAGAATAAGGTTACCAGCCTAGATACTATTTCATATGAACCGTCTGTGACTGGTGTCCTGAAAATAAAAATATATATATAACTTTTTATAAGCTTTTTATATATTTTTTTATAAATCATAGTTTATTTCAACAATAAATGATATAAAGTTTTTAACAATTTATAAATAATTTCAACAATAAGGTATTAAACGGCTGTTATAGACATTGCTGGAGTTGTTTAAGGTCGGCTAAAGTGGGTTTGGCATCCATAGCCATACGCGTGTTGGCGTGCAAGCTTACACACGCTAAAACTTGTAATGCAATCAATACATACGGTGCTCAATGTAAAATCTATTAGAACATGCAAAGGTTATCTGCAAAGCATCCCAAACATCCTATATTTATTAATATAGGACTCGTATAATAAATTTTTGAATGTCGGAACAGTATACTTGGTAAAATAAAGAATGATACGTCACACGGGTTCCACCAATCAAAGAACAAGGATCTATAAGGGTGGTTGGTATGCAATATTCTTTATCCCTGATGCAATTATTACATCTGCTAGGATCCACATGTTGTTGTAAAAATCGTTTTAAAACTGTAAAAAAAAAAAAAATTTTAACGCTATGCTATGTTTTTCTTGGAATAGAAACCACAGAAAAGCAAGACAGGGAAAGACAACAACTGGAGCAAGAAATTGGAGCCTTAAAGAAACAGTTGACTCGATCTCAAAGCGAAAGAGACCTTGAGAGTTATCAGCGGGAATTAAAGAGAGGTCAGAAACAACAAGACCAACTCGCCCAACACCTTGAGGTTAGGTCAAGTCCGTTGTTGATTTTCTAAACGGCGTCTTTGTCGTGCCGCAAGTTTGTCTTGGAAATGGAAACGATAATTTGAGTTTATTTATTTGATGGATGCCATCATAATCTGAGTCATGTTGAAAAGCAAACAAGGGATTGTTTGGGACCTGCGTCCTGTGGTAAGGAAATTGGATTGAGAGAATAATATTACCTTGGTATCGGGAGAAGAATGTTATTTCATGGTTTTATCCTTGCACTAATGTGTTATGGGAACTGTATATTTATACTACACAAATACTGGATGCATACGAGTGCATACGAGTGCATCACAGAATATAATTACGAGATGAAATGGAAAAGCCAGATTTCACCGAGTGATTATATTCTGCGTCATTGCACAAACGAAATGCATTCAATATTTGTTTTCTATAACACTACACATAGATCCTTGCCATTTAAATTTGTTTCACAATAAACACAAAATAGACATGGAGACTTGTCCACCCCACACTCTAAATCCTTCTAAACAGCGTGGATGACTCTGTGTAGATTGTTAGACACCAACCTTGTCCGGCGTGCCGTGTTACGACCTTGTTTCGCTTGGTTGAACGGGTGGGAACGATTATTCTGGAAACTACGCTGCAAAGCTCCGCTGCGAAGTGTCCCAAGTGGCCTATATTGATAGTTATCACACAAGCGGTTGTTGAATATGGAGAAATATAGCACTTCTGCATCCTATATCCAATGGGGCCATAGGCCGAGTTTTGGATTTGGGACGCAGACTCACTATATTTTTCGTATTCCACGACCGCTCAGATGATAAAGAATGTATTTTCAAGCAAATTTGACGCGCAGATGAACGCAATACATGGTGTTGGAACAGGTGCACAATTTGTCTTCCCGCCTTTGCGTGAAGTAAACTGCACTTGTTCTTGATCCACATTCCAACCTAATTGGTCCAAGATCCACACTAGCAATTTGCATAAAGGTCAGCCCTGCAGCGCGGGAAAGAGGCAGCTAGCTTACGCCCTACACATGGGTCGTCACCAAGGCTTGTCTAACCAACAACATTCCACAACAACCGGGAGACAGAAGGTGATTTGAAGAAATAAGGTTGAGCCTTGAAAAAGGCATCACGGGACATCTGACTTGGGGTCTCTGCGCCGAATAAAGGATTTTATCAATTAAGCGGTGAAATTTAATATTATGCATACAGGAACAATACAAGCTAGTGAGTGCTGAATAAATATCCTATCAGTCTCAACTATACAGAGCATTCCAGGACAATTGATCAATAGCGACATCACAAAGTCATAGAATATCATTGTGGGTTTTCCAAAGACAACTGACAAGCATTCAGATCTTTTTTTAGAATATCAAGTATACTCACACAGTTAAAAATGGGATTGAAACTGGACTCTTGCCACCAGGCAGGCTCAGTGGTCTAGTGGCTTAGACATCTGCTCTAGAATGTAGGGTTCGAATCCCACCCAAGGAGCCTGTGGAGGGTTTTCCAGTGGATCCTAAGAGCAGTTCTTAATAGCCTTGTGGAGCTCCTGTTTTTCTGCTTTTTCTTACACATTATTTTGATTCTCTCAGTAAATGTACTTTGAAAAGTTGAGGCTTTTATTTCAATTAAATATTCTGCTAATTCTCTCTCTCTCTCTTTGTTTTTTTTAGAGTGTAACAAAAGAGCTTGAGGGTAAAGACAGGCACATTGCTCAGCTGACGTCCAAAGTAGAAGACGCCAGCACTGACTTGAAGAGGAGTCAACACCAGCAGAACCTTGTGGTGACCCAGCTTGAGGAGCTGAAGAAGAGGCTCGGCAGTGCGGATAGGAAGGTGGAAGGGCAGGAGGAGAGATTCCTGGAGCTTCAGAGTAAACTTGAAACGAGTCAACAGAAGAAAGAGGAAATCAGGACCAAGGCAAGGGACAAGATCAGACAGTAAGTCAGAAGCAACAATTTTTTTTAATTTTTTTTTTCATTAGTCAGAGCGATGTTCATTTTCAAATTCTTTCAGGGTGATAAACAGTGTTGATTAATATTTGAAATCTTATCTTTGATAACAAACATTATGGATACAAGATAGTTGCAGATTTCCCATGGCATGCATTTAAAGTTTTAAGTGTGTTTGAAAAAATAAATAAACAAATAATAAATAACAGGATATTGTCGTCAGCCAGTGACACATTCCAACGTAAACAAAAATGTCAACTTATCTTTCTGGTACTAAATGAATCCTTATAAGTAAGTCAGTGAGGGACTCAAAGGAGTGGGGATTTTAACAGATGGGAATTACCCATTCAGCCAGCTAGGGGCTCCAGTACAAATGGGGATTTTAACAGATGGGAATTACCCATTCAGTCAGCTAGGGGCTCCAGTACAAATGGGGATTTTAACAGATGGGAAATACCCATTCAGCCAGCTAGGGATCCCAGTACAAATGGGAATTTTAACAGATGGGAAACACCCATTCAGCTTACTAGGGACTCCAGTACAAATGGGAATTTTAACAGATGGGATATATCCATTCAGTCAGCTAGGGACTCCAGGACCCAATTTCATAAAGCCTGTAAGCACAAAAGCTTGCTAAGCACACACAAATCTTGCTTAGCAGAAACAGGTTACCAGCCAACATTCAATGAAGTTTACTTTATTGCCACTGGTACCCCGCTCATGTCTTGCTAAGTAAAGAAATTTGCCATGCAGAATTTTCTGCTTAACAGCTTTATGAAGTTGGGCCCAGTACAAATGGGGATTTTAACAGATGGTAAATACCCACTCAGTCAGATCAGGGGCTCCAGTACAATATTTGATTCTAACAGGTTCACAGAAATAAAATCTGAGCAAAATCCCACTTTGCCAACCCATTAAAACCAAACGAAAGGAAGGTAGTTACGAGGCAGTACCGACGAGTAAAATATTTTTTTCAAACACACATTTCAAGTAATTTACAAGCAAATTTCTCAGGACGACCTTTGCCATAATAGGCTTTTAAAGTTAAAAAAAAGAAAAGAAAAAAAGAAGCCCCTCGACAGTCTACTATTTGATTATTATCAATGTATAACTTGTTTGAAACTTAGTCTGCGTGATGCAGAGTGTGTGATGACAAGTAGCCAGGCAGTCAACTGGGAATTCTAAAGAGAAGGGACATGATCACTAATGTGAAATAAATTCACAGCAAGAATGGACGTAATTATCTACTGAAGGATCTGCTAATGCAATAAAAATCAGACTTATATTCTTACTATCTAATGTGATTTGGTTTTTAATTTGATTTGAAAACTACAACCTCATCTTGTGCCGTAAGCACGTTTTGTCACTTTCTTTCATTACTGGTGAATTTTTACCGCGCATTGTTAGGTCAGATTTTTAATGTGCATTTTCTGTCTGCAGGCATATGTAACTTGTGTATCAGCTCGCTGGCATGCTGAAATGCTGAAATGGACTGCAAAACATTGGCAGACAAATTTAGCTAATTTTCCACTGTGAATGTGTACTTTTTATGTCCTTACCTAACAGCTTATAGACACATAGGTAGATTCCTACTTTGGCTATGACCCTGGAAAAAAATGTGTACTTTCTATCCAATATTCTAATGGTAGTAAGTAAACGTCCTGTGAAAGTATTTTGTCTGAAGTGACCTGGCTGTTTAGATAGAAATCAATAAAAGTATGCCACAAATCTGAATCTCCAAAGATGGCAATGTGACTCTTGGAAATTTCCATGGTGTCCCTTTGAATGCTGCCCTCAATAAGTGGCCAGAGATGCGGTTGGTACCCCTGTCACCTCATTAAATATGGATAGATTCAAGAGTCCTGATGAAAATATTGTGACTTGTACCAAATGATGACCCTACCTTTAACTAGTCACAATAACCAGTAACAATAACCAGTCACCTTAACTAGTCACAATAGCCAGTCACAATAACCAGTCACAATAACCAGTCACCTTAACTAGTCATAAAACACAATCACTTGAACTTGTCACAATAACCAGTTATAATAACCAGTCAAAATAACCAGTCACTTTAAACTTGTCACAATAACCAGTGATAATAACCAGGCAAAATAACCAGTCACGATAACCAGTCAAAATATCCAGGCACAATAACAAGAAATAAATTCATGTAGCAATTCAGCTGGTAATATTTCAATTGTTAAGCAGCTTTAATATCAAATTTCGCCCAGTACATAAAACATGTGATACTGTACACTTTTATTGATGTGTTGACCGTGTAAAAGAATCTATTATGGTACAGTAACGGGCCTAGGATTTAAACTTTTAAAATTGAGTTTGCAGATCCTAAGGTTGTAACCGCTTGACTGTTTGTCGTCTTGCAGCCACTTTTATGCTGCTGCTTAACCACATAAATTTATGCTTACAACACCTTGTAAAGCGCCTGTTTCTATGTCCCGAACAGCAGGGCGTAAGTGTAGAATTCTGGGGTCAGCCGTGCCATGAAGTTTGACCCTTACTTATCACCCCTGTGACCTTCCCCTCGCAGGTGGAAGCTGAAATGTGCTAAGCTGCAGAGGGATGCAGACAGTCTCAAACGCAGCCTATCCAAAGCGGTGAGTGACAACGAGCACCTACTCAGAGATACTGAGTCACATCGCACGCTCAACGGGACGTCCTCACACCGCATGGACATTCTGCAGAGAGAAATGAACGATATCCTGGTAAGAAAAAACTTTCTGCCTTTTGTTTTTCATTTTCTGGTAAACATATTCATGAAAATTTATGTATTCCAAATTGCAAATGGAGGGATGCAAGATATGTCTCATTGACTTTAATGATAATAATAATGTTCAAGCAGTCTTGATTCCGATTGGTCGACCCATAGCAACAAGGAGTGCGGTATAAACGTATATCGCACTTGGCCCATATCACGCTTGTGGAATACGGAAAAATATAGCGCATCATGCGTCCCATATCGGTCTCGTTGGATATGGGACGCACAAGCGCTTTTATTTTTCTGTAATCCACTCGCACTTGTGTGATAACTTAAATAATACTACACTTCTTGTATAGTGATTTATGAGCACCTGATGGGCATCTCAAAGCGCTCAATATTTTTAAAATTACAATTTGGTAGAGCTATGTTATTGTTTGAAGTATGATACCCATTTACCTAGATTAGATAATCACCTTGTCAGCTCTTACATTGTACTAGTAGAGTACAATGTAAGAGCTCTTACATTGTACTAGTAGAGTACAATGTAAGAGTTTTCAAGATGACGCAGGGCAGTCTTCAGCCAACCATGCCATACACACACTGAGACAAACCCTTTCTCATGATCATAATGAGAATAATAATAATAATAATAATATAAACATTTATATAGCGCCAAAACCATTTAAAAGACAAATGCTCACAGGCGCTTGAGCTAATAACATTTTAAAAATGCAAGAATTTGAAATACTATTAGAAGCTAAAAATCTGGACCAGCCAGTACAGGAAATCGTTAAAAAAGCATTGGAAAAGTAAGTGTGCTGGGTTCTTTTACAAGCATTACCCAACACACACACAGCTCTGTGTTGCATATATACTCTGTGCACTTTGTTCAAGAAAATCCCATGCTCAAGAAAAAAACATATTCTTCAACACTGGTGAAAACACTGTGTGGACGTGTGTAAGTCCACGTAGTGTTTCAAGTCCCTATAATGCGTGGACCTCTTCTGTTCTCAGGTCCACACTTCATAAGAGTATTACACTTAAAACACATGACCTACAGCTTTATGTCCCATCTGCAGGACAAAGCAATTAAGTACGGTAAAGTGTCTTGCTTAAGGACGCAAGTGCCATGACCGAAACCCACGTGTTTTTTTATCATCACGTAATGTGTGTAAATGCCAGGATTTGTTTCTACAGGTAGCATCATAAACATTTTTCAAGGGGGGCGTGGGTTGGGGTCTGACTGATAAAAGCCCAGAAGGTCATTTTATTAATAGTACTGTGAGCAAAAACAATTAGGTTTTTTTTAAGTTCCGGAAAAAGTCCTCTTATTTCCACATTTGAATGAGTTCAACAAATCTAAATACACCTTCATAAGCAATACAGTGCAATAAAGAAGAGTCTTTTTTTTCTTTCCTTTCTCCAGTGCATTCGTTTTGTATTCCCACACAGTGACTTATACAGTATCACCCGCTGTCAGATCTTTTCTGTCTATTGCCCCCTCGAAATAGTCACGTCTTTGTGCAAAAATATGAGCAAAATTTTTCTCATCAGGCTTGGCCATTGTCTGAATGACAATGCAACGAGTCAATCGGATGGATGTAACGTAATTATCCGCTAGGTTACAAGGCCACTTTTCCCCTGCCGCTCAACGAAGACTTCTCTCTCAATTAAGCAACGCTCATTCAAAAAACTTGAGCAATACACAACAAATAATTTGAGAAAATCCTTCAGAGTGTTGTAGTTACGACGTCTGTGTGACATTCAATCTGAAGCCGTGCTATTGTCCAGCCATGAGATATTACCTTCTGCATGAGGCGCCAGCGAGGAGGAGGATGATTTTACTTCTTAACATTTACATTTTGGTCACTTTTAGTTTCTTCTTTTTGTCCACTCAACATAGGAAAAGATATGATTTCCCCAAAAAGAGTCATATTTTTGTGAATATTGCAGTGAAAAATCAGTGGAAAGTAATGAATATTGGACCCTGTTTGAAAATACAACATATCTGAAGGTTTTTCATTTATTTTCTTTCCCCCTGCAAACATAATAGAATTATAAAATACACAAATAGTATCACCGTGTGATTTCTCTGGAATTTTCCTGATTTCAGAATTTTCTCAAAACCTCCTTGAGCCTTAACAATTTTTTTTACAAGATGTAAAGAAGTCTCTAAAGGGACACAATAAAAGATCACAATGTGTCAAACCTCTAGCAGGGCCAAAACAAGGGTAACAATTTCTGGGGGCACAAGGGGTGCGCCTTTTAAAAAAAAAATTATAGAGGGGGCACTTCTGGCCAAGTTTCTGTTGCCTTTTTCTTAAACAAGCCCCCTTTTCAGCACTCTTGATATAACATTTATTATTCTTTTCATAAAATAATCTGACTTGAGTGTAAAGCCAAATACATTTTCTGTGTTTAAATGAAAGCATAGTTGTAAAAACATTGAAACTATCACATTGAAGTTTATAAAATGTAACAATTTACTCTGGTAATTTTTAATCTGAAAAGTTCAGAGTTCAAATGGGGGGGGGGGGGGTAGGGACACACGGGGTCACAGACATCAATTGGGGGGCATGTGCTCCCCCCTTAGTCAGGTCACTGACCTGTACAGTAGTTTTGTGTTTCTGGTGATGTTTGGAGTCTGTAAACCATGTGAATTTATTTTTGTGGTGGTTCTGTGTTGAGTGTAGACCCCTTGCATATGGCATCAAAGTCTCAAAAAACGCCAATCCTGAGACCAAAAGGAGGTAGATCATTGGACAATAGCTGTTCTTTGTGCGTAAAAACGTGTGTGACCTCAGCGTACCTGTAGCGTTTTCGCGTTATACACTGGGGTTCTATTGATTTCTATAGATCCCTTGCACAACGCGGAACGCACCTCCGAACAATGCGCGTCATTTTGGGAGTCAGATCTTTTGTGCATGTCTTTGCACGATTTTGACACCCAAAATGGCGGACAGGATAGGTGTGTGTGAGTGCGCTGCACGTTGTGCAAGGGGTCTACAAGGGGCGGGGGGGGGGTGGAGGAACCAAGACCCTGCATTTTATGTTTCAGGAAATTTTTCACATTCATCAAATCTCATCACTGTAATCATACAAGTTTTAAAATGGACAAAGTTTAAAATTGTTTTAAAAAAAAATTTGCGCCAAGCAATTTAGGATGGCAGAGAAAACACCCAAAGCATGAATGATGCAACTCTTGGATCAATTTCTGTTTTGCTCAGTTCTAATGTCGTTGTGGGCACAGTAAACACATTATCTCCTTCCTGATTTGAATTGCTTTGTGTCCCCCAAGGGTAGTGCAGCTTTGAAGTTATTGGCCATCATCATAAAAAACAGGCACCACAATACTGAAGCATTCCTCTCTAGTGATAATTTAGAAAAAAATGTTAAGTTTTGGTGATTACTTAAGATTACATTTGGATGTCTTTAGGTTGATGAAAATATTTTCCCCTTTATGTCCATAAAGTCTTTTTGGCATTTGTTTCTCTGTATCTACTTCTTGCTCTTTCTTTTAATAGTGAGGGTGTAAAATTTGGGGGTGGCCATCTGCCCCAATTACTGTTATTTTGGGTTTGATTTGGCCTTTGGCCACCTCACACATGGCCAGCGGTGAGGCATGCATGCGCCTTGCAGCCCCCCTAGCCATGACATCAATTGACGAAGCCAACCCAGTCAGTCAGCTGAACTGAAAAATAATTGACTCACATTTGGCAGTCACTGACGTGCCGAGGTTGGCTAAATGGGTTACTCACCTGTGGGCCACTTATCTAAATGTTTCATCTGCACACGGATACACGCTGGTTAAAGGGGTGAGAGAATAAAACAAGGCATCACAGTATGTTGGAAGCTCACAAAACGGGAGGATAGTGGTGGTGTGGTGAAGACACTGTGGTGAAGACATTGTGGTGAAGACATTGCTTCACTTATCTAAATGTTTCATCTGCACACGGATACACGCTGGTTAAAGGGTGTGAGACAATGAAACAAGGCATCACAGTATGTTGGAAGCTCACAAAACGGGAGCATAGTGATGGTGTGGCGAAGACACTGTGGGCCCAATTTCATAGAGCTGCTTCACGGCCGATGTGTTGTGCTTACTGCACTAGTTTTCATATCATAGCGCTGCTAACTGTAAGCACACGAAAAGGCATGCTAAGCCTACCGGTGCTTACTGTATGAAAACGAATGACTTAACAATGCAAACCTAAGGTGAACCCGCATGCTGGCCATCTAATTTTCTGTGAAATACGCATTCGCTTAAGCATTTTAAAAAAAACTATAGTTAGTGCGAACGTTTGCTTACCATTGTTAAGCAACGTTATGAAATTGGCCCCATGCCCTGGAAGGCAGGAGGTCTTGTAGAGTGTGCGTTCAAGTTGCTGCTGGACTTTTCCCAGGTGCACATGTACAGACCAAAATGAGGTGATCCCACTTCAGGCGATCCATGCTTACATTGCCCGGATGCTTGCAAAACCCTCAGAGGGATCCCATACATGGGATCACTTCATTTCGGTCAGGGCCCAATGTTATAAAGCCAATAAGCACACAAAATTGCTAAGCACAGACAAATCATGCTTAGTAGGAACAGGTTACCAGCCAAAATGCCATTAAGTTCACATTGTTTCAACTGATACCCCACTCATTTCTTGATCAGCAAAAGAATTTGCTAAGCAGTAATTTTTGCAAAACAGCTTTATGACCCAATGTTATAAAGCCAATAAGCAAACAAAATTGCTAAGCACAGACAAATCATGCTTAGTAGGAACAGGTTACCAGCCGAAATGCCATTAAGTTCACATTGTTTCAACTGATACCCCACTCATTTCTTGATCAGCAAAAGAATTTGCTAAGCAGTATTTTTTGCAAAACAGCTTTATGACCCAATGTTATAAAGCCAATAAGCACACAAAATTGCTAAGCACAGACAAATCATGCTTAGTAGGAACAGTTTACCAGCCGAAATGCCATTAAGTTCACATTGTTTCAACTGATACCCCACTCATTTCTTGATCAGCAAAAGAATTTGCTAAGCAGTAATTTTTGCAAAACAGCTTTATGACCCAATGTTATAAAGCCAATAAGCACACAAAATTGCTAAGCACAGACAAATCATGCTTAGTAGGAACAGTTTACCAGCCGAAATGCCATTAAGTTCACATTGTTTCAACTGATACCCCACTCATTTCTTGATCAGCAAAAGAATTTGCTAAGCAGTATTTTTTGCAAAACAGCTTTATGAAATTAGGGCCCAATACTGCAGTAACAGGAAGTACCAAGTAAACAGTGCTTTATATCGTCAAGAATGAAGTGAAAGTCACCACAAGATAATCAAAGAAACCAACTGTTTTCTAAAAGCTGTTTTCTCTAAATTCATCCCAAGTGATTTCCTTTTCCCCCTTGTTTTTAGAGGTAAAATTAATCAAAGGTCAATACGTCATTGCATGAGGCTGGACGTACCAATTTCATTACTATTTGAAATGTCAGATCGCTGTATGTTGATGCAGTGCAGAGTCCCTTGTGTATAGTTTGTGTTATTATGAATTGGATTTTTTTATTGTGTAAAATTCTTATGTTTTTTTTTTTATATATGAAGACATAAATGTTTAATACTTAGTATTGAGATAAATAATATTTTGAATAACTAATGTTGGATGCACAAATGGCAGGGGGGGGGTAAATGTTTATGGACTGTTACCACACACCTCTGGCCATCTTTTCAGGTTCCCTGTCTACACAGTGATGATGATAATGTTCATTTTATTTTTTGAAATGGGACCAGGCTATCTGTCCCCTCCATCCTCAATGTCATGACACTGAGAGTTGAATGGAGTAGAAATTACAAAAACAAAACGGCTGCACCACGAAAGTCTAAAGTGAGTTATCTGTACGTGTCAAGATAAGGGAGAGAAAAATGAGCGAAATCAATGAAATTTCCCCCCCGTTTTGGCTGATCTCTTTAAAGGAGAAACGAGCTCAACAGGACGAGCAGCTACGCCTGAAGGACATCGAAACCAATGAACTGAAGTCAGTGCGGAAAGATCTGGAACTGGAGCTTAGAGATACAAGGAACTTCATGGATAAGGTAAGTTCAGTCACTCAGATTTCCTTTTCAATAAATCACACACTTAACATCTCCCCCCTCCTTCTTCATTTATAGACCATGTTACCTCTGTTTACAAAAAGAGTGACTGTGTACATTCCAAGTCATATTCCGGCAGGCGAGATACTACACTGGTCGTACGGGAAATTGTACATTTTGTGTCATAATTTCCACATAAGTTCAAGAGTTATGAAAATAACAGCTAACAAGTTTTGAGATACGCCCCCCTTTCTTCATAGCATAAGTTGATAAAAAATCAGACAGTGTACTCTCAATAAAGTATACGACTTAATGTTTTCTTCTATTGAGCAATCCTCATAGGATTGAATGTTTCTTCCATTGAGCTGTGAACAAACTATGCCTGTCCAGTCTCTGTGGCTCTTTTGTAAACACGTGATGTCACAGGTTACATGTTCTATTGGTTCATAGTTTACTTGAACTCTCGATGGTGCAAGTGCAATCAAATTGCTAGAGAATTCTGGGAAGAAAAAACAAGGTGTAGTCTTGTATAGAAAACAAAGTAGCATAACAGACCAGGTGGCAATTCATCTGTTCATTTTGTGATTGATTAAGAACAGCGCAGTCTCCAGCTTCACGGAGAAGGTAAGTGTTAATCAGTAAAAGATCGAGGCCGTATCGCAGTCAGTAAATCAACAATCAACAGATGGATTGTTGGAGTTTTTAAAAGATCTAACACCGATGAGCAATGTCAGACTTTTATCTGAGCTCAGACCTTTTTATGTGTGCTTGGTGAAGAAAGTAACAGTTATTGTCTTCAGACGTAAAGAAATCCTGTACTTTGATCTAGCACAGCGGATACTGTTCCCAGAAGCTCCTTCAAATCTATAACTGGTGTAGTTGCCAATAGGTGGAAATGCTGTCATTTTAACATACTTCCTCAATTTGGATCCTATTTTTATGTTTTTTTTGTCAGCGTTGACCCTTATCCCCGATATTAGAATAAAGGATGGATTCATTTTATGTTCTCACTTCAGCTTGTGACTGCCATATTATTTCTTATGGACTAATAAACGGAAAATAGTGGCTATGCATTGCATACATGTACATAACTTTGATAGACAACATTTCCTTATGACATTGTCAACACTGCAACAGTTCAGAGTGTGAAAAAATTTGTCGGAATTTGTCACATTTTTTGTTTTTCATCATATGCCTAAGACCAGTCCATGTGGGTGTTGTGGCCAGGCGATCTTGCGCATTGAACTCAAATGTTCTGATGTCAATGAAGTGTGGGCTCCAATTCCAGTCATGACACTTTGTGACACTTAACCATAAATTGCTTCTCTTAATCCAGGTGTGGAAATGGGAGCCCACGAGGGCTGAAACGGTATCATGTTGGATTAACCCCATAAGCGCGTATATAAATTGCTTGAGCTTGTATGCTCCCCAGGGAGTTGAGAAAGTTTGTTCCTGATGACCAGGGATGATGTTGTAAAGTGCCTTGATCTAGCTACTAGGATATGTGCGCTTTACAGTAATCTGCCCGGTACCAGTGTCTACTGGAATGCAATTATGCCAAGCATTCATATTTTACACAACTTGACGTTGTTACGATTTTACTTAATGGCAGGGTAATGGGAGTTGAAGCCTGCGCGCTATGCATATATGCAAGTGTAAATGCATTCCCAGCAATATGGATTTATTTGTTGATTTATTAAAATATTTCAAGGCAGCACACATGCAATACATACAATGAACTGAAAATGTATGTAGGACTGCAGAGAACAAGTCTGAGGATAACCAAAAAGTAAATTAAAGGCAATACAATGAAAACCTATAAAGACACAAGAAGGAAAACACTAACAAATACATCATAACAATTTGAAAAAATACACAAAAAAACATCAATTTTACAATTATAAAAATATTTTTAAAATTTATTAGAATTTCATTAAAAGTGCACAGTCAGCAAAAGTTGTTTACAAACTTGAGGGTCGCTAGTGGCTGGTCTATAGCAGAAATGATGTTTTTCCAAATGAATGCACCAATGCTAGATTCGATATGTTTGCGATGGGAACCATCAAACAAGCACGCAAGAGGTCACAGAGCAGAGTAATGCCAGCAGCCTCATCTCACAGCCAAACACTACACAAAACGAGATTATCACATTATGCTACCACAAACCTACAGATCACAAATGTGATATTGATATTTGGATGTCTTAGTGTCACTGCGTAACAGATTAACTATTTATACAAACATATCCTAAATGACAGCTTTCATCTACTTCAAATGCCCTGTCTTTGCAGCCACAGGCAAGGACAAAATCACATGCTTCATTCATTTATTTATATTTATACAAACTTCCGATACAGTAGAAGGTCTATAAGCCACGTTTACAAAGTAGAGAACTAAGAAGGCAATGAACTGAGATGACTGATACTTAAAGGTATATGTGAAGGGGAAAAAAGTGAATCAGTCAGGCCTTACACTTGCAAAAAAATTAGTAAGTGGCCTGACGTTTCGACCCTAGCAGAGTCTTTCTCGAAGGCTAGCATTTGAGAAAGACTCTGCTAGGGTTGAAACGTCAGGCCACTAACTATTTTGTTTGCATTTATACCATAGGTCCTTTTGGTTGGTAAGCAGTTTGCAACAGGCCTTATACTATTTTTCAGGCCTTATACTTCACGGATGCAGTGAAGGCAATCGTTCCAGTAGTAAATTTCTCTCAATGACTATTAAGTGCCCTTCACTAAGGAAAAAAACACTACCTTGAACTTGCCCTCCCGAGAACGTAGTGTCTGGCATGTACAGTATAGTATACAGCGTTCTCCCTTAACACAGGTCCGCTGGACAAAATGCCAGTATGAGTTAAAACACCTGAGGACCAAGCAAAAATCTTTCATAGCGCTGCTTAACGGTAAGCAAATGTTCATGCTAACTATAGCAGAAAAATTTGCTTAAGCGTAAGCGTATTTCACAGGTTAGCAAGACAATTAGGCAGCCATCTTGCGCGTTCACCATGGATTTACATTGTTACATCATTCATTTTCATACAGTAAGCACCGGAAGGTTAGCATGCCTTTTTGTGTGCTTACGGTTAGCAGCGCTATGAAATGGAAATCGCACAGTAAGCACAGAATCGGCCGTTAAGCAGCTCTATGAATTTTGGCCCTGCTGGCTAGTGGCTAGTTCTGTGTTTAAAAACGTCCCTATTTATTAAATGGAACACATGCCATCATGGACTAGTGCAAAAGCTGATGAACTAGTGGACTGACAAGCTAACTGGTCCTGCTGGCCAGTCACTGAAAAAAGTAAGGGCAAACCATGTGAAGGAAATACAAAGAGAAAATTTAATTACCCGTTGGAACTGCTTACCAACTAAAAGGATACTATGGTATTATTGCCAAAATATTGTTAAGGTTTCGACCTGAAGGCTTTGAGAAAGACTCTGCTCGGGTCGAAACGAAATACAACAAGCCAAGAGGACTGGTGATACATTCCTTTTTATAACCAACCTACTAAAACAGACTACACATTTGAAATATAACATACTCAATTCCAGTTGGCAGCTCTCAAAATAAAGTTCAAGTTTAATCTTGTCCCACTTTTATTTTTCAATTTATTCATATTTATACAATAATCCTATCCTCGTGATCTCAGGGAAAATGAGTCAGGCGTTTGAAGAAGCAAACGATTCCAATGCACCCAATTCAATTTGCAAGAAGGCATAAAGCATGCCTGGCTCCACATGTTGGCTCCAAAGAGATGATCTGGGTAGCTTTGGGTTGTGTACTCCCATGAGAGCTTTCAGGGCATTTTTTTTTTTTTTTGCTGGGGCTTCAATTCCACTGGTCCGATGGCCAGAGGGAATCAAAACAACTGAAAAAGTGCATTGAGTCCACATGTATAAACAGGCTGTATTATTATTGACATTAACGGCTAAAATATGAGATGACCTGGTAAATCCCCTGGACTTCTTTGTGGTGGTTATTTGAAATGTGTGCAAAATAGGTTTTCGAATTTTACATTGGAATCGTTGCATCAGTTGACTTGGGTGATTTATTATAACATTTATTACTCTGGGACTGGTAGTTTTGCTGTCATTTTATTGGTGACATTTGTTTGTTAACTCTGGGGGAGGAAATTGTTAATTACTCTCAATTCACCTGTATTAATTACAAGTGTCAAATACTTTGTTATTTATGTATTTATTTTTGCATTTGCCTTCTGAAGTTTGTTTTTTTCTTCTCTTGTCTGTCTTGTTAATTTTGTGTTGATTGCTCTGCTTTTTCTTAAGTTTGTAAGTGTGTCTATAGCAAGTTTGTTGCTTTATTTTACCTAGTATACCTTGTACCTTTGCCCAGCTTATTATCTGATAGGTCGTTTTGGTTGGTAGCAACAGCTAATTCTATTTTCTCTTTTTCAATTTGTGTTGTTTTGGTCGATACGTTATAATGATAACATTGTCTCACAAATGTCAAAACTTAACGAGCAAATATTTTTTACAAATTGATCCTCTCTTTGAAGTTGATCAAACAGTTTAGACAACATCATTGGCATACGTGAGGATGTGGGTTTGAATTTGAAAGCAGACCACCCTTTTCAACAGTTGAGTCGAATTTGCACACTTAACGATCATTGGTGTAAACAACTAAATGTCTGTAAAGACCATGTATCCTTTGACATCACATGTTTACTAAATAGTTACAGAGCCTGGATTTCCTGCAGGCATGATTTGTACACAGCTCAATGGTAGAATCTAAAATGTTATTGAAATTGTCTGATTTTGGTCAACTTTTGGTAGAAGGATGGGGGTCACATCTTAAAACTTGTTCATCTGTTACTTTTAAAATCCTTGATTTTATGTGGTAATTACAATTTTGTTTTAACCCAGAGAATTTCTCATATAACCAGTGTAGTATCTCGCCTGCCTGGAAATGCCCGGGAATGTGCATTGTTACTCTTTGTTGTAAACAAGACGACATGGTCTATAATTCGCCCTTACCCCACGAATGATTTCAAAGCGTGTTTTATTTTTATTTTTGTTTTGCCAAATTGTTGCCAGCTTTCAGCAATTAGATAACTGTGATTATTAGATTCACTGTGATTATTAGATTCACTGTGATTATTCAACCTAAACACTGTGCATGGTAGAGGTAACTCGTCACTGTTGTTTATGTAAGCAATCTTTCATGGGATATAACGGAATTATGGCCTACGTGCTGAATGTGCACAGTTTGTGCGTTGGCCTGCGGGAGCGGAATCTTCAGCAAGCGTTAAACAGCGTGTCTCCCACGAATGGAGTTGTGATCGAAAACATGTTGATTTTGTTTTGTTTTGCTAACACTGGATGTCGATTATGATGCATTGCGTACTTGGCGGGTGTCTAAAAGAAGAAAGACAACTACATCCAGTTGCACCTCAGGTTCGGAAATGAAAACACAGAACATCTTTGATCTAAGAGTGGTATTCCTTCAACAGACAAGTTCATGATTTGTCATTTTGAAGACATCAATAGCAATCAAACAAATCATACTTTTGACCCTGGTAAATGGTTTTTTTTTTCATACCTGAAATTTTTCTTTAATAACACACGTCTATGTTACACTTGTAGAATGACGTAAATTCAAAGGCCATGAAATTTCAGACAGCTTTAGAAAAAAAGAGAGAGAAATAATACGAAAAACCGGTAGATCCTTGACCCCAAAAACATGATTGAGTTCACTCGTCCGCAAGGTCATAGAACCTGGGTCTGGTTCATTCAGTGTCTCAAAGTAGTACGTGTTTCATCAAAAATGTAAAATATGAAAGTAATTTTTTTGTCGAGGTCAACAGATTTAAAACTTTTTTTTGGAATCCTATAAACAAAGACAGATGAGTGGAAGTGCTAATATCATCAGCATGTTTTGGATGCGGATGTTATTTATTGATTAGGAATGCAGTCATCTCGCATGTTGTAGGCCGTTATGACTCACGTCTTGTGTTCCAGGCAGCTAGAGCATCGTCCCCTCCATCAAATTCTGTACATTTAATGTTAAAATAGTGGATGGCTTTTTTTTTTTTTACAAGATTGTACTCTATAGAAAAAATATATGGTGATGTTGGGGGGGGGGGGTTGGTATGTGCTACTGACTTACTCTTTAGCGTGTATCCCTTGTTGATTGATAATAATTAGTTTTTATGAAGCGCTTTATACGGACGTCTCAAAGTGCTTTTCATTATTTATTTCCAGACAGGTTTTTGAACCCCTATGAGGAAATTTTAATTATCAAGAAGATTCAATTCAGTTTAATATTTTATTCACCATGTTGTATAAATAAATGTAGTTTTCTTTCTTGGTTTAAAAAATTATATAGAATACATTATTTATGGTTTATTGAAAAGTGTAATCAGATACTAGTGGCCAGTAAGCCAATTACAATCAAATTTACATATTTAAAATAACGTCTCAAAGTGCTTTTCATTATTTATTTCCAGACAGGATTTTGAACCTATATGAGGAAATTTTAATCATCAAGAAGATTCAATTCAATTTAATATTTTATTCACCATGTTGTATAAGTAAATGTAGTTTTCTTTCCTGGTGTGAAAACTTAAATATAGAATACATTATTTATGGTTTATTGAAAAGTGTAATCAGATACTAGTGGCCAGTAAGCCAATTACAATCAAATTCACATATTTAAAATAACATTAAAAACAAGGAACTGATGGGAGGATGGCACATTAATGAACAAATAAATTAATTAATGAATAAATAGTACAAGAAAACCAGGTTTAAAAACGGTAAATCATTTAAAAACAGGGGGCACAAGAAAGATTTTTCACAAACTCAAAAGACAGGGATCGAGAAACTTAATTCATCTTAGGGTTCTGGCAAGTGAAGGTTTTATTTATTTTTAGCACCAATCCCTTGACAGTTAGCCTTAAGACACTTTTAATAATGATAATGATTAATTAAGAGGATATTGTTGTTGTTGTTTGTTTTTTGTGTGTGAAAAAGTTGCCGAACACAAGGCCAAAAGGAGTTTAAAATAGTAATAGTAATGATTAGAAAGTTGTTGTTGTTTTTTCGTTTTGGAGGTTTTTTTAATGAAATAAAATCACCCAAGACAAAGGGCCACATGAGGTGAAGGCTACAAGGGGGAAAAAAAAGTGTAAAGAAAGAGAAGGTGTCTGTTCACATTCACCAGGACAGAAAACTTCATTTATTTATGCCTTTCTAGAACTTGGGTAGATTGTAAGATGGTGCAAATCAAGCATCTTGATTTTAGTTAGAGCATTGTAGGGAGTTCTAAAGTGCAGCGATACGAGGGAAAAAGCTAGTTGAATATCTTGCTGTATTGACCTTTGGAACAGACACAGTGAAGGGATGCAGTGGCAGCGCTGAAGGGGTGGGGGTTATTGGGAAAGGGGCTTCTGCCCTCTATCATTTGAAGAAAAAGAAAGGAATGATAGAAAGAAGAAAGAAAGAAGAAGAAGAAAAAGAGGACAGACTAAAGAAAGGGAGAATTAGGGTGAACAAATTGAAGGAATCATGTTACCTATAAAGCGTATAAACAATAGGGTATAGGTTTATCAAATGGGTTGCAAGAGTCTCCCCTGTGTCACATTTATGGCTCAGAAACTTTTGTCTTCCCTTCTGGTTATCAATGTCAATCGAGACATCAATGTAGACATTGATAAAGTAAATGATGAGCTTGCCCTAAAGCATTCATGCAGATTGGAGTTGCTTGTCACATCATCGTCATCATGAAGAAGGTCCTGGTATACAGTGCTATTACAGTTCAAACAAATCGATGTACAGGTACAACACAAACCCATCAAATTTACCATGAACCATTCACAATATAAACAGGCCTCCTTTTAAAATGATTAAAAGCACATTTAAAAAAAGCTATAAAATAACAGTATTAGATTATATCAGTAAGATAAATATAAGGCCGTTTCTTAATTATTTTTTGCATTTATACCATTGATCCTTTTGGCCCTAAGCAGTTTGCAACAGCATATTCTATTTTCTCGATGGTTATAAATGAACAGAAGATAACTTGTTTTATTTTATCTTAAATTTGTGGAACAAACAAATTTTTTAAGCAGGGGTCTCCCAGATAAGAGTTAGAGTAAAAACACCCCCCCCAAAAAAAAAATTAATAAAAAATAAAAAATAAAAAATAAAAATTGTCATTGGAGAAATGTGCCCTGCCAGACTCCTCCTTTCATAAAATATATACATACAAATAGTTAATTCTATTTTTTAAAAACATTTGTTATTATTTATTCTACCACAACAATATAAATTTAAAAAAATAAAAATTACGAGGCAATTTGAAGAACTATAAAACCAAAACAGAAACAAAAAAATAAGAAACACAGGCCTAGCTCAAGAAACATACCGAATAGCAAAGTACAAAAAAAGACGATGACAGGAAGGCAACTAGACAAGCATGGAGAACAGCAGAATTATTATCATAGGGAAAATGAGAAATGAGTGTATGAAGGGAGCATGCAAGTGTGAGAAGTCAATCTGGGGAAAGACACTAGAAAATTGCCCAACAAAAGGACCAAACGATACTAGGTGGATCAGGGACAACAAAAGTCAACCAAATCACTGTTGCTCAGAAGCATATTCTCCCACAAATAGTAAGATGGGATAACTGGGAAAAAGTCTGAACAATGTAAACATAGCATTAACAAATATAGGAAAAAGAAAATATATGGACAGATCAAAACCTTATTGTAAACAAAATTCATAAAAAAGAATGTTTCAAAAAATAATAAATTATATGTGTTACAGACGAAAGTGGCGAGAGATGATTGTGTTACAGAGACACTCCAGGGCAAAATAATGAGAGTAAACAACAAAAACAGAAGGGGAAAAAAAAGAAGTGGATGGAGTTCAGAGTGACTTTAGGCCAGTTTAAAAAAAATGCAAAAAGTTACAATTTAAAGGGACACATTGCCTTTCTATTGGGCATTTTTTGGCTATAAAATGCATTTGTCATGAAGTGTACATGGTTGGAAAGGTGTTTTAAAAGTAGAATGTAGACCGGTTCACACAAATATACTCTTTGGTTCTACAAAATGACGGACCGTGATTGTTCATGAAATAAAAGGAAAACCACACAATCTTGAGGAATATTTGTGTGAATCATTATATTCTACTTTTAAAAACATCTTTCCAATCATTTCATGACAGACGCTTTAATAGCCCAAAGGGCCCAATCCAAAGGTAATGTATTTCTTCAAGTATTTGATATTAACACTACATCAACATTGAGAGACTACGCATACAGATACTTCAATGAAACTGTCTACACTGTTAACATTATTTTTGATTGTTGGTATTTATGATACTATTGTCATTACAGTTTCATATTTCATTCCTATGTCAGGACATGTTTTTACCCTAGACTGCAGGCCCGAGGCCAGTGATTTAAGCATCGGGCCAGTAAACTCATGACAGGACAAGTCCGGCAGTCTCGTGTTTGTGTTCAAATATTGACTCTCAGTCTGATAAATATAATTCTGTTGATTATTGAAGAACATTTTCCCATAATACATGGAGGAATATGCATAATACAAACAAGATCAATCTTCTCTAAGTGCTTTGTCAAATTCAAACAGTTCAATTGTTAAACGGTGTGGGCATTTTTTCTTGGCATTTTAATTTTGGTCTTGTACACAAAATTGTAGTCCAGTGAATATTTTGAGCAACAAGCCCTGCGGTCTTATGGGTTTTTTTTCCCCTGGAATTCAAGCCCTGTATGTTAACTTCAGTATTTGGCCGTGAACAGCAGTAAGATCAGTAGATGTAGTTCACAGGTTAGACTCCATTCATTTTTTGACCAATATACGGCCACTCTGTCATTTTGAGTCATCGCGTCTAGGGGCCGTCTATCGATCGTCCTCATTTGTCCACGGTAAAGTACAGGAAAACTTGGCCGTGTTTGCTCAACTGCATATCGGGCTGCTTGGATATTTAAGAGCGACGATGTGCTCTGAATTCCAGTTATTGACTGGCATTGTTATGTGTTGACATAATGCGATAATATTCGCACGATTGTTGACTTAGTGTCAAATAATAAGTCATTATTGATATGAATACTCGCTGTACTCTTAATCTGATACTCGTTGCAACTACAAGGTGCTTTGTACATGCTTTGTATCATAGTTGTGTTATTAGGCATGATACTGTAATCTTGAATTGATGCAGTTCCAAATAGTTTAGGTACCCGCTGCTAATTACAGGATTCGAACTTGCCTCTCTCCATGCTCTAGAATGGGGGATGTAGTGGGCTCGCATTCCACCCAAATAGTAACGTACTCCTGTGTGTTGTTTTCCGCAAGACTTTGAAAGCAGTGAGCTCACACAACTGTTTAAGGGACAGTGCAAAGTTTTCAATGTTTTTCAGGTCAAACACAGAGAGTACTACTTCTTTGGACCCCCCCCCCACCCCCAAAGTAGTACCATGCCTAGATTTCCATCTTTGAGAGGGCAAAGGCATTTTCATTTTGCACTTCCATTGGGAAATCTTAAAGTCTATGGGAAACTTTTGAAGGGGCACCAAGGCCAAGACCAGGGGCTAGATTGAATTTTTTAAAGACACATATTAATTGAGTATCTCCAGTTGTAGAATTGTTAGGTATGTTGTTCAAACTTCTGATAGCAGTAAAAGTTTTAAAAAAATATAAAGAATTTTTCAAGTTAAAGTTGATTGTCCCACTTCTTCAAGGACCCAAAACTCAATTATTGATTAGCTCAGACATTCTGCGAGGACAACATTTTGTAATTTTGCATGCCAGGCAGAAGGTCACAACATGCTTCTGTGGGCACCCAACGATATCTGCGCAACAATACAGAAGGTCCAAGGTTCGAATCCTATCCAGATAAAAAGCACAGAGTATACATGCAATGCTTCTCAACTATACACCATTGATCAGGGCTCTCCCCAGGATTTTTCAAAACTGTGGGGCATTCTGGACCCACATTTTTAAAGTTTGGCCAAAGCACGCTAAATTGAAACTAGGTCCTCTGAATGTTTTTTACTTGATTTTTATCTTTGGTTTTAAAAGCCCTATTGTGCAATCTGGAGCATTGTAAATGGTTTTATTGTTTTCATTTTGTGAATTTGATCCAAAGTCCCCCCCACCCCCCACAATTTGTGGTTTTTGGGTTTGTTTTTTTGGTATCGGCGCGCAATTTGCGCGTAACCGCCCCAGAACCCTGATTATTAAGTAAAACTTAAACTCATTTTTTTCATTGTACAATGTACTCAATTCAAGAAACTACTCCATGCACTATTTGAACTCATTGTACGGTAACTACTCCGGCCCATTGAATATGAGAATAAACGTAATCGATTTCAAAGTGTCACCCTTCACTCTCTGGGAGTCGTAAATAACGCTCTTTGCGTTCAACAAGAATCCATATTGACATAAAACAGATAACGTAAAGTTTCTCAATTTGACACTGTTTGAGGAGGCTCACCTCTAGAATTGGCTCTTTTTTTTCTCTTCTTCTTTCTTCTTTCTTCTAAACATTCTCGTGGAGGTTTGTCAGTAATGACTGACGGAGGAAGCTCAAATCCTTATAGTGCAGTTGTGGATGTGTTTGCTGTGTGTTCACCTCCGGTTTAACAGTGCATGGAATGACCCCAACACACATTCAAACCCTGCAGCGAGGTACCTGTTCGGTTGCAACATCCCTGTGGTACAATTTTAGCGCATGCTGACATGTTTTCACCCCGTAGGTTAAAGAGGGTTTGTTTTGCTTTTTTTTTTGGAACAATTTTTTTTTTTTATCTAACAGGGCTTGAAATTTACACTGGACCGCAGGCCCGAGGCCAGTAGTTTTAGCATCGGGCCAGTAATCTCAAGACTGGACAAGTCCAGCGGTCTTGTGTTTTTGTTCAGATGTTGACTTTCAGCAGGATAAATCTCCTTCAATTCTGTTGAGTATTGAAGAATTTTTAACCCATAATTACAAATAAGATAAATGTGCTCTTAGTACTTGTCCAAATTAAACCAGTTCAAATGGTAGACTGTGTAGGCCTTTTTTTCCCCTCTCATTTAAATTCTGGTCTTGTCAACAAATTCTGGTGCAGTAAACTTTGTGAGCTACAAGTCTTGCGGCCTTGTGGATTTTCACCCCAAATTCGAGCCCTGTCTAAGTGTGTTGTTAACACGCCAGGTATTACCTGGGTTAATTGAAGCTTTATTTGTTGGCTTAATTAATTCAGATTTATAATTTGGTTTCATCTATCGTTGACATTTGACACACCCATTTTGTACACTGAGGATGCTGGCAGAGTTTTGTCCTGCCCCCTTCTAACCAAATCACTGTCCCATGTTGGTTGACACCCCCTCTAGGACGTGTGGCATGGTCCAGCTTAGGATATCATGGCATATGAGCTGACCAGTGTGTACGATAATGGTTAAGACAATGGAATTATTAAAATATTTCAGCAAGTGCTGACAAAGCCCTCTTTGTAGCCACCAATTCTAAATATAGTGCAATTACAAATAATATGTAGCCACCGATTCTAAATATAGAGCAATTCCAAATATGTAGCGCACAAAGACAAATCAATCACAAAAGACCATCTATGCCCTCACAGGTACCCATACACACCCGGGTGAAGAGAAGCAATTCTAGTTAACTGTCTTGCCCAGGGACACAAGTGTCCTGACCGGGAATCGAACCCACACCCTGATGACTTAGCCATCAGAACAGGGTTTGCCCTTAACCTTTTTCAGTGACTAGCCAGCGGAACCAGTCAGCTTGGCATTTCACTAGTCTGCCCAGCGTTTTCACTGGTCAATATTTCATATTGGAATAGGGATGCTTTTCAACATTGAACTAGACAGCCAGACCACTTGGAGAGAATGGTGACTGGTCCTGCAGTGTTTTAACTAGGACTTGGCCAGGGTACCACTTCCAAGGGAGAACGCTGCCGAACCATAATCAGAGTCCAACAGTTTGGATGTTAAGTTACCGTATTGTGTCGGGTTATGTTAGAGTGACGGAAGGATCTTAATTATTATTCCCAGTGGGAATCAAGTATAAGTCTTCATGACACACTCCTTGAATACCTACAACATCAGGACAATTGTTTGTCCCTTCCTCCCTCCGCAGTCCTACTTTAAATACGCTTGGGAAACTTTAGATTAAGATGGCATTGAAGCCTCAGCGATGGAATGGCAAAATAATGTGTTTACCCTTTACACCACGGTTTGACAGTATGCGGAGTGACACACATGTTCCATGATAAAGAAATTCCTACACTTTTTATTTTAAAGTAGGCCGTATATTCCTACAAGTTCTACACTCACAGTTTCTGTCCCGACGTGATATTTTACCAAAGGTAAAACAAATATTTTGCTGGACACTATCGCTTGTTTAGAAAACATTGCATATAAAATGAAGGGGGAAAAATATGTTACTCTTTGAGTTGTGGAGTTATGAGCTGTGTGTGTGTGGCATTTACCTCAAGGTTTTGTGCAATGCGAAGTGTCACAAATTATAGCGAAGTAGGTCTCCAGATCGATCAGGGCCTCAGTGTCATTTTTTAAGACTCTCTTCATCCAGTGGTCTGAACCTCTGAACCCCTGCCTGAGACTGTTAAGGTATAGAATTTTTGAAAAGCTTTTTTTTTTTTTCCTTTTTTTGCTGGAGGCCTGAAAAAATCAAATCTTAACTTCTTTTTTAAGCACTGAATTCACACACACTTATCCAGGGAGGTTGGTAAAGTAGCTTTAATCTGTATCATCATCATTTAGGCTGTGCTCATCCAGTGTAGGATTTGAGTGCCATTCATTTCTGTTCCTTGCTGTTCTTGTCCAAACTATGCCTGCCTAAGATCTGATGTCATCCCTCCATCTTCTTCTCTGCCTCTTCTTCTTTTTTCCTGTTCTTGGTTGCCACTCCATTAGTCTTGTTATCCATCTGTTGTCTGTTCTTCGGGCAGTGTGTCGAGCCCGTCTCCATTTAGCCTGTTTTATGTTCCCTATGATCTCTTTAACTCCAGTTTTCTCTTGTGTGTCTGTACATCTTACTCTTTCTCTGATTTGTCTCTCCATTGCTCGTTGTGCTGTACAAAGTCCTTTTCCGATTTAGCGACTGGCGTGGTCACCATGTTATCATGCGTTGATGCATAGGCTGCTCCATATTAACATCTTTAGCAACAGTCTCAGCCATCAATGCAGACATGCCTAAAGTTTGTGATCTATTTGTTTTGTTGTTGTCCATGTTTCTTCTCCAAATGTCATTGTTGGTAGCACACACTTATAACCTTCTCCAGAAAGTATCAATCTATTCTTATCACAGAGTATTATTGTTATTGTACATTTCTGGGAATGAAACCAATGATGCCTCATAAGTGAACATAGCCACTGTAGCTCATAAGCCTGTCAACAATGGTGCTTGCTATGTGAACCAGAAACACAGGGATTAACCCCTACTCTTCCACGATAAGTGTTCTGGGTTTTTATAGGTGCACTACCAATCCTAGTACACAGGATGTCCCATCCAAAGGACAAAGCAATTATGGCAAAGTATCTTGCTCACAGGCACAAGTGCCACAACCGGGACTCGAACCCACACTCTGCTGACCAGAAACACCATAGAACTTGAGTCCAGCGCTCTTAACCGCTCGGCCACGACACCCTCTTTACCGCCCAGAGCAACTCCATCCAGTCCTAATCCTTGTGGAAACTTCCCCTTGTGTGTTCTTGTGTATTTTTTACTGTTTGACCAAGGTACTTGTTTGTAGTGACCCTACTGATCTCTTGATCTCCCACTGTTATAGTAATTCAATCGTGTTCAGTTAATCATGAAGATGGTGATTGTATTGAGAATTCTGTGTTGCAAAGTTCATAAGGGAAAAGCCTTTTTTTCCCCCTACAAACCATCATCTGGTGAACTTTAATGTATCTAAAACCATTCCCATTTTGGATTGACTTTGCATTAAAAAAGTCAGCCGTCGATTTCACCAAACTCTTCCTAACTTAGGATTAATCTTAGGACTTAGGACGAGTCCCAGCCTTGCACTGTAACATGTAAACCTTAAGATTAATCCTAAGTTAGGACTAGTTACACGTCCTAACTCGAGATAGGATTAATCCTAGCGTTTCGTGAAATCGGCTGCAGGTTCTTAGTCTGAACTTTCTTTAGGTCCTCTCAACTGGCAAATTGTTTTCCAGTTTAAACTATAAAACATGCACATTAGTAAATCTATAAATGATTTTTTTCTCCCAGAATTTAATGGGGATTTATATCACACACAAAATAAATAAAATAGAAAATTAGGGTTGAGTGAAACCTGCTTCTCTTAGAGGACAAGTTAGTGATGCAGACCTAGGAACACACGGTCGGTTGGCATGCAGTGATCAGCACATGTGGATGCGATACAACATGCAAACTAACTTCATGTGCTAAGTAATGTTGGACGAATTTCTTATTTGGACTTTCTACCACTACCACTACCACTTTTCATCAGTGGATTTTGTTCATGAAATTCCTTAAATGAAAGCTTATAACTTTCTCGAATCTATAAATATAGCTGTTTAAAGTTACCATAAATTGTGCCTCAAAATTGTAATGCAAAATGAACACCACTTTATAAGACCTTTACGATGTTAAAGACCTTGGGGTCTTTGTCTGGATTTCAAATATGTCTTTGGTTAGTTTGAAGATAGATGTTTCATGAAATCTTGAAGGCTTGAATGAAAATAATTCTTCAAACAAAAAACAAACAAAAAATTGAACAAAAAGCCCAGGTTGAGCCTTTAATGAAATTGCTTTATCTTAAAAGTACATGACTTATCCATTTCCCCCTTTGTAGCTGGACAATGAACTCCGAGCGCATCAAGCGAGACACAACGTCTTGGCAGACGAGAAACTGAGATTGGAAGAAGATCTTCAATCATCCAGAGCCAAACATCAACAAGCAGAGGATCACATACAGAAACTTCAGGTATGCATATTATACATTAATCATGACTCCGTTACGGTGGGGTGAGGTAAGGGTTGGGGGGGGGGGGTTGGACTGTGACCGCGGGGATGTGTATATCATGTCTCGTTGTCTAAATAATCTAGCTGCAAGAGAAAAACAAAGCCTGACTCATGGGTTGAGCTTTATGATGACACGCTTGACGCTTTCTGTACTTTTGGATTTCACATGCCCAGAGAAATAAAAGACTGTGTTTGATCTCGGTAGTTGTTTCAAAAAGCTTGCTTCCTAAAAAATATCTTTTCACCTCACTGAAGTTTAAAAGGTTGTTATCTGATTGCTTGATAAAAAGCTGTCTTCAAAAAAGCGATTCAAGGCTAGACTATAACGAGCTTTCAGTTCATGTCAAGGAACTCAGATCTTTTGAGACCTTTGTTACTTTTTTTTTCTGTTGATGTGTAGTGCCTTGGTCACCGTCACGCATAGAGGATCAGTCTTTATACTGTTTCCATAGGAGACAAGGAAAACCCCAGTCATAACAATATAAAATGTCAGAAAATGAAATGAGCGCTTAATACAATAATACTAAATATAATAATCAGCCATAATCATGTAGTGTGAAACATAAATGAAGGAAATCTCAATGTACTGCACAGAGCTGAAAGAAACAACACAATAAAGAACCAAGAAACTTGATAAAAAACAAGGAGCCTATTGTTACAAAGCTCAGTCATAAGTCATAAATATAGATGATACTGACGATGCTCAGTATTCAATTGGCTATTTAAGTCTATCAGGGGCCGATTTCGCAAAGAGCTACGATTGATCTTAACTGTGTATCAATCTTAACTGCGTATCAATCTTAACTGCTTAGCAAAGTACGATAATAATAATAATAATAATTAGATATTGAGCGCCTCACGCTGAACCAACCCTGAGGTGCTTTAAAACATTAAACATTTCTTAAGAGTAAAACGAGACAAGTTTCTTTTTAAAAAGGCTTGTGTACAGTGTAACCCTATATACACAGATAAAATTAGCCATATGGTCCATACATATAAGTTAAAACAGTTGAGAGTTGTCACATTACAATACACTATGACAATATTGACAACTCATCTTAAGATGAATCTTAGTACTTAGTGCTACATCTAACAGACAGTTGAAGTCAGTGACTGTTTGACACTTAACAGATATCCCTAACTGCACGTTTATTAATTGAATGACATCAAAACATCCTCACCTAAACATAAAATAGGGCCCTTTTTGACTCTGGTTTAGCTCGGACCGTTATTTTGAACACGTGTGCTTTCGGTGTCCACCTTCAAACAAGTGGGCGGAGCCTAAGCCGAAGCCCAAGCCATAGTTTTGAAAAAGGAACCCTGTGCAAGTACTCAGGTGCATGCTGGTCTAGTTAGCGACCAAATGTGTCACTAACCAGACCAGCATGCAACTCATTCCAACGGCTGACGCGCACATACCGAGTTTTCGCGAAGTTGGCTGTGACTGAAGTAGTTCATACAGGTTTAATTCAGTCAATTTAGCTTAATATCTGGCTTCTACCAGTTTGGAAAGAAGATGGCGATCGCAATGGCATTTTTCTACCAGCGCAGGAAAACTTTTGATCAGTATGCAGATTAGGTCCCCAATGTTTACCATGCACTTTGTGCAATGGCCTGTTTGTTGACTGGCTGGATCAGGGATGACTGAATAGCGCTTCTGTCAGACACTAAATTCACAGAGCATATCAAACTTCAATTTATGACCAAAATTGAAATTGTTTTTTATCCCCAATTCAAAAAGATTTTTATTATTTGTCATACTAGTTTTCCAATCTGCTCCATCACCACCAGTGGCATCATAATAAAATTCTTCATTACATACATCTTGTCAAATAATAAAAAACATACATCTTGTCAAATCTTGTCTATACATCTTGTCAAATAAAACATCATTAAGCTGTATGAAAAACATTAAGAAAGATGCAAATAAATGCAATCAACAATATACGATAGCTGCAAATTACAAATAAATCTGACTTTGAGTTGATTAAATTTTACCGTGGTGCGTCATTCTCGGTGTCCATTATTCTTCAAACTGCTCACTTGCCAAAGAACCTTTTTTTTAATAGTAAATAATGAACCACGCATTGAACCATGGACACAGCAGGTTCTTTCGCAGCTATTTATGTATTATGAGAACGAATGAGAACTCAATTGTAACAATTAAAAACCCAGTGCCTGATACTTCATGGAGACAATTGCCTCCATGCTCCTGGTTATTGCCTTGGTGCCCCTTGAAGTGCTTTACTATGAAATTGACATTTCTATCATTGAGATGACCCTTACCGAGGACAAACTGCCTTGCCCTGGCAAGAGCAAAGTGCCAGGCCTGAAAATGCTGTGAACAAGAGTATGCTGTGAACAACAATATAATTTTCAAATTGTGGGGTGGGCGAGTTTTCAGATTGTTGTTTTGTTTTTTTAAAAAAATTCACATGACAAAAATTTATGTGTGAGTTATGTAAAGCAAACATAAAATGCGTATTCTGAAACATTGCACGCATATGCATCAATTATTTGTATATTAATAGACAGAAGGGTACTCAAAAACACAAATACACAATGAAAGTTTTCCTTTTGTGAGTGCTCTCACACAGCGAACATGAAAAGAACATTTCCAGTACAGAGATGCAAAAGCAAAGAGGATTTTTAAAGCAGTGAAAAACAACACAACTTTTTTTTCCTGACGTCAGGGTCATTTACCGTTAAAATTAGCTTTTCATATGCAATGAGTGCGTGTCCATCTTTCATGCATGGAGAGCGTGTCCGTCTTAAGAGTGGAGTTGGCCATCCATTCCTGCCTCCTGAAGCACCAGGCCAGAGTATCTCTCCAAGGTGAAGTGCGCATTGTTCATTTTTCGCAAACGCAACATTATTTTACATGAAGAGCCCGTCAAGCTGTACCTTTTTTTGTCATAGGGACTCTTGATCAAATCAGTCGCAATTGCTTCTGAAACTATTGGCCGTTGAAAAATTGCAGAAAAGTACTCGGCGGCAACGCCTTTGATGTGTAGTGTCTCCGTGGGCTTGGAAATCATAATTGGTCAATTAAAGGTAATTGGCTGCATTTTTAGCGTCGCTTGTCACGTTTTTGATATCGACCATTGATCCGATGACAGTCTGCCATTGTGTGACATTCTTTTCACTACATTTTACCTTTTCCATCTAATAATTGTTAGCTATTGAATGATGGATGGATGGAAGCGAAGGTACAAACTTGTTACTTAAATGTATTGGGTACTATTGATTTCTTGAGTAGTTCAACTTATCAGAAAGCATCCTCAAAATGATCTGCACAAATTTAATTGTGCACTTATTTTTTCGATAAACGGCATTTAAGGGTGTGCACAGCATGTACAAAATATAAATGATCGCAGATTTGCTCATAACTTACTTGTAAAAAAGATTGTCATGGTGGAAAACTTCCCTGGAAACATTTTTGCTTGAATTGCTTTAGTTTTTAAGAAATGAGTTAAAATAATTAGTTTTGATCTCGCGAGTCCAAAACCCAGTGTTTAAAAAGCAGAAAAAACATTTGTTGTTTTTTTCCCCTTGTGACTGCAATTACCAATTTAAAGCTTAATTTTGTACAGGTTTGTTATTTCATGCCATATGTAGGGTTGTGTAATGGGGGGGGGGGGGAGGTTATCGTCCGTTGTTGATTTTTTAGGAGTATGGTAAAAAACTCGTGTTTATTATTTAAATAAACTCTTCTGAATGAAACATGACGAAGAGTGTTTAGAAATGGATCAACTCTGGGATGCATAAAGCACAGAATGACCTCTTATTAAACCCTAGGTTGCTCCGAGCTGACACCATTATTATATTGCATATATTGCATTCTACACAGACCTCCAAGCGTTGATGTTATTTCCATCTCTATCATACCTTCCAGTCGATATGAAAATATTTCTGGTACCATCCTAGAATAATTACACCAATCTGAAGCTCCCTGGGGCTTCTCCACAGCCTTGAGCCCCCTGAAGGTGATCCTGCACTAATCAAACACAAAGGCCCCCTGCCTGTCCTTCCCAACTCCAAATTTGACCACAGGTTGAAGTCCTAAGTAATCATGGTAAAGAAAACTGCTCAAGGACACTGGCTCTCTAGTGATAGCGTGGATAAGGGATCCAGGGTGGAGAGTAATAATAATTGAAACGGATTTTCTTGTAGACAGTGAAATAAAGTGAACATTTGTGGAAGCACTTATGGGATTATGTTTGCACTTTTTTTTCTAGAAATAGGCGGTGCAATGTTGACCCTTATTAAACTGTTGAATTTTTTTTTTCGAATTTTTTTTTTTGATGGCTGAACCAAGGACGATATTAAAACAGCTTTGATCTTTTGTGTGTGTGACAAATATCGCTTGTGAACCCATTGAATTTGATAAAAATGGTGTCACTGAAGTGTGCAATAAAAGTAAAACTAAGTCATTACCTTCCTTTTAAGAAATTCAAATTTTACATGCTCCAAGTCCCTTGTGGTTTTATTTCTTGATATTTAAAGAAGGAAAAAAGATGAAGAAGTTGCATCCCTTTGTGGCGATCCCCTTACTGCCACTTCCATGTTGTATCATTGGGCGTGATCCCTGGCCGCACAACAGTACAGGGTTGTATAACTTCTGACTGTCCCCCTGGACGAAGAAACTGACAGAATAGGGAGACCGTTAACATACGTTTCGGGCTAGGCAGCTAAGTTGGTAGAGCACCAGCACGTAAATCCGAAAGTCGCAGACTCAAATCCTGCTCTAGTAATTTTTTTCTTAACTCACTTACTAACATTTTCCATCATGACAGCTGCCTTGTTGGGGGAAAAATCTTCCATCAGGAGTCTTACAAGCATTAAAACATTATGAAGTAAAGAACAAGAATTTGCACTTGTACTTTATTTATTTGGTAGGGTGGGATGGCATTTTACCATAGGCTAAAGGGATAATGTCATTCCTACGGCGTTCGTTCGTCCGTCCATCCCGCTGGGCACTTTCGTTTCCAGACTGTAAGTTGAATTAGAAGTGACATTTGGACTTGCAACTTGGCTGGGGGGGGGGGACGCCCTTGGGGAAATGATTATTTGGTGGTAAAAAGGTCAAAGGTCAAGGTCACAGTAGTGAGTTATTTCATGTTTTCTGCATCTTAACCTTATCTTATGATAGCTATTTTGTCACGAAGCATGGATGGAAAGTTACCCTTGAGATTGTTTTAAAGTCCACAGGTCAAATGTCATGGTCACAATGCTCATGTATAGGAACATGGTTTGTGGATATCTCCGGGTGGCTAGAATTTACCAGTGCTTGGGGTTTCAACAGCAACACTGTTATTTTAAATACAAGTTTACTTTGATAGTAAAGTAGAGCCTTGTATCGCAAACTATGGGTTGCGACCAAAGAAGAGGGGCCCAAACTTTGTCAGAAGCACTAACAATTGTCGCAACAGTTTTAATCATTTCATCATTAACAGAGATTGCCACACAATTGATCTATCATGAAAAAACATGGTGGTTTTTTTCTTAACTTTTACTTTTAAGTGCAGTGCAATTACTCATGAGAAAATGGAACAAAAACAAACTACTTTAATAAACAATTTACCCCCCTTAAGACCAGCCTGTTTTTATAACATTTCCTCTGCAGCAGGGTGTTCAATTGCCCAAGATCGGCGGATGGGTTGTGGTCGAGTGCCTGAAATTTTCATTTGTTTTCCGGCCTAAAGGTTTGCGAACTGCCAAGTTTTTGGCTTAAGTTTGGCCTGAAATTAAGTAAATCATGAATTGGGCTTTCGGAAATTCTTTTAACTAACTTTCAAAAACAGACGGTGTCACCTCTCTTTAACATCCTTGCGTTGACATGCGCCACTGTTTGCGAAGATTTCTTCTCGTTCTCAAGCCCCCTTCTTCTCAGCGGCAGTGAATTATCTTGAAATTCGATATTTACTGTCACTAAATGAAATTGAATCAATGTAAAGTGATTTCCAACATCACACTCTGCCCCGTCCGTGCGGAGAGCTATTTCGGTGATGATATGTCAAGCATTCGACATTAATGTTAATATATTAACTCATGCAGAGAGAGCATTGTAGCACTGCTCAGCCCTGTGCTGCCATCTTTAGAAAGAGTGAAGTTGGACTTCAAGAATCTTTGTCGTCAACTCAAGTTGTTGCTGTCCTGTTATTGTAAAAGGTTTGCCTCTGTCATTGAAGACAAACTCTGTAGCAAGTTTCTGCGTGCCTGGCATTGCATTCGTGTAGGGATATGTCTATTTTAAGAACAATGGTGGGTTTTGAATTCATGGACCAAGGTTGTTTTTGTTGTTGTTTTGGTGGTTTTGTTTTGGTTTTGTTGTTGTTTGTTTGTTGGTTTTTGTTTCTTTGGGGTTTTTTTTTTGTTTGGGGGGGGGGGCTGCTTAAGTACCGGTGCTTATATTCATAATTAGTTCATATCCAGCACTTTATCTGTAGACAACTCAAAACACTTATTAATATGATATTAAGACAGGTATTCTAAGTTTTTGAATTAAGAGAGCCATTGTATAGACCCATTGTAAGGGCTTTACATGGTAATGCGGCCAACCATCCCAGAAAACACCAGCCACACCCCCTTCTCTTAATGATAAATGTACAGGGGCAGACTTCACTAAAGAGTCAAGATTGATCATGAGCTGCGAATCAATCTTAATTGCTAAGCAAAGTTTGATGTTACAATACAAATCACTGTATAGTAATACTTACAACTCGTGTTAATAAGAGGAATCGTAGGTGCTTTGTGAAATGGAGCCCAGCGTTCTGTCATGTGCATTACGCAACATGAGGGACCTTTACGGCTTTAGGTCCCATCTGAAGGACGATGCAGTTTTGGTTAAGTTTCTTGCCTAAAGGGAACTTATACCTTGGTTTTGGGAATATTACATTGTTTTAATCCTATATAATAAAACTAAACTGTGAAAATTTCATTTCAAAAGATGCTAGCGTTTTTGAGATATCGACGAAAATCCAGAGCGGTTATGTCCACGCAGGAAGAATAATCCGTAATTGGAATACACAGTCTGAGAAATGTTACTGACAGTAACATTTTTTCAGATTCAAATTTTTTTTTTTTTGGGGGGGGGGTCGGGTAAAAACTGATATCTTTTTCCATAACCACATTACTTTGAAGTGAAATGATTCTCAAAATGCGTTATACTATGGAAAGCTGCTGTACTTCTAACCAAGTAAGTTTTTATTGCAATTAGTTTTAAGAGTGATTACCAAATGTATACCTTCCCTTGAAGGACACAAGTGTGTCAAGACCAGGACCCAAGCCCACAATCTGCCGATAAGAAACACCAGAGCTTGAGTCCGATGGGCTTGATCACTCAGCTGTGACATGATCACATTTATTTAGGTGTTCGGCTAACAGCCGAAAACCTATTGTTATTGTACTGGTTGTTTTTTTTCTGTGTCTTCTTCTTCCCACCGTACTTTCTCGGCAGGATTTCGGAAAAAGTATAACTCGTAGAGACTTGAAACTTGTCATGTACTTAGGCCTTAGTGTATAGACGAAACAGGACCATTTTCGGGACGATGACGTCATCGATGACGTCATAGCATCAAAAATAAAAAATAACGAGAAATATTGTAAATCGTCATATCCAGAGAACCATAAATGATAAATACAAGAACTTTGCTTCATATGAAAGTTTAACATTCCTTTTACAACTCTTACACAAAATGTGACCCCATGTGACCTTTACTTCCGGTCGAAACCGGACGTTGAATGTTTTTTTGGGGGAAACGTTATATCTTATAAACAAAAGATGCCACACCTTTAATCATTATATCATCTGAAGTCTTTTGAACAGTTCTACGAGTCTTTCATTAGGTGAGACCCCATGTGACCTTTACTTCCGGTCAAAACCGGAAGTTGAATTTTCTTACGTAAAGAAAACTCGTCATATCTCATAATCTATAAATGTTTGAGACTTAAAACTTACTAAGTATTTAGATCTTTGTGTTTAAATATAAATATGTGAATTTTGGTTTGATGATGTCATCGATGACATCATAACAATAAAAAACATTTAATATTTAAAAAAATCCTAATTTGAGAATCACAAATGCTACATGTAAGATACTTGCACAATAAAAAAGCATTTGCAAAACTATGCAAGTCACATACACAATGTGACACCATATGACCTTTGCTTCCGGTTGAAACCGGAAGTTCAAAATTCAGATTTCAAACGTTCATTTCTCATAAACCAAGAAGGGTTTTGTCTTGAAACTTACTTTGTATATAGATCGTAGTATGTTTATGACACCCAAATTGTTTCGGTCCGATGACGTCATCGATGATGTCATAACAATAAAAAAACTTTTAATATTTTAAAAAATCATAATCGGAGAACCATAAATGCTACATGTAAGGTACTTGCACCATAAAAAAGCTCCGGCCGAGTTATACAAATCACATTCAAAGGGTGACCATAAGACCTTCACTTCCGGTTGAAACCGGAAGTTCAAAATTCAGATTTCAAATGTTCATTTCTCATAAACCAAGAAGGGTTTTGTCTTGAAACTTACCATGTATATAGATCGTAGTATGTATATGATACCCAAATTGTTTCGGTCCGATGACGTCATCGATGACGTCATAACAATAAATAAACGGTTGATATTTTAAAAAATCATAATCGGAGAACCATAAATGCTACATGTAAGGTACTTGCACCATAAAAAAGCTCCGGCCGAGTTTTACAAATCACATTCAGAGGGTGACCCCATAAGACCTTTACTTCCGGTCGAAACCGGAAGTTGAAATTTTGTAAATAACAATTCATATCTCATTTACTTAAATTTGTTTATTGTTAATATAATTACGTGATTTTAAAACCCTTACACGATTCTACAACTTTTTACATTGTGTAACCCCATTTGACCTTCACTTCCGGTCCAAACCGGAAGTATAAGTTTGCACATACAAAAATGTGTATTTTATTAATGAAACGTGGTACATGAATAATCATTACACCAATTTAAAGCTTTTGGGCAATTCTAGACATCTTGTACGAAGTGTGACGCCAGTTGACCTTTAGTTCCTGTCAAAACCGGAATTTGAAGTTTTATATGTCAAACCTTCATGCTATGATCTTGCATAAAGATCAACAAAAGGTACATGCAAACAATATTGACCTTATTTTCAATTACGCAGTCACTTAATTCCGAACACCGTGAGTTTGTACACAAACTCTCAATGTCTAGTTATTTATTTATTTATTCTATTTGTTGGTTAATTTATTTATTTATATATTTCATTAGTAATTTTATTTGATTTATTTATTTATTTATTTATTTATTTATTTATTTATTTATTTATTTATTTATTTATTTTTTCATTGGATGAAAAGATCCCAGCTGAGTGAGACTGTGACCTTGAAATCTTTTTATGCAGTTGACCATATTTTGGACCACATGAGGAATGCTTTCAACAGCAAATACCCTTGCATCACAATGACAGTTTCATCCTATTGTGACTGCCTGTATGTTATTTTCTTGTATCAATGGCCAAATAAGATAATACATTAACAATGAAGAGAAGAAGTTTGTTGAACTTGTTGCATGACGTACACTCAGTTCACACACGCCCTCACGCAGTCAAAAATACTAGAACATATTTCACTGTGACTTCCTCAAAGATGCAAACCATTTCTAGGTGTTACTTTAAGCATTTCTAGGTGCTATTTTAACCATGTCTAGGTGTTATTTTAACCATGTCTAGGTGTTAATTTAACCATTTCTAGGTGTTATTTTAACCACTTCTTGGTGTAATTTTAACAATTTCTATGTGCTATTTTAACAATTTCTAGGTGTTCTTTTAACCACTTCTTGGTGTAATTCAAAAAATTTCTAGGTGCTATTTTAACAATTTTTAGGTGTTCTTTTAACCACTTCTTGGTGTAATTCAAAAAATTTCTAGGTGCTATTTTAACAATTTCTACGTGTTATTTTAACCATGTCTAGGTGTTATTTTAACCATTTCTAGGTGCAATTTTAATTGGTTCTAGATGCTATTTTTTAACCATTTTTAGGTGTTATTTTTTTGGACATCAGTGCCTGCATTTAATCTTACACCAACCGGCTGCCCCCCACCCCCGCTTCAAGATGATAAAAAATGGGTCAAATCTGAAGGTCAAACATCGCCTCATTTTTGTGTGAAAGGTCCCGCTGTCAGAACATTGAGTATAACTCGTAAGACCAAAGATTCCTTCCTCACCGTGGAACATGATCTTTTTATTACTGGTTTAGCATGCAGTCAAGCATTAGTGTCCAACAAGGCCGGTTAATTTGTTGCCGGGTCCCCGGCCATACACAGTTTATATGGAGACTTCATGGGTCTGAGGCTTCATCTATCCCAGGGTGGCAATAATGAGTACCTCCTGGTAATTGGCAGTTGATAGGTGACAAGGGGTCGTTTCATTACTGGTCTATTTTGTGTATTCTTTATTCTTTCTTCTCCTGCACGACGACTGAAAGCTAGAACTCCATTTGATGACCTGAGAGTTTGGACACAGTCTCTCACCACCACCATGTGGAAAGCCATTACTTTCTCTGCCCGAGATTGTAGTTTTTATCTGCATGTTCGGTCTGCAAATCTCGGGCTGTCCTTGGTACATTATCTCCCAGCTGCTTAAAAACCAGTTGGAAAAAAGAAATTGAATAGATACGGATCAATTAGGAGAATGTGTTTTGACATTGAATGTCGCGACGACGGGCCAGTGAGGGGGGGGGGGGGTAACCTCAGATGCTAAGTCATCATATGTAATGTGTCCATTTAAGGACAGCTGATGATGCTTGTCTGTCAGGTTGTATCGTTTGGAGATAAAGCATTAATTTATCATTCGCTGACAACCAATGTTTCGGGGTCTCTCTCGCGCATTTCAATTTTAACGGTTTCTTGAATTCCAATCATAGTACCTCCCTCCGAAAAAAAAGCTGATTGAGGTTTTTTTTAAGTCACCATCACCAAAGTTTTCAGAATCTCCGAGTTTATGCATGTCCCAGAGAAATTATCCATCATTATGTCAACTTGAATTAAGTAACATTACTTGATTACTTATTATTGACGATCCATGTTAATCGGAGTGATATCGTGTATCTCACTTTCTACGCGTATTCTGTAGTATTCCACTGCAGATAACGGCATGTGGGGGTCAGGGGACCATACCGGGAATCGGGACTGATGCTAAACTGAAATGATCTCTCTGCGTGAGATCCGTGCATGCTCTGTCTGGCATCTGAACAGTCTTCTGATCAGCCCCCATTGATTGTCAGAAGGAATTAGTCCAAATTGCCGGCTACGTTTTGTCGGGGTCTCAATTTCAAGGATCTAACGAGTCACTGCTGACTAAAATGGGAGATGAGTCCGACGTTTACAACACGTCCATAATTCTTGCGGGAGGAATCGTGGAGCTTACTGTTGTTTCGTTTGACACACATACCATCCATCGAATAAGAGAGAGAAAAATGAAAAATGATGAACCACATCGCGGGCACCAGGGATCAACAATTGCTGTTACTCAGGTCTTGACAGCAAATTTCATAGTCGTCGGTCGCTCTGTTTAGAAGTTGCATTCCTAGGCACAAATCAAGCTGTCCTAATAATTTCTAAACAGTAATATTGATAGTTTATTGGCATTCTTTGTGGGTAATTAATTGCCATGATTCAGCTGAGGTGGAGTCAGACGGAGGGTATCAATGTAATCAAATCTGACCGTTAAGGAGTTAGCTTGAGGGTCCTGGGGCACTGGACCTCGGGAAAGGGGGGGGGGTTCACAAAAAAAACCTCCCCTTCCTCCTCCCCCCTCCCCCGGAGGCTTTGCAAGTTTTTTGATACAAGTGAACACGCATACCATGGGTACATCTGTTTCTGTAGCCCCCCCTTTTTTTTAGTGGTTTGTTAGTCTTAATTTTAGGCAAGTTTTACACAATTTTCTAACAACTTCGATGACAGCCATAGAAAGTGCAATACCACGGGTATATCTGTTTCTGTAGCCCCCCCGTGATTTGTTAGTCATATTTGATGCAACTTTTACACAATTTAAAATAATATCTATGAAAGCTTTGCAAAATTAGAGCAAAGCCACACAAGGGGTTGACGATCCAACAGCCCAATAGAGCAGCAAGACCATTTTGTTTTTCCAACAAATTTGAAAAGTTCACTCAGACATAATACAGGTTAGTAATTTTCAGCCTAAAAATCTTGTTCTTGTTTTGATCCTAAGTTTGACTCAAATCCTCCTTCAGGAACATTTCAATCTGAACATTTCAATCTGAACATTTCAAGCTGCAAGATTTGACCTACTTCCACTCAACCAAGAAGGTCTGTTTAAAGAACATGCCGTTGATCGGACAATTTCCAATGTTTCCCATGTTAACATAATATCTACATTTCTTAAAACAAAACCAGTTTTTATGTCTCATTATTTTCCAGACTTTTTTACTGAAGACAAATTTGTTAAGAACTCAACAATATCAAGCCCTGTCTGAACACAGGGTGATGAATATGCAGAAAGAAATTATCTACAGGGTTAAAAGTTCAGAGTTAAAAAAAACAAAACAATAATAATTTAAGACCATTAGAAGGATCCAACCATGGATTTCAAGGAAATATTATAGAATATTTGTGAATGTAAGAAGATGATCCAGAAATTGTATGCAAATTTTTGACTTCTTCAGTTGACCCCCTTCAGTGATTTTTATTAAGCACAATTTATCGAAAGGTAAAATTCCATCGGTGATGCATAAACATAGTTTTCCTATTTATCATTTGTCGAAGGCATATTCCCGTCCCCCCCCGCTATGCCCCGATTAGTTCCTATCTTATATAGCGTTATAGCGCCCTCTATGATTAAAACTCAATAATTGAATTGCTTCAATCCTTGTTAAGATCAGCAAGAGAAGAGGAGGGTTTGTGAAAAAATATACTTTATCTTTTATGAGTGTGTTCACTCATCTATCTAACTATCACCGTCCTACATGCAATCATCAGGCCTGGATTTTCATATTTGAGAAGGGCAAGGCCATTTTCATTTTGCAAAAATGAGTATGACTAGAAGTAGAAACTTTGCATTGTGGAGATCATAATCTAGTGAGGTTTGCTGTAACACCATGTACATGAGTAGGATTTGAAACTTTGCATGGTGGAGATGTAATGTTTGCAGTAACACCATGTACATGAGTAGGACTTGAAACTTTTGCATGGTGGAGATTCAATCAGCTAGTAAGGTTTGCTGTAAAACCATGTTCATGAAAATATCTCCAGGAGTTGTAGTGGTTTATAAACGAACCGATTGTGAAGCAACTCGACAATTTGATCAGTATGCCCTGAGAATGCTGAGGAGAATGCATTCATGAGATTTACTCAATAATGCACACAAACATTTCTTGTAGATGGGGAAACACACATGTGTACAACTTTAAAATTGGGTACAGTACACCCTTTTTTATGGACAACAGAATGAAAACAATTGATGTAAAATTGGTTTACCAATAATTGAATAACTATGTTTTTATATAGTGCAAAACTTCCATCCAGATCGTGAGGCTGCTAGTGGGCAAACAAAGACAGACACGGAGACAAAGTTAAGGGGAAAGCATGGAAGATCAAAACAGATGGGTTTTGTAGTTGTGTCCAGTAAAATTGTTGTAGGGTAGTTTATTTTAGAGTTAAGGACCAAATTAGGAAAAAAGCTTTTTTTCCAAGGTGTTACTTGTTCTGGGCTCTACCATTTGTGACCATTTCACTGGTTTTCGCTAAGCAAATAAGCTTACTGAGCAATATTCTCAGTTAAGCAACACCATGATATAGGTCCTTGGGCCATTTTATTTTATGTTGCTCAGCAAATTTTTCTGCTTAGCAAAAAAATGCAGGGAACTGGTTACAATCAATATACATCACTTGGTAATCTGCCTGGTAATCTGTTTCTGCTGAGCCAGATTTGTCTTGGGTGCTTAAAAGCTTCATGACGTAGATCCCAGGAGACTGGAGTGTAATTGTTACAGAAATAGTGGAAGACAGAGCTGGGTGTTATTAATCCAGACTGATATCGTAAGCAAACTCCAACTAGAATCTTGTGGTACAAACTGCCAGATGTCAAGGAGTCAGTATTGGTTTGCTGAATAATATCCGTTTAGATCGGAAAGACAATATTGAAATGCAACCACCCCCGGGCGGCGACTCTTGATACCTGCAGCTACTTGGCTCTTTTGTTCTGTCGTACACAACCGAGGTATACTGTTGGGAAGTTAACGTACACACGGGGATGAATTGGATAATGTTCACGTTACCATCTGAGTACTTTTAACCTCACCACCATAAACATTCCTGAGAGCGTTGAAGTGCAGGGTGAAGTAGCCATGTAGGGCTTGCCTTTGGCTTGCGTGCTTTGGGTTGTTGCAAGCCCAGTTTGAATACGTTGTGATACATTTTTATAATGTTCTTACCAGAAATACTGATAACAAAACAGCATTTATAGTGCACTATTGATCACAGACTCCCTGGATGTGCTTTACAATTTAAAAGGTTCAAACATACACTAGAAAACAATATAAACACACAGCAGTAAGAACCAGAGACCAGCTGTATACAATGTTTTGAAATATGCAATTTCACTGACGAGGTACATCTCCAAACTTACCAAAGGGTGGGCCCCAAGTAATGATTATGGCTGGTCACACATACATGTAATTCTAACAATAAAACATACATGACACAGTACACTAGAAGATCAACACCAGTTACAAATCAAGAAATTCAGCTAACATGACTTAAAGATCAACTTGAACGAAATCACTCAAACTAATTTGACTATTTATCCTTGTTCAATTTGTGCTTAGTTATTATTTGGTCATAAGTGTGAAGTTTTACTCCCTGTAGTTTTGTTGAAATTTGATCGGAAATTTGATCAGCCCCCCCCCTCGTTTTTGAACTATTGTTTGTTGCCGCCTCTGGTGGCATCCTGCATGGTTTCAGCAAAGACCCATAACAAATAAAAAAAGTGAAATCAGCACTGAAGTACTAGTGCCTCAGAAAACAAGTGTAAAACCAGTCAGTGTTGTGGCGTAAAATACGTCCAAACACGGACTGGATAAATCTTCATTGCTATGCATTTTCCATTGTCTTGTTTGGATCGAGTTCGTAGTGTAACAACACAGTGCTGTTTTGACTCCTAGACACTTCAGGGACTTTTTGTGAAACTCTGTGCTTTTGTACAGCGTGACACTGATCAAAATGTGGGATTTCTTTTTACATAATATGAAACAATTTCTATAGATTTTTGCTCAGTTATACAGAATCATTACACACTTGTTTTTACACTTGTTTAGTTTCGTTCAAGTTGATCTTTAAAACTGAAGAACCCCTCCGCAGAAAAATGTGCAAAACACTGAAAAGAATGTTACCAATGTACTTCTCACAGGCTTCATGGAAGTACGAAACATATCGGGATATCTTCAGTGCTGCATTCCACATAACTATCAAAGTAAAACACATCTCACGTTGGTTTTACCGTAACACTGATGTGAGATAACCCAAATGATATTCTGTGTCTGTGATGCAATTATTATATCAATTAAACTACATCTATTAAAGACGTACTTGAAGGTCAAATTATTTGCACTCATTTTCCTCATAGAATGGGGAAAAGTGGGGAAAAGTTACAAGCCTCACATTAAAAATGGTGTAAAATGTCACTTTATGTGATACTCATTCAGAGTGAAATTTGAAACATGATGTTATCAGACAGCACAAACCAAATGGGTCTGTAAATTCCAAAGAAGAGTTTCTCCATCAGTCAAAACATCAAATTTAATTGATCAAATCTGATTGAATATTATCAATATTTGTGAATTTTTGTTTACTTAAGTGTGTAATTTGTTTAATTTTGTGGAGAGAAATAAAATAGTGATAATGATAAATGCTTTTTACAACATAAATTTTTACTTTTGTTGTATTGTATTGTTGTTATTTATTGATTATTATATTGTGTGCATAATTGTATGTTTAGCTTTTTTAACCAGTAGATTGTTTTTTTTAAAACTTGCTTAACTGATGAACACAACAACAAAAAACAACCACATCAAAACGGAACAAAGATTGCCTATGTATAGTTGTTGAAATAAAACAATAGCTTGAATTAAGAGGAAAAAAACTGTTTTATGTACATTTCATATGGGCTTTTTAGGTTCAGTTGAATTTTGTTCTTATTTTTCTTACAAGATTTTTTTCCAGCAATCTAGATCAACATTGATGTAGATGAAAAAAAACCTCACTCCCGTTTTAACTATCTAGCCTTTTTCGAGAACCATCTTAAAATTATCTTTTTTCCCTCCTGATGTATAGGCCGAGTGGAACAAGTTAAACCTCCAGCAGTCTGAGCTGACGGGACAGTTAGCCGAGGAGTCTGGTGGAAGGAGAGTAGCAGAGGCTCACATCAGGCATCTAATGCAAGACATCAAGACGTCCAAGGATGATGCAGAGAGACAAGCACAACAGCTTAAAGAGGTAAGAGTACAAATCCTCTTTGCTGATCCATGCGCGGTGGAAGCTTGGCAATTGGATTGAGGGTGTGAGTTTGTTTATCTTGCTTGTCATGTCCGTTACTATCGGAATCTTTCGCAAATCTAACATTACAATGCTGTGAGGTACAGACTATAAATGATTGAATCAATAAAAACAACGGGACTGTAATAACCGAGTGGTCTAATATACAAATATTGGATGCATTTGAGTGTGTCTTCACAGAATATAATCCTAAGGTGGAATCTGGACTATTCCATTTCACAAAGCTGATTGAAATGAAAAGCTAGATTTCACCAAGTGAGTAAATATTTGTTCACAATAAACACACAAAAAGACATGGAAACTCAACCACCACACACTCTGAAAATTCTGATAAACCCTTCTAAACAAAATGGACGACTCCATGCAGACATCAACCTTGTCCTGCATAACTCGACCTTGCCTTGTTTGAACAAACGGGCAGGGAACAATTATTTTTGAAATGACGCTGCGAAGAGTCCGACGTGTCCTATAATTATCCATGTAGGACTTCTTTATTAGATTTAGGTGCATCCCGGCAGTATACATGGCAAAATAAAGGATGGCACATGATGTGTGTTCCACCAATCAAATGACAAGGATTTGCGTGTGCAGCAGATAATACAGGATATGAAAGCTCTAAACAAACAGTACAAACAAGAGACAATAGGCCTGAATTGCAGAAGTAAACAAATAAATCTTTGAACCAAGAACTTGTGAGATATATGTAAAAGAAATACATGTAGTCTGTTATTTTGTTTCTACCCTTACATGGAATGTGTGATATACACTATATACTCAGTGCTTTCTTAGTACTGCAGAAAAAAATCCACAGGCTACTTGGGTAGGATTCGAATCCATGACCCCCTCAGAGTTGTTTAAACCGCTCGACCACAGAGCACACCCGGTGACGTGAGGCTAGTTCGAATCCCGTAATTAGCAATGGGTAATGAAACAATTTATTTAGTTTAATAGATGTTAAATTTGCATTTGAGATAAAAAATATTACTTGTTTTTTACCCAGACCCGATGTGTGTTAAGCACTGTATACTCAGTACTTTCCCGAGTCCTGTGAAAATTAATTTAAACAATTTATTTGGAGTGGCGATTGCATCTGGGGAAAAAGAATATTATTTGGGGTTTTTTTACCCAAAGAAAATAGGGGGAAAACAGTTTATAAAGGTAGTTCAAGTTTTTTATGTATAGCAATAATCGCCAAGTATAGAAAAAACTTTGAGAAAGGAAAACTTTTGACCTTAATTGGTTCCTTATGAGAACAGATTGATCTCAACAATTGGACGGACATTTTGTGTTCTTCCATGGCTGGAAGGGAAAAATTCCATTAAATTAGAATCAGCATTCATGAGTGCCATTACCGACAAAAAAAATTTTCTGCAAGGCTTTTGAAGCTGTGGACAAAAGAAGTAGCTGGTGGTCATAATGTTATAATGTCTTCTGAAATCCATAAGTGGCAGGCACAGTGGCATGCGCCAAATTGCCGGCCACAATATAATTGGTCTTCCAGAGGAATCAATGACAATTAGCGGCTAGATGTCAAAAGGACCTGTACAACCTCTGGAGATATTGGTTGACAATAACAGAGATACACTTGCAGTAACTCCATGTGATGTAGGATTTTTTCCTTTTTTTTTTTTACGGTATGAGGCTATGAGAAGAGATGGTTTTTACTTGACTTTTTGATCAGTGTGCTCAAGAATGTTGTTTGGTCCAAATCCTTGATTTACACGGAGGCAATGGGGGTCATCGTGGCCTCTGGTTGCCCTGGGCTCGGATTCTCAAAGAGCTAAGATTGATCTTAAGATGTGTATCAATCTTAACTGGTTGATCAAAGTGAGTGTGATGTCACAATACAAATCACTATGGCAATATTGACAACTCATCTTAAGATGAATCTTGGTTGTATGTGAAGTTGAGCCCTGGTCTTGGCCTTGGTGTCCCTTCGAAAGCTTCCAACGGAAGTGCCCCTTTGCAAAATGAAAATAGCCTTGCCCTCTCCAAGATGAAACCCCAGGTCTGCATGTATACCACAACCTTTTGGGCGAATGTTTGAAGTATTTCCATTGTATCAACTCACATATTACATCTTCATAACGTCCCGTGGTGGGCTTCTTCGTAGACTTGAGATAATTTTGTATTTTACAAAGATTTTATTCCGTCAATTTACACCAAATTATAAACATGTGAGTCTGAATGATGTTGATCACTAAATATGTGTGTCTGTTAGTGCGAAGTGATTGGCACAATTTTCCAGCTTGCAGTGCACGCTCGCTAATTGTATCAATTTGCATGCAATATGCGGAGGTGATTACCTTAATGACCTTAGCAGCTGATGACGTCACGTGCAGAGTCTATACAGAATGATTAAAGTTACTTGGCTCGGTGGTCTCTCGGCAGTAACCCATCCTGAGTCTGTGGGGATCTTTTTGGCGTAATTCTGCCCTGCCTTTCACCTCTGTGGACTGTGGTTATAATCCTATTGTGGAATGTGGACGGCTCGCTGGTCGGTGTACGTAGGTTTTCTTTCCACATTCATTCACCCTCTTCTCTTCACTGTACTGTTATTATAGACTGGCTCCCAAATTTGTTTGAAGACTTGCCAGCATTTGGGGGGCCTATTGCTCACTTTTAAGGATTTCTTAGGGGTTTTTGGGGTTTTTTTTTCCCGTTTGTTTTTACCAGAGAAAATGTAATAATAAATGCCAATGCGGATTCAAGGGTAACCAAATCTAATCGTAGCTAGTTACAGAATTCCTTGAGCAAGACATTTATCAATAACTTCTGTGGAAAGTGCACATTTAGACAACCGTCACTTCATAAGAACACATGGGACTAAAGAGTATGATTTATCCCTGGTATCTCTGATGAAGAAGTCGACAATCTAACATAGTGGAAAAGTTGCATGTTGTCATAGAATCAGGGGGGGGGGGAGTTGATGTTCAGACAAAATTTGATCTACCCTAGATATTTAAAGTAGAATTGAGACTAGATTTAGCCGTACTTTATTTTAGTTTATTTTAGTTTTATGTTATTTCATTTTCAACAACCAATAGCTTTTAACCAACAATAACAGGAAGGGATTCAAAATATGAAGTTAACGTAAACAGTTTGCAAAATGATTATAAAATATTGTAATCTAAAAAGTGAAGATAATTGCAATTGAGTTTTGACTTGATTTTAACCCAGTTTTAAATATGTAAACTAAGATTTAAGCCACATATGGATTTTTCGTTATGGAGAACTGTGGCAAATCAGGTGTGTTCTCATTTTGAAAAAAAAAAAAATTAATTTCAGCCCTCTCTTTTATTTGTAAAAAGAAAATACAAGTTGGTCACACTTTCTGCCAGCATAGACTACTCACTGAACTTTTTGCATTTTTCCTTAAGTACGTTTCTCTTAAACCTGTTTATAAAAATGATGGCATTTACTCTGGTGATACTTGAAATGTGAATAATAATAATCAGGAGTGACAAATCGCCGGAATTCCATCCGACTCCCTTCTAAATATTGTGGCTAAGATATTTTTAAATGTTACAAATTATGAATCTTTGTTTATAAGGCTGTCATTTCTGATAAACGTCCGCTCATTTGGCTCGGCGAATTATTCTTTAATGATCTTGGAGGAGTCCTTGTGGAGACATCATCAAACCGATGTTTCCTTTTCGCTGCGACAAGAAAGGAAGAATCAGAAATATAGGTTACATGAGGGATGAAGTAGATTCATTTCACCTTGCCAAAATATTGGTATAGGTTTTCCCAGGCAAGATATCAGATAGTTCCTCATGTGCCCTTATTAACATTCTTTGAAGGAGGGGGGGGGGGGGGGACTGGGTGACCTAGTTCACCCAGATTGTGAAACATTTCAGCGTTAAGTTTCAAGATTGATAGGTTAAGAAAATATTTCTGATCTCTCCTGTCCAAAGTTATGGTATCATGACACACAGAGAAATTAGATTCAACAAGATGTCGTCTGGATGATGTTTGGGATGAAACATGATAACGGCACGGAACATTCTCTTGCGTCGTTTTGCCATTTATGGACATTGTCATTGTTCAGAAACTGTACAATTTATGTCAACTGTCAAACAAATGTATGAGCTGGTGATCAATTTTGTTAATGTTTTTTTTTTACCTGCTAAATACACATTATCTTTAATGTGTTTTTGTTTTGTTTTTAATACATTTTGACATAAAAGGTAAAAAAACCACCAAAAAACACCATAGAATTATAAAAGAAAGGAACAGTGTCTCACACAAACCTCAACTATAACAACTTTATTTGTATAACCATGGATACAAATATCATGGTGGAAACCAGAAACAAGCTGCCCAGCCAAAACACTATGTAAATGTAATGTATAAGTTTATTTTTATGAGAAAATAGAGTTAGCTGTTGCAAACTGCTTACCAACTTAAAGGACCTATGGTATAAATGCAAAAAATAGTTAATGGCCTGGCGTTTCAACCCTAAGACTCTGCTAGGGTCGAAACGTCAGGCCACTAACTATTTTTGAGTTTATTTTTATTAGAGAAGGCACTAAATAATAACCCCTGCAGAGGGTTGGAAAGTCTTGAGTGTGCTTGGAACTTTTGGAGTACTCTTGATTCCCTACATGAACAGGGTGTATCCAGCACCGTGTTTATGGAAAATACTAGCGCACTTGAGAATGTCTGAACCAATACAGGGGCTGGCAGTAAGTGCTTTCCTTTTATAACAACTGCTTTGCCACTTTCTGAATGATTAACTTACTGGTAATTTGAAAGGTAGCATAGAGCAGTGATAATGTTCATAGGCTCTTTTCAAAACCAGACTTAGGTTCTGGCTAAGTCTCTGGCTTAGGCTCTGGCTTAGGCTCTGGCTTAGGCTGTGGCTGAGGATCTGACTGAGGCTGTGGCTTAGGCTCTGGCTTAGGCTGTGGCCGAGGATCCAATTTAGGCTGTGGCTTAGACTCTGGCTTAGGCTGTGGCTGAGGATCCGACTTAGGCTGTGGTTTAGGCTCTGGCTTAGGCTCAGGCTTAGGCTTCGTCTGCCTGTTGGAAGTCCCATACCAAAAGCACATTTTTTCAAAATAACTGACGGAGCTTAATCCGGAGCCTTAAGCTGAAGCTGTGGTTTCAAAAACCGGCCAACCATCAAGTGGTCTTTTGGCTGATAAACTTGTATCTGCTAAGTAAGACTTTGCTGTTTGCTAAACAGCTTTCTGGAATTAGGCACAGGTCTTTTTAAGTCCGTAAAATATCAACAAGGAAAAAAAGCATACCAGCGGTGTAGCCGAAACAACACGTTAAACTTCCTCGACTTCAATAATGCATTTCTCCCCTTTCTACCTAATCTTTACCAGCACTCATTATAAGCCCCATCTTTAAGACGCCAACAGAGATTTTGCACGACAAGATTCGACTATAAATAGACAGTATAGGTCAACATCAAAGACTTCTTTAAGCCCCCTAGAAATGTCTAACCTTGAGAATTCCCTGATCAGACACCCATGTTGTTTACACCATTTGTAATTAGCTCAAATGTTCTCTGGTGATGTATGGTGTAAGAGGCTGCCTTGGAAGCTGACAACGCTCCAGTCAAAAGAAAAGAATATGAAATGCGCACTGGATATACCTCACAGCTGATCATCCAGTTGGAAATTTGAAAGGGATGTGTACAAAATAAGAGACGCTGTCGTCGTCGGTCTTCAATCGAGTGAGGTTTGTGATAACACCGTGGAAATAATCTCTCTGACGAGCTTGTGGTGCTTCGTGAGAGAACCAGTTGTGTTTAAGTGTTTCAGCTCAAGGTTCCAGTTACTCAGCTCTGATTGCCTCAAGTGGGAGAGCCCTCTTTGTGTTTTTCTCCTGAAGACAGTCAGAGGATGCTGATCGAAACATCAAGTTTTTACACCATTGATTCCTTTTAGAGCTGCCACAATCAACCAGCTCTTTCCAGAGCTACCATTTTTTTTTGTCCAAAAGAGATTAATACATGGTGCACCCTTCAGTATTATAATCATCATATCCACCACAACTCAATATGGTGTGTCGTGGCCTAGCGGTCTAGTTACCAGACTCTAATTCTGGTGTTTTGTGATCAGCAGAGTGTGGGTTCAAATCCCAGACATAAAACTTGTGTCCTGGAGCAAAACGCTTAACCATTTGCATCAGATGGGACATACAGCTGTAAGTCCCCTGTGCAGTGTAATGCATATATCAGAACGCTGGGCCCAATTTCACAAATCACCTACAACTCCTACGAGTTGTCAGTATTGCTATGTCCCGCGTGTTGTGTAATGTGCCTAGTACACTTATCATTAAAAGAAAAGGTTTGCCGCGGCGTTTCTGGCATGCTGGCCGCAGTTTGCGAGGCAGCACCTTCAAACCTTACAAGGTGCTATACAAAATGGGTTTATACTCATAACTCTGCAAACCTGACATAAAAACAGTGAGTGAGTATCATTGCCATGAGGGCTAGTCTGTAAGGGAGACCAGCGCTTTTAAGTATTCATCGTTATCATTATCATTAGTGAGATAGTTTTCATGGTGTTGAAGACAAACTTCCTCTACCGTGGGTTCCGAGCGTACAAAGTTTCAAATCCTTCTCTACAGCGGCCTCATTGAGACTAGAGCACACTGGTCTTTTTTTTGTAAGAACCACGATCAGTAAATCACATAAATATCATTAAAATACTCATGTGTTAGTTATGTGCTGTTCTCAGGCCACGTAGGCCTTCAAATGCACCGTTCCTGTTCATCGGGGCCCTAAGCATTCCTGAAACCATCTCAACTCCTTAGGAGTATGCAGCCCCGGCAGCCAAATGGGTGCACTGGTTGCTTATCATTCCCATCAATAATCATTACCCTCGCAGGTACCCATATACACCTGGGTGAGGAGAAGCAATTTCAGTTCTTAATCCTGTCTGGGATTCGAACCTACATCGATGACTGTACTACCCGAACTTGAATTGAACACACTAGACCACTCAGCCACAACACGCTATACCGACATTGCAAAGTATTGTGGCGTGGTGTGGCCAAGGGGTTAAGAGCAATGGACCCCAGCTCTACTGGTGTTTCTGATCAGCAGGGTGTTGGTTCGAGTCCCAGTCATGACACTTGTGTTCATGAGCATTACCGTAATTGCTTTGTCCTTCGGATGGGACATTAGGCCGTAGGTCCCGTGTACTAGGATTGGTAGTGCACGTAAAAGAACCCAGAACACTCATCGTGGTACAGTAGGGGTTAACCCCGGTGTTTCTGGTTTACATAGCAAGCACCCTTGTTTATAGGTTTCCTCCAGCTTGAGAGCTACAGTGATTAAGTTTTCCTATGAGGCTTCCTTGGTTTCAACTTTGCAAGGTAGTAGATTAAATTTGCATCAAATATTGAGAATTTGTTTTGCGTTTTACCCTCTGCCAATGTGTGTTAAGCACCGTGTTCTCAGCACTTTCTTGAGTCGGGTGGGGGGGGGGGGGGTCCACACACTTATTACCTGGGTGGGATTCGAACCTATGACCACTGCCATTCTAGAGCAGATGGCATACCACTAGACCACCTAGCTAGAGGTCAGTTCGATTCCTATATATTAACAAGCTGGTACCGCAATTGTTAAATTTTAATTCAGGAGTTTTCACTTCTTAAAAAACAAAAAAAACTGTCAAACAATCCCTTTAAATTTACCACATACAAAACACATAGCCACAGTACAAACACACCCCAGCAGCCTTGACCTATTGCACACTGCAGCAATCCGGGACTGTTACTCTCTTAATACCTCACATTGCTTTAATTTGATTCCATTTATTGGAAGGGACCGAGTCCATTCAGAGATAAATTACCGTGGGTGCTTAGGAAAAAGAAATGATTGAATTTGTACTTGACATATTTCGTAGCATCTGTTGTGGGGAAGGAGATGACGCATTGTGTGGGGTATCAGTTTTTTTTTTAATGTGCGCAAGATGCGGCTGTATCCATTTAGGACTTAAAGGGCAATCATTTTAAAAAAATAGTACAGTCAATATTACAATTAAACATAAAAAGAAAACTACACAGGCAGTACAAACATAGCTCTGAGAGAAAAAGGAGTGAGCAGGGATGTGATTTCTCCGTTTTTAACCGGAATTCCGGGTTTTTTGCCCTCCAAAAAAATTTTTTTTTGCAGATTGCAGAGTAGGGTTTTTAAAACCAAAGATAAATGTTAATATTGGACTTCATGCTCGCAAGTTTTCGAGCTCGCATGCTTTCGCTCTTTGCGCTCAGAGTTCAGGTTTTTTTCTCAACAGCCTATCACATCCCTGAGTGAGTGAACCAGCTTGGAGCCCGATGGTTGCTTAATAAAAGAAACAACGTTTCTGTCTAGAGGCTCTCCTCTCCAGCTGGTTTTTTTAAGAGGATTAAAAGTTTAAAGAGTTTATTAAAAAAAAATGTATGTTTACAATTTTAGATTAATAATGTAAAAAAATTGTGACAAATATGTATATATAAACACACGGTTGTAAAAACCAGAAAAAGGTTGTAAATGCTGAGAAATTTAGAGAAAAAAGTAGAGGGTAAAGCTCATTAACATATGAACACTTTAAAAACAGGATATTGGAATTACCCAAAAGTGAATAAGTAAAACGCTCGAAAGAAAATCTCAAAGATCTCATAAGCCAACTGCTTATACACTTATACATTTTTAAGGGATGAATTTGTGATAACAATGTTGATCTCAAAGATAGAACAAGAGCACCGAAATGCATCAAAGCAAGATCTGCTTCATTCGGCCAAGGACAGTCTTGTAAAAAAAGAAAAGAAGAAGAAGCGCCAAACGGGTTCTTAAAATAACGATTCTAATGGAAGTAGGCCTAAACGCTAAGGTTTTATGTCCGCGGCATATTGACATTATTTTTTTCTCGGGTCCAGGGTCAGTTGAAGGCCTTCTCTGAAACGTCTCTAAAACCCTGGGAGATTTACGAAGCGGCCAGTCTAAATATGCACGGGGAAATACGAAATTAAACACTCGAACCATTTTCTGCCCTTGGAGATTCTTCTGATTAATTCTTAGGGTTTACAGAGAGAGAGAGAGAGAGGGAGCAGCAACGATGGTTTGTCTTGCTCAGTGGAGGACATCAGCACTGTGGGTCTAGGCCAGGGTTGGACCCCACGTTGTGCTGACTTAGTCATCAGAATACACATCCGATGGCACTTTAAAGAGCCTCTACACCTCTGGTAATTGGCCACCTGGAAAATTACCCACCAAAGTTACCCTTGAAGAAATTAAGGAATGATACCAAGTAACCCAAGAACCTTGGGCAATAATTTGATGTTTTGGGGTTTGTTTTTTTCTTTTCTTTTTCACACATTGACTAAATTTGTTTAAGATAAAGCCCCCTTTTTATATTATTAACCCCTTAGTCTCTTTTATTTCCAGGATGTATTCCTGTCTGTTTAATTCCTAGTATACTAGTGTCCCAATCTTGCAGAATTCTCTTCTCATTGAAGTTCGCCTGCAACCCCCCCCCCCCCACCTTTTTCATGTTTTACACAAAATAACAATGTTATTGTTGATTTTAGCTAAGCTACCTTCTTGCTATGTCTTTTTTAGGATATTAGACTGTCTTGGTTTTTTGGTTTTGTTTTTTTCTTCTTAAATTTATTTTTTCCTTTTTGATTTGATTGTTGTTGGTTATTTTTTTGGCAGCTATGTTGAGCTTTTCAGTTATTAATGCAATGTGGGCAATTTGGTCACAAATGGTATTTTGTTAACAAGTGAAACTCAATCTTTATCTAATCAAATTTTCCTTTTGTAAGAAAAAGTTGAATTGTATGAAGTGGGTACAATTGAACATTGGTACGAAGGGTCAGGTGTTAACGTCTTCCATCAGGGAAAGTTAGGACAGTACAACAATTCCGGGCTTTACATCTCCACCTCATTTATGAGTGGTTCTTTACTTCTACGCACATTTTTAATCATGTTTCCAGTGTTGTAGCTTTGTGTCTTTTCACAGACTTTTTTCTCCCATAATAGTTCAGTAAATTGAGTTGGATTGCATGGAGTGGCCGGTGGTGCATTGCAATATATAGACAGAACTCACTCCTGTTGAAAGATATTTTTTCTATTCCGTTGTTTCATCGTAATAAAACAAGTTCGAAATAAGATAAAAACTCACGATACTGTTGTATAATCTAGAGGCAGATCAAGGGAGATGCTCTGATTAGGACTGAAGGGAGTGGGTACTCGTTAATCAAGTGTACCATAAATAAGCAGGAAATGAATTACGTTGCTGGGGGTGTGGGGGGGGGGGTGGTGGGGGGGCAGGCAGTTGCCTCTGGGTGCCCCCTTAAAATGTTCCTGTAGAATTTTAAACTTCTCTTATATAGGGGCCCTTTACTGTATCCAGAAAACTGCTTTGCCGTTAGGGCGGGCCTACATCATTAAAGTATTTTGCCTGAGGTGGGGGTTGGGGAGGGGGTCGGGGTGGGGGTTGGGAAGGGGGTTGGGATGGTGGTTGGGGTGGGGGTTGGAGCAGGGGCTGGAGCTGTCCACTCTCCGGATCCACCACTATACAATCTTCCAAGTCCGCAGGTTGGGGTTTGGTATCATCTACCACTCATGTTACATGTACACATCTCTCATATATAGTCTAAGATGATAAGACTAAGATGCAGTCAATTTACAGACATCTTGCCCGAGGTGTACACTCCCTTTAAACTGAGTTGACCATGGCACCATGTACCATTCGTCCGGTCGCACATGAGTAATCATTTCTATAATCAGCTATAACAACAATCATAAGATTGCTAGATAAACAGTTAAATGTTTACTCTGTTTTTCAAGATAACCAAACAATCTTTGCATCTTTTATTATGTTTACTTGGCCTTGGGGGTCGATGGTGGTGGGGGTTGTTTGGATATTGCTCTACTCATAATCAAGTAATTAAAGACTTTCTGGATATCCTAATCGTGGTCATCACAGTTTGTGATTTATTTAATCAATCAATACAAGCGAGACATCGATTCAAATTCTTCATGATCTGCAAAGTGTAAACGAAGCACGAGGAGCTGAAATTGCATTTTCTAGAAATCACATATTTATTTTAACAAGGCAGTTTGTGGCAGTCTGTACATGCACCTGAAATCATTTTAAGAGTTCTATCTGCTCAGTATGGGGTTCTTTTGTTACAATTTGTAGGAATTTAAAATAAAGTGGTTTTTGCATAATTTCAGGTGAATGCTCTTTTCATTTAGTGCCCTAAATTTTTAAACCTCCTTTTAGTCTAGTTTGCTTTCGTGTTTAATTACTTGGCTGCATTTTGTACACTTTTAAGTATTTTAAATTGTTATATTTGTAAATTGTTAAGGTATTTTATTGTATAGGTTTCTTAGTCTTTTGTAAGGCGCTTTGGGGTATTTTTTACATAAGGCGCCATATAAATGCATTTTATTATATATTATTATTATTATTGATGATTTATATCTATTCCAATTTTTAATTTTTTTTTATAAACATGGATTTGATAGTTGTTTTAGACGCTTTGGACTTTTAAGAACAATGACTAAAGCTATAAGAATAATCAGAAAACATATCAATTCTAAATGATTGATGATGTTACTACATTAGATTCTTTTCTTTCTTTTTTCCCCTTTTTTTTTTGACAGGATGGTGGGGAAATCCAAACCGGATCAATTAATTAAAGGGTCACTGTTTTAATAGACTGGATAAAGAGTCTGATTATTTGGTATTCACTTGCTCATCATTCGGATGGCTGGTTGCTCCAAATGCAATTATAACTGTTTTCTTATTTTCTCAGAGGGACGTTGAGTCAACGGCTCTCTGGATTGTTACTCTTGCGTTTAATAGCCTCTTCCTCGGTAATCAAATTAAGGCATTGCAAACAGCACAATGAGCTGTAACACAAGGTGTGGGTGTGTGTACATTGTTGATTATGATAATGACGGTAAGACATTGAGATGGTGGGGGGGGGGGGAGCTTTAATCAAAGTTGTTTCCCTCCCGACTTGGAATTTGGCCGAGGCGGAGAGATTCCGCGCACCCGGGAATGGAAGAGGTCTCGCGTCTGTCACTGAGTGAACTATTGCGTGTTTCGGCCGTGCATGATGTATACGTGTACACTGCCATGGTATAATCCCCCTCTGCATGTGTTACTGATACAGGATTTAATTGAAGCTTGATGTTGCTTCAATTGTGGGGATGTGTCTATATAGGCTCTAACCCTGTTTGCGATTGCTTTATGTATGTCATACTTGAGAGGTTCATGGCAAGTCAGGGATAATGAAAATGGTCTGCTTTAATTTGTTGAGTGATGCGGAGGAATCGAGTAAACTATTCTGTTTTAATTTATGGAATGTGCTTCTTAATTTGGTCGGCCGTTGATGAGAAAAACAGCGTGCTAAGAGCAATTTACATGTTGCATTTTGGACATTCTGCCGCAAATCAGTTCGCCATCCTTGCTTGACCACGTCGTCGTCGTCGGAGACAGTTTTTTTTTCCACCAAATATGAAGAGTTGGTAATATTATGGAGCATGCCGTCAATCGCCGACAGTTTCCTATTGATGTCCCCATGGGGAGATGTGGAAATAAACTTTGGGTTTAGAGGGGGGGGGGGGGAGTTGTAAAATGATGAGTTGATGGAGTTTATTGAAATGGACGAGAGCAGTTTCATTTCAGTGATTCTAATTAATCATTCTTTTGAACATTTGTTGGAAAAATTCTTATTTGACAGTCCTGTTGTCGGGATGATTGAGCATTTTTGTACTTATGGGTTTTTTTTTAGCTGGCAAAGTTTTGCCCCATATATGTGGCTTCATTTAGGAAGAAAAATTTTTGCAGTTAGGATTAGAAAGAAGAGCGCATTCTGTTTCTTCAGCTGTTTGTTAGTTGTTTTCTTCCTCTGATTTATATTTAGGAATTGAAAAAGAAATTTTAAGTATAAAAATGTCTTAAGTGATAGCATTTATTTTCAGATAATATTTTTACATTTGCCTTCTTTGGTCATCTTTGGAAATCTGCAATCCACTGTGCGTCTTTTGTAGGTTAGATAAGGAATAAATCAACACTACAGGTCTTAATTTCGCAAAAAGTTCAGAGTGATCTCAAAAAGTGCAAATTAATCTTCATCACGTAAAGCAAAGTGTGATGTCACAGTACAAATAACTATGTTAATACTGACGACTCGTCGATGAATCTTAGTGCTTTGTGAAATCGACCAGACCCTCTATCTTTCTTATGTATCTTCATTGTTATCTGTTTACAAAAGCAATTATAGATATAGGGATCTGACTATTTTTCCTTTCAGCCTCATTTTGATCACATTAGTTTCAATATTAATATTGAAAAAAATAATAAAAATCCCAAGAAGGCTGATTGACCGGTAGACTTATACAGATATACTAATCAAAAGCTGGAAGGGACAGTGCAGGCCTGATACTTCACAGAGGCAATGGAGGCAATTGCCTCCTCCATGTTCCTGCTCATTGCCTTGGTGCCTTTTGTATTTCCCTCAGAATAGAGTCGCCCTTTACTGAGGAACAACTGCCTTGCCCTTCTAGAATGAAGCATGAGGCCTGAGCATGCAGCCACAAAACATCTATGAAGGGAACTAATAAGTTTAACCCTTTAGAGCTCACAGCAGCTGCAAACAGCTTGTACTGAAATGCTCATACTGGCCGCAAACAGCTTGTACTGATATGCCATACTGGCCGCAAACAGCTTGTACTGAAATGCCCATAGCGGCCGCAAACAGCTTGTACTGAAATGCCCATACTGGCCGCAAACAGCTTGTACTGAAATGCCCATAGCGGCCGCAAACAGCTTGTACTGAAATGCCCATACTGGCCGCAAACAGTTTGTACTGAAATGCCCATACTGGCCGCAAACAGCTTGTACTGAAATGCCCAGACTGGCCACAAACAATTTGTACTGAAATGCCTATAGCGGCCGCAAACAGCTTGTACTGAAATGCCCATAGCGGCCACAAACAGCTTGTACTGAAATGCCCATAGTGGCCGCAAACGGCTTGTACTGAAATGCCCATAGCGGCCGCAAACAGCTTGTACTGAAATTCCCATAGTGGCCACAAACAGCTTGTACTGAAATGCCCATAGCGGCCACAAACAGCTTGTACTGAAATGCCCATAGTGGCCGCAAACAGCTTGTACTGAAATGCCCATAGTGGCCGCAAACAGCTTGTACTGAAATGCCCACAGTGGCACAAACTGCCACAAGATTTGACCTACCTCCACTCAAACAAGAAGATCAAAGAAAATGTATCAACCGAATTTACTTTTCCCACATTAAAATAGAATGTACAATTCTAAAACAAAACCCTGTATTTCTGTTTCTTAATATTTTTACTGACATTTTTCCTGGAAATGACACGGCAAAAAAACAACAAGATTAGCAATGTCTGGGCATAGAGCAGTGATTATACCGAAATCCCTTCCACTGAACATGTGTCATTTTATGTAATGTTTAAAAAAAAACGAGCCAAAAGCCTAAAGATCTGGGCCCATTTTCATAGAGCTGTTTAAGCACAACAAAATAGCTAGGCACAGCAAAATTGTGCTTACCAGAATAAGGTTACCAGCCAAATTACCATGTCACATGTACCATTTGCGACTGGTATCCTACTAATTTTTGCTTAGCCAAAAACTTGTAGGAAATCTTTTCTGCTTTTAGAAGCTCTATGAAATTGGGCCCTGATGTCAATTGGTCAGGCTCACAGACTACGCAAAGATAACCGACTTCTCAGTTTGGGAAATTTTCAACTGTGACCTTTTTGGTTTGTGGGTAGAAACAGATGCTTACATCACTGCCTTAGCTAACCAATGAAATCCACCATATGGTGTGGTTGGAGCCTCGCACACAGGATGTAGACAGGGAAACCAAGTGTCTTTTTACACACCTTCAAATGTCAACAGTGGTCAAGTCATAGAAATGTTGATTTTACTGAACTTTTTGAGTACGGTGGTGTAGTTATTAAAAATGTGGACCATGATTCAAGTGTACAGGCACAGTTTAGTTGGTTGAACCTCAGGAGGGTGAGTGAAACATACAGAAGATCTCATTTCTCACTTCAAGTGAAATTGTGTTACCTGTTTCGTGAAGTAAGTATTACACATCCGCACTCTTAGGTAATTGGTGCAAATGACATTTGGTATCTTTTGCAAGGGTCCCATGATGTTCATTTCATTGTATCAGTATACCAGGGGAAAAATAATTGTGCAATTTCTTGTGGACAAGAGGGGGGGGGGGGTTGGTCTATTAAATTACTTTTAAATTAATTTATGGTCATTTTAATGTCTTCCACCTGCCAATTATTGACGCTGTGCATGGAAATGAGTGATAATTCATGCTGTGACAACGATCAGTCATTTAGGGTTCAGGGAAGACAAATTTAATAAAAGTGTGCACAGTCTGATTTATTGATTCCAAATTGCAAACGGAGGGATGCAAGGAATGGCCCACTGACTTCAATAGCCTTAGGTCTACATAATGGCATGATAATGTACATCTTATTTTCACATCGGCGCTCGCTTGCTCATCATCGTCATGTGTGCACTCCAACCGCCTTTTTTTTCTTCTTCTCCTTTTCCTTCTTCTGCGTCTTCTCCATTCTTATCTTTTGCCGGTGTATCTTTACCCCTGCCATGCTCTTCCATGAATTTGAATGTGTGTTCACGTATTGTTTTTCAAGTCCAGTTTGTTATGATGGATTGAGTTTTTGTACAAAATGTATCAAGATCTAACGGTTTGGACTTCGAGCGTGGCACATTTGAAATATTTGTCTACCGCGGTACACCATGTTCTACAGTGTTGAATTATTCGGTAATAGCGTCCTTGTCTTCTTGAGTTTATTCATGTCTGAAACCGGCATTGTATGGGACATTTCCAATTTGACAATCAGAAAGACTCATGACTGAAAAGAAAGCGACTGATCCACTAAATTAAGGAACTGAAAATGTCCGAAGGGAAAGAAAAAAATGTAGTTGAAAAGCATCGTGCAGAATTTATGCGGTAGAGGTGTAAATTCATCGCTGCTAATGTTGAAAATGGACGGATGAACTTTGATGAACATCACGGGCGTACGCAGCGCCCATGTATCAAGCCTGTTTAATAAGACATTCATTTTATTGATTTGTTGGAGAAGATGCCGCAGTCTGTCGCAGAGCACACCATACCACGACGACGTCAGACTCTCTCTCTCTCTCTCTCTCCTATGTAGCTTTCTCTTCAGACTGCCTGTGGAGAGGTGAGGGTATGACAACAAAATATCAAACCGGCAGGTCCATCAAACATTACCGATCAAACAGTGTGGGGGTCGCCTGACCAACTAAATGTACACTCAAATATATGTCAATGGGGGGGGAGTATGGTCGATAGCAATGGTGTAGACCATCAAAATACAACATGGTGTAAAATATATGCACGAATTACATCAGGGATGCTGATGTTGAGGAAAAAAGTCTCTAAAAGCATGTAAGATCAAGCTATAAATAATTGCAACTGTTTATTTTTTTTTGGGGGGGGGTCGTGGGGTTGGGGTGCTCAATTTTGAAGGCCTTTTCAATATTTTCATCTGTAGCTGATTATTATATGGGACAAAATCTTTTAGCTGAATACTGTATATTCTAAGATGTACAAATGTATTTCCCTACAAAAAAAAAATAAATAAATAAATGTATGAATATTTAATAAAGTTGTATCTTAAAATAACATTTATGAAAAGTAAAAGCGTACATGAAGTCAGATTTAAAAATAACTGATTAATATTTAACTAGCTAATTAATATTTAATAAGGTTGTGTCTGAGTAGGTGAAGAAGAAACATGGCTTGTACATTTTTCAGTTAGAGTAGAATTAGTTTCGAATTTCAAAGTTTATTTGAAGATAAAAATAAAAAACGAAAAGTAATTTATAATAACTCTTTTTAATGACTTCTAAACTTTCCACCTAGAGAAGAATTAGACTTGCATAAAGGTTTATTTGAAGGGGAAAAAATTAAATAAATAGTGATGACCTTTTTTTTTGTAATGACTTCTATATTTTCCAGCCAGAGTAGAACTCTTTTTTTTTAATGTGTGGATGGCTGTTAAGGTGTTTAATTTTCGTTCGTTTGTCCTATGTTGTTGCTGTTAATTTTTGGTAAATTTTCCCCCTTTTAACGCACCTTCTGCCAATTCTTGTCACTTGAGTATATTGTCTTTTGATGTATTTTTATATAATATGAGGGCCCCAAATGATCAGCTGTGCTGGATTGGTCACCCTCATTAAATACTGTTTTTAAATAAATAAAACAGATTTGTATCACAGTTTATTTGACGGTAAATGTATTATATCATTATCATTTTGGGCTCTGTACTCCTGCTCTTTTATTTATAACACCTTTACTTATTGATTTATTTTTCCAGACAAGCTCACTCTTTTAAAAAGTCCACTTCAAGAAACCATCCAGCCGAAATCCCCAAGAAAGATTGAATAATTGATGCGGAAAAAAAAGAAGTGTCAGTAAAGTGTGTTGCTGTAAATGTTTCAAAGCCTCGCAGTGGCATTTGCATGCAACTGTAGCAACTGCCTCGGTTGCACAGTTTGGCATGAAATAATCTCAGCGGTGCTATTTCGTTAGGTCCTGTGACTTGGCCAGCTTCTTACCTGTAGATATGGAATAAGAGATGCCAGAGATATAAGAGATTCTAGATATGTTCATTGTTTACACTGGATGAGGAAAGAACGGACAAGTGTGACCTCACGTCGTCTTGAGTGTCAGTTGTAGTTGCGCTTAGAAGTGTAGTATTAAGCGTGGTATAATTATTTATTAATATTATTACTATTTTTATTATTATTACTATTATAATATTTGGGATACAACCAACTTTGGTGCAGACATCTTCTGATTTTTTATTATTTTTTTTTTGGGGGGGGCCATGGGGGTGGTGTTTTGGGGGTCTTTTTTATTTCAATTCAACTTAATGTAGGCTGCAAAGGAAAATAGAGTTGTTTGATTTGATTGGAGTTTATTTGGATTAAAAATAGCAAGAAAACATTGCACTATTTAAAAGAAATTAGAAACATTAATAAGAGACTACAAGAACCATTGCACAATTTGTATCCAAAGATTAAACCAAGAAAATGAATAACTTTTCACTTTTCTTCCATTAGGGGTCCTTACAGAAAACAGCAATTTAGCAAGTTATAAATACAATGTACAATTACAAAGACACCTTTAAAACCCGTAAAGTAAAAGCACTTTGTCTTTTTTTCTTTTGCTGAGACTAAAATTGCCATTTGGGTGTTAAAGGACACTCGACCAAGTTGACATGATAAATCTCGTTTGAACATCAGTTTAGAAAATTGATTTGCTTCGTGTAAGGACCTGTCGTCCGAAGAAAAGTAGTTTCTGCTTGAAGTGGTTGTGTCGAGGATAAAGTTATCAGTTAAAGGGGTAGATAGATTGATCGAAACTTTATCTTCCCACTCACAGGAAGTTTCTAATGATGGCATATCATTTTTTAGTTTTACCATAACACCTTCTGTATTCTCAGAATTTCTGAAATCTGGGGGGAGGAGGGTGGGGAACCCAGATAAATTGGGTGGGATTCGAACCTGTAATCTCAACATTCGACAGCAGATGACCTAACACTAGACCACTGAGCTTTGCCCGGTTACAAGAGGCCTGTTGATATCCTGTAAATAAATATCATAAATGTACGATTTAAGAAATAATTTCTTGTAAGGTAGACGAATTCAATTCACAGACATAAAAATCACCCATTCAAAAGTATAGATTGGGTTTTCACTAGAAGCATGCGCTGCACAACTGGGGTGTTAAAATTGAAACCATGGTTGTTGTCACATATAGATGCCAAAGAGAGAATCAAATTTAACATCATAGGGTGTTAAAATAACACCAATGTAAGTATTTTGGCAGAATTTAGTGATATATTAACACCCTATGGTGTAAAGTTTGATTCTTTTGGTATCTATACAGTATGTGATAACACCCATGGTGTCAATTTTAACCCCCAGTTTATGCAGTGTGATAGCTTCAATAAAGAAAAGGATTGATACCAAAGCTTCATAGTATTTTTCTAACCGCTGTCTTTTTTTTTCCCCCTTCTCTTTTTTGGTTTTTATTCGTTGCAGGAGAAAATTTCCCATGAAGTGTTTGTGGAGGAGTTACAGAAGAAGATTGATGACAAAAAGGTATGTTTCTCTCACATCGAATTCTATCCGTGGGAAGTCGCGCCGAGCGGATAGCTTCCTGTCAAAATACCATCATGCGCAGAAATTATGGTCATACCATTGAAGTTTCACAAGGCGCATTCCTGCCATTTTCTTCCCTGAGGATGTACTAGTAAAAATGTTCCAGAGGCATGACTCAAATCAGAATGGGACATGAAAATATGATGCGGATTGAATATGTTTGTTTCATCATCTGTCTCTTTTTTTTTCTTCTTCTTGTGAGGCTACATCGTTCTTTCTGGGTTTTTTAAGCCCATATTTCCTTCTGTTTTCATCATAGAGGTAAACGATATTTTTTGTTTACCTTGTTTGTTGAACCCATTAGCACTTGCGCACAACTTCAACGTAAGTCATTTTCTCACTGAACAGGGCAGGGGTAAGTCACCAGATCAATGCGGTATCCAGAAATCAAAGCATAACATTTGCTGTGATTATCTTGTTGTGTTACAATTTTGGTTTATTTTGTAGAGGATAAAATTAACGTTCGATTGATTTACACATTTGTTTATTTGCTTTTCCAAAGTTGAAGCTTTCGGATGTTGATATAACAACACATCAACTTCACGTTAATAGATTAAAGTTGGTCGCGGGAAAATTTTGCACATAACATTATCAGCTGTTCCGCCATTTCAAACAGAAACAAAATGTTGATAAAGTTATTGAAATAAATCAGAACATACATTCGGAAACGACCACCAATGTCTTTATTACTTACAGATAGCAATTTAACTCCCTTAGTGTTTAGTAATCTTTGGTGTTTTTGGGCGGTTCAATGAAGGGTTCATGCATTCATGTTTGAACACTTAAACGGACTGTAGAACAATGATCATCTAAGTTCTCTTTTTGCAGGCAACATTTTTCAGAATTTTGCATTTATATAAATCGGTCATACTTTTGTTGGAGAAGAGGGTATTTAAAAGAGTGTGATTGGCATTGTACCAATTTTACATGGATTTTGAGATTTGGATTGTTACTGAATTGTTTTTAGTAAAAGGCGAGAAATGCCTCCAACAAACTTTTCTTCCCCCTTCCTAGTTCCCCACCCACATACATCTGCCCCCTCTACACCCACACCCAAACCCACACTCGACCTCATAAATCAAGGACTTCTCTCTGTTCTCCTATAATTTGGACTTGTGACTGTTTTTTTTTAGTGACGCCCCCATTGGTTTTGTACATGAAAGCAAAGCAGTGATGTCCCCGCTCTGTCAAAACATCCGGATCTCTTTTGTCACAGTCTTCGATTTCAACAGATAAACACGGTCACACACTCTAAAGTAATTGAGTTTTAAATAGATCGTAATTTGGTTCTTTGCATGCAGTTGGTCCATTATTACATTATCTTCTCTTGTTTTATAAACAAACTTTAGGCATTACACTCGTCACACTACCATATGTTTATTTTAATAAGTCTCGCATTTAGCGTTTTTGATAACAGTGGAAATCAGGTACTCTTTTGCAACAACACTCCCCAAATAAATAAAATAAATAAATAAATAAATAAATAAATAAAGTAAAATAAAATGAAATGAAATAAAATTAAAAATGATGATAATAGTAAAAAAATAATAATAATAAATAAAAGTAAAAAATAAATAAATAACTTCTTTGCCCCTAACTGACCCTCGAAATTTTTAGAGACTGCAAGACTGCTTGTCTGATTTTCATCGAAGTTGGCACCAATGATGTCCATTTACAATGCCTTTACACAGCAAACCTGTAGAAGTTTTCAAGTCATTATGATATAACAGAGGTAACCGGAAATATTCATTACACAGCCGCTAAAAAGAATGAATGCTTTTGGTTTTCCTTCATTCGAAACTCAACACCACAACGTGTTCTCTTTATGGAGTTGACCCGTGATCTTATGTCATGTTTTGCCTGCGCAAATGTATGTCGTATTGCAACCTCCCAACCAGCCCAATGGGATAGAGTAATAACATCGGATCCTGCCGTGGGCAGTTCCCAAGAAACTGCGCCGCTAAGGAGGAAGGAATAAAGTTTCTTAACATTCATCTTGTCACTTGTGAAGGAATCGAGTCGTCACCTGTACATGTTTGCCCATGGGATGTGCCCGATGTGAGGCCGACTTGATGTGATCGAAGACGTGGCGAATGGCTACGAGGATCCCCAAAATGCTAGATCAACAAAAAAAAGCGCGGCTAAAATGTCAGTCAGCCATCTTCTGGTGATACAGATATATCGTTTAGAACATTTGTCTGGCACAGGTTTTTTTTTCTCTTTTTCCTTTCTTTTTCTTCTTCATCCTTTTTTTTTCCCAGTGTATGTGTAAACCTTTCCTTAACAACCCAGCTGAGTTGTCAAAAGCATCAGATTCACAAATGAAATTTTGTCTGAAAACCTTGTTCGCTAACCTAATAATGTTATCGTCTGAACGGACTTGTTGGTGCATCTCTGAACACGGTGACTCTGTGGACTTGGAGCATTTTTCAGTAATGAGTTCAGAAAAATAATAAAACTGTCTTTGTGGAGACCATCTGGTAGCCATTTGGCCTTTGAAATCTTGAAATTTACCCCTTTTTCTGAGGGCAGTCTATAGCTTTTTGCATTCGGCAAGAGGTGTCATAGCATGGGCCTGTTATGTCACTTTGGGAGCGTTGCAGTCTTTTTGATTGCCTTAAAGGTAGAGTCATAGATTGGTAAATTCTCCAAAAATGAATGACCATAAAAACTTAGTTGGTGAGAAGCATTGCAGCTGTTGATAGTATAAACTATTTTGAGAAAGGATTCCCTTCGAAGTAATAATGGTTTGGATAATTTCACTCCGAAATATTTGTATCTGAGAAACGGTTCATGCATGAATCGTTTTCTCAGATTTCTGAGGGGTTGGTGTCTGTTCGCGAATGCTTTGGCCAGCGATGCGGTTGGTATCCGCTGTCACCTCGCTAAATGTGGATGGATGTGAAAATACCCTGACAGTTTTGTTGCTGTTTTCTCAGCAAGTAGACACTGTATTAAGCTGAAATTTTCACAAGTGACTTTTACTGTATTTTTCTGTATAATTTTGCCTATAAATCAGCACTACATTGACAAAAACCAATATATGACTGAGCCTACCTTTAATGATATTCACTTTAAATGCTTTAACAAAATAACAAAATTAACAAATAAATTTTGAAGGCATATATTTAGGGTAGATGTATTTATTAATCTATTTGAGTTGACCTTGTCGGTATTTGAGGGAAGAATACTATTTTGTAATCCTCAGGTAATGAATTTACCCTTTCCTTTATCAAAACGGGATATGTATTTGTGTTTCAATGGATGTTCTATTTTTATCTTATAAAACAAATCCATGTGACCTCATTTTCTAGATGAAATCTCTTCCATTGTCGAAGGCTGGAAGAAGAAGAAAAAAAAAATCATTTGCTGACCTACATGTAAAGTGGAATTTGATTTTCTTGTCTAAATAGGGCAGAGGAGAGAGAATGGTAACGGAGCTGACAAACCGTCTCAAGCGAGAACGAGCGGAGATGGACGCCGAATTGCAAACACTGAAGGTTGGAGAATCATTCTATATTTTTGTTTAATCATCATTTGTGTCTTGCTCATTTGGTTTGTCAGTGTTGTGTTTTATTTTGCTTCTAATCTTGCTCATGTCATTACTATTGTAGTATGTCAGTGAGTTTTTTTTTTTAAATCATCCTTTGCGATGTACTCTTTTATTTTCTCTGTCGTATCCAGATTGTTTTATTTGTTTGTCTCATCTAGATTATACCATTAATGTTATTATCATGTGAATTAAATCATAAATAAGAAGCTCCAAGGACGCTGTCAAACAAGTACAAGGAATCACGCTCATGGAAATCATAAGATTTTTATGAAAGTCCGCTCCTGAGAAAATCTACCCCCCCCCCCCCCCACTGGACAGTCTTTTTGGCAGATTTCCACTACAGTGTCGGTTTTCACGAATTGACACCAGGAATTTCAATGACCTGAGAATGTTTGCGTTGTAAAGCAAAGGGACAAAATTACTTGGGTTTTTGCCAAAGCTCTCGGCTTTACGAGAATCAACACAGGGCAGGTTTTCAGGCTTAAAGAATGAGGGATCTGTGTTCATCGCTTGTAATTGCATGAGCTGCTTAGCGACAATTTGTCACATTAAAGGTTGCTTGATTTAAAGATACAGTAGAAAAATACTGAATCCTGAAATGGTTTTCTGTCTGGTATGCGGTCATTTTAAAGATTAAAAATGATCATTTGCCGATGATACTTCTTCCATCTTCAAGAATAAGAAAGTTCAGACTTTTATCTGAGTTCAGACCTTGTTATGTCTGCATGGTTAAAAAGTAGCTGCTGTTTTCTTCAGATGCCTAGAAATCCTGCTATTTGATCTACTTTTCTAGTGCTGTGGACATGGTTGACCCAGAAGCTCCTTGGAATCTATAACTCCAGAGATTATCAAGAGAAGGAAATGCCATCATTCCAACATACCTCCTAACATTTGGACCCTAGTTTCAGACCTTTTTTTGTCAGCAATGCCTCTCACCCCCTGTGTCTTAGAGAAGGCGTTTGGACACACATTTTTTCTTCTTCTTTCAAAATCAATACTTTAAAGAAAAACACTTGATAGTGCATATGTTGGTCTGGGTGCGTAGCTCTCGACCGATGCATTGTCAAACATTTAAACAAAGATGTCCACTTTTTTTTCCGGGGGGAAGCGACACATGAGAAGACCTTCCCCCATCGTAGCTTGTGTAATTTACAGATGTTCGTGTCATTACTGTCACCACATCCAATAAGCGCTGATCCATTTAAATCATCACGAGGCTGATAATGCTTACACATACAACGTCACGTTTGTTCGTATTTAGAGACCATCCTTCCTCAACGTGAAGTTGGAAATTGAAAACAGTCATTCTTTGTTCTTTGATGGGTCGTTTTGAAACCCAAATTCAGTTCAGTGTCATATTTGTTTCTGTTGATCTAGGTCATCGCCCAACGATAAACTGTGGTTGCGGCATTTTGGGTGTCGGATAGCCTGTGCGTTACTGTGTAGTGCACATTTTATGTGAGGCAGGACAGACCATGGGCAGATTGCAGCCACGTGTGCTGTCGGTGCTAGTGGTGTCCTCGGGGCCTGGAATTACACAGCGGCCAGGGAGGCCATGGCTGCTAGTGCCCTGGTCTTGGCCCTGGTGCCCCCTTCAAAAGTTTCCCACGGACTTTAAGATTTTCCACTGAAAGTGCCCTTTTTACAAAATAAAAACGGCCCTCTAAAAGATGAAATTCCAGGAGTGCTATACTCTTTATAAATGCAACAACAGCTAGTTAAGTTTACTGTATATAATAAAAGAATTGACAATTGGAGAAGGGAAATCTCTTGAACTATAAGTTAAAACTTCAGAAATTGTTCCAAAGTCCTGTTATCAGCCATCTTGTCTGTCATCCTTTTATCCAACTGAGGTCATTTCCGAGTTGGCGGCTACAACTACGGCTATGGCTTGATCAACACCTCAATGTGTGTTGAAGCCTAGATTCCTCTAAGTCACACCTGTGGTAACAGCCGCAGTGGCTTATTCTGACCCAGCCTCAGACTGAAAGAGCAAAATACACGGACCCTATTCCTTATAATGAGAATCTGTATTCATTGTAGCTGTTGAACACGGGGAACATGGCAAAGTGGGTTTGTTGGATGATGATGGTCAAAGATGAAGTAAGTGAGATTAATCTAAGGAGAAGGTGTCTTAATCGTTATGAGAAATTTATCAAGTCAATTCCTTTTCAATTCCTTTTCAATAACAAATAACTAAACCCATTTTGAAACAATCCTGATAGTATGTTTGTGTACTGCTGGGACATTCTCTGTACCTGCTATTGCTCATTCCCTGCCTTATGTGGAAAATCAATTCATTTAATAACAAAAAAACAAAAATTGAATAGCAGTTTCGTTCAACTATCCTATAAACTTAACCCTGTCGAAGACTATTATAGTTCTTTATACAAACAGGACATCAATGTAAACACCAGTGATCATGATGACTTTAGCACTCCCTTTACGCTAAGAATGAACCAGCCTTTACGGGGTGGATTAAATATTAATAGATTAGTGTCTTACCTTTAGAATGTGCCACTCTAGAATTCAATTGTACATTTTAGAGTTTCTGATAAAGGTTAGCTGTAGCATTTTGGTAGAGTACAAAACAATTGTGCTAACCAGAAATAGAATACCAGCCAACAAAGTACCTTGTCATATTTACCATTTGTGACTGGTCTCCCGCATACTTGTGCTTAGCAGAAACTTGTTAAGCACTGTTGTCTGCCTAATCAGCTCTATGAAAGTGGGCCCTAATACAGGTCTTTAAACCTAATGAGCTCCTCTCTTCAAATGTGTACCTTTTGACTTGCTGGATGCTGCAAACGACTATTGCAATAATGATTGCAACCAAATCCAGAACGGGAAGTAACTTTACTTTTCTATTGTACCTATTTCAAGAGAAAGTTTAAGTCTTTCATTTTGACCTGAAAATGGTTGGGTTTTGTTTTGACTCAACCAGCGCTGAACAGTGTCTTTGAGTATAGAGCGTCGTCCAGAATGAGGCATAACTTCCAAGTTGAGACTTACATACTAATCAGTAGCTACTTCAGTCATGAAAGGGAAACACTTAGCCGTTGGAGTCTGTGCCACTTTAAGGCACCATTAGTCTGTATTTGAAGACGTACTCTATTCCAAGCTCAAACTCGGTCCTGGTAATAGTTAACACTTGAATGCATAATGGGAAGTCAATAGTACAACCGCAACCGAACGATCTGTGCTGCTCTGCTAGCGTGGAGGACGCCCTCTAAGGGTCACGCTCTGAATGGACACCGAGCAGACAAGATGAGACTCTGGTCTGAGCAGGCTGACTTGAGAGCGTTTCCTTGTCTCCTGGGTCAGGTTGGAGGTTCCAAGGGGTGGCATATTGAAAACAAAGACTAAAGACCAGAGGGGGGTGTATTTCTTTCTTTTTTTCATTGAATGTTCCGGTACATGGAAATGTTGTTTTAGCATCCAAAGCAAGCAAGATCCCCACAGGAAATTTATTTGTCTTGCACCTTAAGGATGTGTATTCGTTGAAGTTCATTTGGTTTACCAGGATTGCTCGGTTAATCAGTCTCCAACTTTGGTATCTCTCGAGCCAATTTGCAGTATTTGTGACCGCTTGAGGGCATGTGTGAACTGGGTTTACACGATCACAAAGCATGTAAACCGAACAGTTTTTGGTTTGATGTTGTCATTATTATCACTATACTTTTATTTGGTCATTGATATAAGAAAACAACATACAGGCAGTCGGAATATGATACAACTGTAATTGTGATGCAGGGAAATTGGCTCATGCAGTCAAAAATACTGTCAATTTACCAAAGTTTGGTAAAATAATAATACATTAATTTATTGAGGGCACTCCTCACTGAAGCATTTAAATCCCGGACACATGACAGACAACACTTTTTTAATGTTGATATTTATTATGTATATACTTTTGTCTTTTTAAAAATGATTGAGTTTTTAAATGCAAATCAAAATGTGAATATTCATGAGAATTTAAATGATGACATAATAAGAGAAGTTTAAAATCACTTTTAATTCGGCTTAAAGTTGAGTGAATTTCTAGTCTTTTTGGCAAGTTTAAACTTTGCTTTGTAAATGTCTTAAGTTGTCTTCTTTCTGTCTTCCCATTTAAGGATTATAACAGGACTGCCGCACAAAATTTTACGAGACTGGCAAAAAACCTTTCACATTACACATATTTTCCAGTATTTTCCCATGAAATTTGGTTGGCCTTTTCACACTGTTTTTGTTTTCACTCTGGCCACTCTGATGGGTTACATGCTTGTAATTTTTTCAGGATAATTGCATCAAGTGTGAAAACGAGCATGGGGTGGCAGTGGGGTTAAACAAAACCCTGGCATTCCCTGGGGTTTCATTTCCTTTGGAACAAGCTATGTGTGAGTTGGACTTGAATAAAGTCTGGTACAATGACTTGCTTCATCTCAAGTTACCACTTAAATTTGAATTCCTCAGACTAAAGAGACAGTTGCTATGTTAAATGGTCCGGGCAACCTTTTGTATAGCAACCTCCAAATGAGCAAACCCTGATACCATTGTGCCATACATATTCATTCAAAATTGTGTATGTGTGTTCGCCGTCTGTTGCATAACTGTGCAAAGCTTGCCCCGAATCATGTGACGTAGCAACTGTCTTGATAGTCTGAGGAAATCAAATTTAAATGGTAACTTGTGATCAAGCAAGTCTTTTTACCAGACATTATTCAAATCTAACTCACAAATGGCTTATTGGCGCGGAGTGTGAAAAGGGCTATTCAAGATACGCATAGATTCAAGCAATTCTGCATTCGTGTTTTCTAGATTGAGATTGCCGATGCTCAATCACAGTTGAAGACACTTCGCAGGCAGTTGGAGGAGAGTAAAACTGACGCTGATAAATCAACGGCCGACCTAACGAGGGTCGAGCAGGAGAACAGCAAGCTGAGACGCAAGTACGAGCGTGCAAAGATGGGCTACGAGGAGCAAGCACGCCACGCCGAGGCCGAGGACTCGAGGTGAGTGTTTTCTCATCAAGTCACAGGGAGGTAGTTTTGATGTTGAGTGGCTCATTTGATTCTTGGGGATGGAACGTAAGAAGTTATTATTCACAGTTAGGTGTTCAATTCGGTCTGGAGTTAATGTACTTTACAGAGAGCATGGGTTAAGAGTAATTAATTATAGGTTATATCCGAAAATCGTATTTCATACGGTTGACAGTTGTGTGAAAATGTGAATTGCATTCCAATCTTTTTCAAGAAAACATCTTCATCCCAAGTCTTACTGGAGGTTTTCACAGACGTAATGCCTCTCAATTTAAGTCACTTCCAGTTGACTTCCCAGAGGGAACCGTCTGGAATCCATCAAGTTCCAAAACCATGAAAGGAACTCAACTACATATACAAGACAATGCTAGTACTTGCAATAAAAATGCGGGAAAAAAAGCCTGCTGGCATGAAGGCATTGGTTCATTGTGCAGTGTCCGAGGCCTGGAGGGTAGCACGGAGACCATGTCTTCCATTGCCACGGTGGTCGTGGCCTCCTTACACTGTCAAATAATTTAATGACATTCTGATTTTCAAATGACCGATAAATGGTCTACAAACATGTGATTCAAAGCCTGCAGTACTGGGTCTATTTAGTGTTGGATTTTAATGGGTTCATTGTTTGAAACAAGTCAATTGCTAATTTGTTTTTATTTTTCATTGACAAGCAAAATGACATCCATTGGATAACCCAGAATTAGAAAAGAAGGAGTGCATGCCTCTCTTAATGGACCGTAGATAACAGGCAGGCCATTGCGGAGCGACTGCAACACTTTCTTTTCACCAAATGACAAATTATTCTTAAAGGAGGCGTAATGTGGCGTAACCTTGTCAGGTATTGGAGCCAGACATCCCATTAAGTTGTGCCATAATTTACATAACCCTGGCGACATGTCCCGTATAGTCCCTGCACCTTAAATGTGTTGACCCATTATTTACACGTGATTACTTCACTGTTAATAAGAATGGGGGGAAGTAGGGCCTGTTTTGACGTCGGCGACTTTCAGTTTTCATTGTGAAGACACGGGCTTTCATAGAAAATGCTCCTTTCCATCTAAGACTGTTGCCTGCGTCTTACGTGTGTCCTGACATGCTGAGTAAATTCTTTATGAAAAGAAAAGCCGTGGAACGTGACTTGTTTGGTGCTCACTTGTAAATCAAAGCTAACGCATGTGATTTTTGGGGGCCATTTTTTTTTGTCATAATCAATGGAGAAGTTCCACAGGAAGTATCTGGAAAAACGGAAGTGTTAATTATTTTTCTTGAGGCTTGATTATGATGTTCGGACACAACTACAGTAGTTTATTTATTTAAAAGCATTATAACCATGTTCTATTAAATCCAGCATAACGATGACAATCACCGAGATGTACCGGATTTGATGGAGCTCTTTCCCACAGAGACTGAGTGGTGATCAGTGTTACTTTAAGTCCACGGTGTTCCCGTCTTGTAAAAATCCATTTGAGGGAAGCCTCTGCTTGTTTTAAGATCTGCGTCCGCTGACATTCAATATTAAAGTGGTACTGTCAAGTTTGAATACAATATTTATTTATATTTTCATTTATTTTGGATGAGAAGATGCCAATCACAAGGCCCTGAAGCAGGCCACTCAATGTGAGGGCTAAAAAGTGGGAAAGAGGTAGAAGAAGAGGAAATCCTTAATGTAGAAAGATAACCATTGATATTGTGTTTGAATTGGGACAGGTCATTAGGGGCACGGAAGCAGAATTCAATGTTGTGAAACTGGGAAGCTACAAAACTTGCTTAGTACAGAAATGGGTTGCCAGCCAAAATGCCATGTCTTTTTAAATTGTTATGGCTGGTGCCCTGTTATCACTTCTGCTAAGTAAATAAAGAAAGTGCTTAGCATAAGTTTGATCTAACAGCTGAATTAAATTTTGTCCAGGTGTACATTCCACAATGAATTTAAAAGTACAATAATACGAATGATTCCATTTTCCTCTCAGGCTGTTTGTTGGGCACGGTTTTATAGGTCCTTTTGGAAACCTTTTGGCTGGGGTTGCATGATGGGGCTGGGGCTTGGGCTCCGCTAGAAAAACATGCGCATTCCTCACAGGGCTTCAGTTGGGCGGACAGAGACCAAGCCAAAGCCGTGTTTTTTTTGCTACTCTTCGAAAGGGTTTATCCATTAACCATCCAATGTCGGTCACAACTACATTTATCACAGTGGGACTTGTGATACACTGTAGATCAAATTAATCAAGTAGGTCATGCATTGCCAGCGTATAATGACTCAAATTGGTCATGGCCTTTGCTATATCAGGCAGGTTTACTCAAACATGTTGTGACGTTGCGCTCATTGTTGGTGAAACTACTCAAGTAGGTCATGACGTTCCAAAGCCCTCCACTCATGTCATAGTTATACAACTCAACTTGCTCAATAAGGCCGTTAGCTTTCTTATGTGGATCAAATCCTCATGTACCTGCAGTCTTTCATTTGTCTGGGGTCGGAAATGGTCTCCCATATCTCAGTTAAATTGCTCAAGTAGGTCATGATCTTGTGTAGGTAGGTCAAATTACTTACATGTTGTGGTCTCTCTCTCATTTATCTCAGTCAAATTACTCAAATAGGTCATGATCTTTTCTACACTAGGTTAACTCACATATTTTGTGGTAGGCTCTCATTTATCTCAGTCAAAAAACTCAAATAGGTCATGTCCCTCCTTATATAGGTCATATCACTCATAGGTAAACTTTATAAGTTTGTTTATGTATCTAGGTCAAATTACTCAGTTAGGCCAAGGCTGTTCTTATGTAGACCAATTCATTACTCATAAAGGTCATGGTCCTACTTTAAGAGGTCAAATTACTCCACTAGGTTTGGTCGGTCTTATGTAGGTCAAATCACTCGTTGGGTCGTAGTTTGTCTTTAAGATTACTGACATAGCGCTTTATATCATCCTGGAGATGTTAATGATGTGGGTCCATTTAGTACTCTGTGTAAGCATGGAGGTAGAAAGACCTCCATGGTGTAATTTAAATTAGTCCCATTTGTGTGGCTCCTCACTTGGGTCAGACATCTCAAATGGGTCATGCATATGTCTGTTTTTCACGGGTCAGTGTACTGAAGCAGCTAGTTCACCGACCGCCTTATTGGCACAGTTTCTTCCCTGATGTGGACTTCACTCATTAGCATTCAGACTGCCATCGTTTGACAGATTTGTTTATGATCTAATTGGGGAAAGTGACAAAATAGAGTCGCAGTGCAACCTGTACTCAGTTTGAACACCCTAGCATAACTACAGGGTGGTAACATTGAAGTGCAGTTTCGTTTGGCTTAAATAATAGCTCGTGTGTTGACCCCTTGCACCAACCTCGCACGTGGCTACTGCTCCCACGCTTACCATTTTTAGAGTCTCTGGTAAGCAACGATGCATCCCCTAAAATACACATTACACTGTAAAACACAAAAAGGAAATTAACTCCCAAAATGATGCAACCAAGATTATTGTGATTATGGTGTCTGGTGTATTGGGTCAACATTGAGCATAAAGACAAGTTCTGAGATATTGTTGGGAACATTAATAACTTTCAAGATAAATACCAATATCTTGCCTTTTAAGAAATTGGGTCACAGTTAAGGGTTTTGCCAGAGCCAGCCACAAATGTATAGCCATGGGAGAAAAGAGATTGGTACAACAAGACGTCTTGTGAAAATTTCAGCTTAATGCACATTGCTGTTGCCAAGGAGAAAGCCCAGCTATGTTCAAGTTCGCACATGTTCAGGTTTGCACTGTTCTAGTTCATCGCTGACCAGTGAGCCATTTCAGACTCTGACACACATTTTAAATTTCCTCCGATGTGACAGGCCAACTGACTTCTTAAGATCTCAGAATAACTAGTCGTGCCAGCCAGCTACAAAAAATGTAGATAAAGATGATGATCGTTAACAAAATGTACTGGTTGATCATTAATGCAGAGTTTTATGTTCATATAGTCACGCCATAGAATGATCGCCCATATGCTCAGTGGAAATCCCTGTCAGCTCGCCCTCACAAAAATGGTGACAAGTGGATATAAAAAAGTGGAATGTTTCTAATCTGGCGCTGAACGATTATAAACAACATTTTTACCATTGATGTAATTCTTGCATATGGAATAGTGGGTGTTTGGTTAGATTTGATTGTCCTGACTTGATGGTTACCTAGAGAATGAATTGCTGGTCTTTGATTGTGTAATGTCGGCAATTGGTGTTCACTTTGCTGATTCAGCCAAACTGCTTCACCACATTTTTCTAAAGGTAAAGTACTTTTTTTCTTCTTTTTTTAATTTTTTTTTTCCAGTCTTTTTTCCGTTGAACTTTTGCCTATTCCTTTTATTTAATTATTTAATTTCTCCTTTATTTTAAATATTATGTTGTACTAACTTTATTATGCATTGTCTACATTCCTGAAGTGTTTTACTGTTAGGTTAATGGTTTTTATTTTTCTCCTTCTTAGGACTCCTTTAAGTTTTTTGTACTTTCATTTTTTATTTTTTTTTATGGGGTTCATGGAATTCCTGTTTATGTTTACAGTTGTTTTATATATTTCGGTATGTTTATTGGCTGCTTGTTTTACTTCTTTTAATCTGTAAAGCACATTGAGCGTCTTTTAAGGCGGATTTTTTGCGCTACATAAATGCTTTTTATTATCATTATTATTAGAATTATTTGTAAGGTTGGCTTTACACATCAAATGTGGATTAGTTCTGCCTTTATGTCCAAAAAGCAACAGCAAACCTAGGAGAAGTATTCTTTTGTTCTTGTTTATGTTCATAAGTGGGCAGTGAACAATGCAAGGATGCAGAAGTTGATGTTTGTAGTGCGTGGGAAAAATAGCAATAAACTGGCAGTTGTATCACTGTTGTTAAAAGTTTTACAAGGGAAATTTTAACTTTACAGGATTGTGTTATCAGTTAAATTCAGGTAAACTCATAAGCTACCAATATCATCTTCAAGCTTTCATTAAGGTGTTTTTCTGTCTAGTTTTCTGTCAACCTTTGCAAAACTGGAACGCATGTTTAGGAGGGGAAAAAAAAAAAAAAAATCCCATTCATCTCATTGCGGGGAATTGGCAAACATGTCTCTCCCACTATATTGCTCTTATTTTCGGCACATCGGGGTTATGAATATCGTACGGTCTTTATACAGAATCTATTTTCACAGGTTTCTTTGGACTCCCAACAGCTCGACCGTCTGTGCCATATTTCCACAGGAGAGAGAGAGACGAACCCGAGACGATATTAAATTGTCAACATTAACATTTTCGCAGACATCAGTATCTGATTGCCGCAAACACCGGCGTGGTTCCCGCCATTTATCCAGGGCCAAATACAGACTTTTGGCTAGAGGGGCTTTCCAGGCCCGATCTCACCTATACTAAGTCTCTTTGTGAACATTGTGAACCAGTGGAGTGTGAATAACAGAGACATAGATGTACGGGCATAAGGATCTTTCTCTATTTTCTCTCTCTATCTCTCTCTCTCTCTCTCTTCATGACATTGACAAGCCCGGGTTATTTTCACAGGCGATATCCTTTCACATGTTGATATAATGAAATCCAGGGGAACGTTCTCATATAAAGAGAATTGAGGAAGAAGAAGATGAAGAAGAAGATGAGGAAGAAGAAGAAAAAGAAGCTCAGAGCTCTTGGATTGGGACGTTGAGATGGTTGAGCCCAGATTTATTCAACACTAGAGTTATTTGCCAATAAAGAATTATCCACCTATAGTAAAACTCATTATTGATTTGCACAAATCAAAAGATCTATTCAGGGGATCCATCATGTATAAAACTATGTCCGAAATTAGCAGTTCCAGTTCCGGCTCTTGCTTGATCATCACATTTGTTGAAGCATTGATGCCCATAACAATACCCTTTACAGCAGCCATACCCTTAGCCGCAGCTGCCAATTTGAAATCAACTTTAAGTTTCAGGATAAATGCATTTAAGGCTTGTCAGCTTTTGTGAAAGTAGATAAATGTTGTTGTTGTTTTTGTTTTTTTCTTATTATAAGAACCGACAACTTGTCATGCAGAATAAATTGTCGCAATGCCATAATTATCAATAATCTGCTCCAGCGACCGGAGATGCTGAAGCGTCCACAAGAGAAAACCTTCATGACTGGTGCGGATGTTGCGTGTTGGCAGGCGTGCGTCCTAGAATACTAGATCAATTTCACTACTTATTTATGCTCTTTGATGTATAGCTAGTCCACAGCACTCGAGATACTCTGCTCTTTATGATCTAAGATTCCTGAGGTCGCTGAGAGTTTGAATGGCCCATCATTTCATCAATCAGCATACCTCCAAAAATCGCAGTCAAAGCTTTTTTTGGTCAACAAGATCTTTCCCCCCTGTCTGGTCAAATTAGTAACAGGAGAGAGATGGGAATTAAATGCAGGAAACAAATAAATAAGGTGGTCTTAATGCTCTGGGAGTAGGGCGGCGCAGATCTCAAAACGAATACCCGATGGATGTGCGGGTCATTGGTTGTGCACTACGTTTGGTCGGCAAATCATCATCTGAGAAAGTGTACATGTTAAAACAGGAAATTTTTTACTGAGTGTCTGAATTATTTTCATAGTTTGATTCAACGTTGTATGGGATCACTGGATGTTAAACCACAAAACAATTGCGCAAACATTTCAATCTTATTCCCAAGTGCTGGTGTGACCACCTCCTTGTCATTTCAGAACATTTTCTGTCAACATTTAAAAGTGGATATCTCTGGCAGGTTGATTTGTTTAAACATCCCTGGATTATTTGATCTCCGTTTACAAATATTTTGTAGAAAATGTTTACCAGTTGCCTTTAAAAACTCCAGGGGGTTGGGTAGACATATTGACTAATGTTGCTGTGACGTCAGCTTCTCGCTTCCACATTTGAAGATGTAAGATGTCTTTGAATGAATGTCGTAATTTGGTGCTTGAGTTCAATTTAGGCCCTCTTGGCTCAATGATGATGACCCCCCCCCCCTCCCCCCTGCCAATGGGGAAGTTGACTATGATTGATTCAATTCCATCAGATCACTTCCAACAGTTTTGTTTTCCCTACAATAAAGCTAAGTATGTGACCAATGCAAAGAACGTTCAAATGTCCACGTACTGGTTGAGTTGCCCGTGATGCTGAGCCCGGCCGCGTGACTGAAACATGAATGGAAGAGTCAGCTTCGTGCACGGTGACATGTACACCTGTGACGTGATTGCTGTTTACAGTTGACAGGGGGGAAGTGGCGGGGGGCCTACTAGGAAATTGTAGAGGCAGACAGATGGGTACCTGAGTTGATATGGACTGAGCCCTGAATCTTCAAGGACAACGTGCAGCTTCGGACAACAAGTAAATGAGCCTCACTTTGTGGAACAAATATTTGATCTCTTGGGAATGTTCATAGTCCAGTTAGGATGTACAGTAGCATTAAGATGGATGCACACCGGTTTATTCGACTGATGTGTTGTTTCTACAGAGGACGAGCACATGAGTACCAGTTTATGAACCCAAATCTCTTGTCCTAGTACGGTAATAATGTTCGGGTGGATCCAGGATTTTAAGGGGGGGCACAAACTTGGAGGGCTAATTTGAAAGTTGAATAGTTCAGTAAATCTCTGCTATTGATTTAAGATAAGCTTTAGAGCCCTTGAAATTAACATGTTATTTTTTTACCCATTTTAAAATTTAAAAATTTGATTTATTTGCAGGTCTTCTTTTTTTTTTTTTTTTATTCAGTCGGCAAAAATTTGAGGTGGGGGGAATGCCCGCTGCATTCACTCCTAAATCTGCCACTAATGTAGAGAAATACTCACGTTACAACGGACAAGGACCAATTTGTTTTGTTGCAACCCTTAGAGTTTCAGCCATTGTACAGAAAAGCCTTTTTTTTCCTGCAAATATAATTTCTGAAAATGTTCAGTTTCACATGTGGTAAGGAAACCCAAGTTACTGGAAACCCACAAAATCAGTTGAGACTGGAAATCCAATCATCCTCCAATATTTGGTGAAAGTTAGAGAAAGTACCATGTGTGAACTTGATCTTCAGTTCTGGTTTCATTGAGTTTCAATTTGAAAGGTGTGTGTGAGCCAGTCCTCATCTGATCCTTTTGTGCGTGTGTGGGAGGGGGCTTGAGAATCATTCAAACTATTGCCTCATCTTTGATGATATCTTCACTGTCATAGACTGAGAAATTTTACACTCACAAGATATCTGTCAGAGTTTTGGGGGTAGACACCATGTGCTGGGCCCAATTACACAGAGCTGCCTAAGCAGAAAACTTTGCTGAACATTTCTCTGCTTAGCAAAACTAATCACGGTAAAAACTGTACAGTCCCTGGCAGGTAATCTTATTCTGGTAAGCAAAAGGTTTTGTGCTTGGCTACTTTTTGTGCTCATAAACAGCTCTATGACAATGAGCTAGGCCCTCATGAAGGATTCTAGAAAGAATAAACGGTGTTAGGAGAGCAAACAAGAGGGTCACAGGGCTCGAATTTGACACTGGACCGCAGGCCCGAGGCCAGTGATTTTAGCCTTGGGCCATTAAACTTACAACTGTAGAAGTCCGGCAGTCTTGTGTTTTTGAATAATAACACCTCACTGCATTTTTAACTTAAACCGATAAATACAAATATCTTTCAGTTCCGTTGAGTATTTAAGTATATTGTCCATAAGAAAAGCTTCTCTTAGTGTTTGTTCCAAAAACATCTCCAATGGGAACTGTGTAGATAGTGTTCTTCTCATTTTGATTCTGGTCTTGTAACAAATTGTCTGGTCCAGTAAAAGTTTTGAGCTACAAGACCTGCAGTCTTGTGGATTTTCCCCTCAAATTCGAGCCCTGGGTCACTTAATTTGGTTATCGAGTCTAAGAGACTTTGTTCATCAGTCCCAGTTTGGGAGAATTTTACAAATAATTTCATTCAAATCATGATTATCCGGTTGGTGTACAGAGTCGATGTCATTGTCATCATCATTAATTGATGACAACTTTGGCATCCCTCAGGCATGATGACGGATGCCCCACATGTCCCGGTTTCATGGTCTATAGATAGGCGTTTTGATAATAATTCAGAAAGCTCAGAAAGATTTTAAAGTTTGCACAGTGTAAAGAAGAACTGTTTGTTGCCAACAGCCATTTACACTTGTATGACATCTAACTGACTAACAATGCCGAAGTAATTCTGCTGGTATTCCTAAGTTGTTGAAGTTTCTTTTTTCGTGCATATATTAACTTCTTGATTCTCGCAACCCAGATTTGAATTGTTCAATCTGTCGCAATATTCCTTCCTTTGGTAAGCGTCACTGGATGCCAAGGGAACAATCAATGCCCCGATTACCCTCTTTTTTGTGTAAACACACGAGAGCATTATTAAAATCTTCCTTTCTAGTCCGAAGGAACTACATTTGTAACTTGAACGTACATTGAATGAACATAATCATGGAGCGTTCCGTCTTTTGGCAGACATTGGTTCGGTGTCTATAAATATGATCCACACACAAAGTAATTAAGTATGGTTTAGTAACTACACAACTGAACAGTGCTTCGTCCAGGTTTTGTGCAATCGGCGACAAGCATCTATCAAGACGGCAACCTTGTGATTGCAATCACTGCCGGCTAAACCACTCGACCACGGTGGATCTATATTCTACATCAAAACACTGTCAATAGATGGTAATTCACATGTGGAAACCAGCAGACTATTCCTTGATTAAATAAAGACTACTATTTCAAACTCCTAATCATTTGATAATTACATATTCCAATTCTGCAGTTTTACAGGAATAGAATTGTTGCCAACATAATGGTTTCCCGTTTAGGGAGAGCAGTTATCCCCCCGGTATGAAGACCCTGCAATTAAATTACCCAAACCAGGAACTTCTGATAAATGTGCTATTCTTGGAAGCAGGCGCTGCAGCGTCTCCTCTGGCGATCTTCTACATTTAACATTGGAGTGGAATGGACCATTTGATGCAATATGTGAAGATTGGATTGCACATCAGCCATAATTCGGCATGCCATCTGTTCCGTTGCCCCCGGAGCGTTTAATGCCATGGCTGGTTGATACAGTGCCGCAACTGCCCGCACTGACAAACAGGATACACCATTAATACACAGCCCTGCTATTTCTGGTCTTTCGGCTACCAGCGAGATGAAGGCAAATTAGTGTATGTGTTTTTACTTCCGTGTGTCTTTTTTTTTCTTCCCCTTATTAAAAGGTTAACCAAATAGTGTCACAACTTTTGACCTAGAATTGCTCCTCAGGCTCCTGAGAATCTTTTGTACGGGGGTGTACGCATTTGTGTGAATGTGCTTGTAAGATTGTAGTCGTCTTACATTATAAATAACGGCGGGGTTCAATCACAATACAGAACAATGAGGTCCTTTAAAGCTTTTGTTCTTGAAAAGTAAATACCCTGTACAATAATTTGTTTTACCAAACTTGAGGAATTCTGTGTGTACAAGAAAAAGGGTGTAGAGTTTGGCTTGGTGAGCAAACAATTTATGTTTTTGTTATACTAGTTAATTGCTTTGTTCTTTATTTTTCTGTTTGTATCAGAACAAGAGAAACATGAAGAACCAAAAGTCATGGAGTCTTTTTTTGAGAACACAAATATTCTAAGCGTAGAAAAACAGGCCATAAGGGAACCAGCCAAAATGTTATGTGATGTATATTATTTGTGACTGGTCCCGCACCAGGTTTTTGCTCAGCGATTAAATTTCCTAAGCAAGGTGCTCAGTGATCAGCCTCTGCTTCTAGAATAGGTACAAGTAAAAAATTTACATTCTGCATGGTGTAGGGCCGTTAGAACTGAGCAGGTTTACAGGTATAAGAAACCATGTGAAGTAAACCTCTTGTGAGATGAAGTGTTAATTCTGAGATAAACCAGGGTCAGGGGTCAGGGGAATTGCTTACTCTCGGTTCCTTCATTGGTTCAGAGTATACAAAGAAGTCAAACCAGAGTCAAAGTTCAGGAAGGTCTGACATTTGGGGATGAACATGATAGCACTAGCAGATATAATCTTTGTCAATATCAAATGAAATAGAAAGACTTCGGTTTATTCCCCCCAGAGAAGATCTTGCTTCTAGGGCCATGTAAATGTCACTGCCCTAAACTTTTACGTCGTTAATCAATTAGAACTCATTCCTGTCAGTCTCCGGGGAGATTCATTTTCATCAACTGAATCCTACATGTCATGTCTGGAGGGAAAAATCACAGAAGAGAAGTATATAACATCTCTAATCTACAAAGCATTAAGTCAATTAAGGACAAACAAAAAACGAAATGGTTGCATTAAATAGATGTTAAAGTTGCAGCGGGGATCAAGAATATTATTTATGTTTTACTCATACACCGATGTGTGGTTTTTAAAGCACTGTTTACTCAGTACTTTTCCAAGTCCTGTATGAATAATCCACAGAAATATTACTTGGGTGAGATTCAAACCCAAGACTTTTGTCATTCTAGAGCAGATGTCTTACCACTAGACCACCAAGCCTGCCCAGTTGCTAGAGACAGCTCGAATCCCATATTTTAGCAGCAGTGGGTACTGCAACGATTTAATAGATGTTAAGATTGTACCGGGATAAAGAATAACATTTGTGTTTTACTCATATTTGTGTCTTCACTCTATTTTTTTTATTTTTTATTTTATTTTTTTGTCTGGGGGTGGCAAGAGAGGGAGCAAATTGTTTTATTTTTTATTTTTTTATTTTTTATTTGGCTTTCTTATGCCACTGGAGTCATGTGAGCTAAACATACATTTCACACTTCTCTAAAATCTGAAAGTATGTCAGGAAGAATCATGTGATTATCTTTTTACATCTGGGATGAAGACGAATTGATGTCAGCTTTACCTCCATGTTCGATACAGTACCGTGTACTTTGAGCGTGCCTAATCTTGGGAGGAAAAATCCATTGACACTGTGAGTGGGAGTCGAACCTCGGTTGGAATCGTCAGCCCAAATATGTTTGTTATGTGTACTAAGCCTTGCTCTATGATGTTAGAAGTCGAAACTCTAATGGTATACAAATATTGACTGCTCTAATGGTTTACTAATATTGACTGCAATGAGTGGAGCAGTAAAACTATAGTATGGAGTTGTTCCGGGTGTTTTTTATTTTCCTGAGACGTCAGCTCAGATAAAATAGGGATTATCCAGGGATTATCAAGAAAAGTTAGGCTTACTTTTCAGTGAGTGATGTGCAGGCCACATTTGTTTTATAACATCTCTTTCATGGATTTAATGCCATTATGAAGTGCTGGTAATGTCTCAGCAGTTTTGGCCAGAGGTTGATCGGCCAGTAGGAATGACCATAAATGCAGTGGAAAATGATCCCCGACTATTACATCTTTCTCTATGAGCTGTGGCGGTTCTGAGAAGGATCGATGGTTAACCACCGGTACTTCTTAGAACCACCACAGCTCACAGAGAGAGTTAATTACACAGTGTCCCTGCAAACCACAAAGTTCCAAATCCTACTTATTACATCTTTCATCGTACAGAGCTGCCAACTGTCCCTTATTCTGCAGAAAGTTCTCTGTAGATAAACATTTTCATGTTCTGATGAATGCATGTGAAAATTTCCCTGATTATGGAAACTTGATCCCTATTGAATATAATTCTAAATATCTCCCTGATTGTTGCACAATATCTTCCTTATTGCAAGATGCAAATGTTGGCAGTTTTGCATCATACATTTATTCAGTGAATAAACATCTTGTGTAACAACCAAATACATAAATTACACCACTGTTCAAAAATATGTCGACACCGTGGATTTTGTTGTGTCGCGAAAGCAGTCTACACTATACAGTGCTTATCACACTAAAATAAATAAAGCTCAGGTTTAGTTGTTTGTGACACAATCTCTTTCTTTATTTCTCTAGAGCCGCCAATTTGGAGCTGCGACTGAAAAGGTCTTCAACACAGCTGCTGGAGCTGGATGCTGAATATGAGAGCATTCTCCGTATCATAAGTCAAGAGGTCGACCATCTTGTGGAAGCATTGTCTGATCACCATGGCGACGCATACAAGGCGGTACTTTCCCCAACGAGAGACATCAAAAACAAACCTCAGCATTGGCTGGCAGATATCAAGGTTTGTCGAAAAACAAAAACAAAACAAAAACACCACGATATTTTTTGTGCAATCGCAAAATGTCAAATCAATAGAGAACGGAAGGATCTGGAGGGGCTATCGTATTGTTTGCACGGGCGCGGACGGTCGTCGGGCAAACTTGATGTCCAAATGTTTGGTTGTTGAGATAGATGTCCTACTGTGTTTGGTTTGCTGGAATGGATAGGTGGTAATTCGATTACGCCCCAACCTGATATACTGAGAAGTCTACGGATACAGACTCGGACTTGCAAATTAACCTCCTCATTTTGCAGATTGAATTCTCGGCACCTTTAAATTTGCCGTCTTGATAATCGGATGTGATCAAATAAGCAAAGAGACATCGCTATACTGTGTTGTTATATGTACGTGACACACAATGTATCGTTTAGCTCAAATGGACTGCCCCGATGAGCGTGATTTGGTTGCCACTTTTATCTATGGGTATATGAAATGTTTTAGAAAAAAAAGGGTTGATGAGGAACTCAAATTCACTAGTTTTCCAAAGTTTTAAAGTCCAATTCCTGTTTGGCGGATTTATAACAATGAAACTGTGCAGGTCTTGGGCATATATTTTTTTTTATGAAAACAATTCAAACAAAGACTACTTTTTCTATGGAATCAAATTTTCTTTTTAAATTCGATTTGCCAAAAAGGTACATAAAAGGATGCCGGTAATATATCATGGTATCATGCAATAAACCAGTGAGTGGGTTGTGTGCTCCGTTAACCGGCCGAAAATGGTCAATCAACAAGCATCAAACCTACACACTGATGTGGTAAAGCTGTGGGCAGTAAGCGCAGAATTCCATGCTAAGTGCTGAAGTCAACAATAAACAGTACCATGAGACTGGGCCCTGGTGTTTGGAGGCAAACAACTGAAACAGCAACTTAGTGCTAAGGGCTTATTCAAACACGCGACCATCTCAATCCTCACAGGTCCTCGTTTGTACACCTGGGTGAAGAGAAGAAAATTGTTATCATTTGTCACGCCTAAGGACACTGGCACAAAGACTGACATGGTCGGGATTGAATTTCCACTAGTGTCTGATTTGTTTTCCATTGAAATGAAAACGAACATTTGTTTACACGTGTTGTGATCTGCCCGTACAATATAATAACAAGACATATACAACTTCACTGTCAGATAGTGGTCTTCAATTTAAAGTGTATATTTGAACAAGTGACTTTCTCAAAGCTCATATGGGCATCCATAAAATGTTTCCTATCATTAGAAATTTCATTCCTTGCTGAAGTCAGGAATGATGCTCTTGTGTTTGTATAAAGCAAATGCCACATTTCAAGTGAGGTTTGCAGAGACACCATGTAAAAAGACTCTCTCAATGAGTTGTGGTGACTCTGAGAAGAACTGGTGGTTTTCCCAAACCCGATGTTTCGATCAGTGTGCTCTGATCATCTTCAGAGCGCACTGATCAGTGCGCACTGATCAGAGCACACTGATCGAAATGTCGAGTTGTTAACCACCGGTTCTTCTCAGAACCACCACAGCTCATAGAGAGAGTTAATAACATGGTGTCTCCGCAAAGCTTACTTGATTGCATTCCCGCCATGCAAAGTTTCAAGTACTTGGTGTTCAATTTTTATTTATTTATTCATATACTTATTTTTAAAAATTTTATATACGTATGTATATTTTATCTTATTTTTAAGCTATTTTATTTTATTTATTTATTTGTTTATTTATATATACATATATATATATATTTTTTAATTATATTTGTTTATTTATTTTATATTTTATTTTCATTATTTTTATTTTTATTTATTTATTTATTTTTTTGGGGGGAGGGGAGGAATGATTCATGTTTAGAAATAGATTTACCATCAGCGTTTTGGGGTTATTTCATTTTATTTTATTGGTTTGATTGAATTTCACCAGAGGCAGAAAAAGCATCAAGCGTTACTCAGTCTCATTGGTAAAGATCAAACATATCACCTAACATAACGAAAATAATCCTCATTTGTAATTATCCTTTTTCCTCCCAGAGTAAACTTCAGTGGTTGCAAGAAGACATGAGAACGAGACACATTCAAGAGAGGAGACTGAAACGGGACTTGGAGACGAGTCGGACAGACATTGAAGATATCTCCAAGTACAGTGGGCAGGAGAGGCGAGAGCTCCAGTCTCAGCTAACAGAGAAGAGCTTCACTCTGAGAGAGTTACAGCAGGATAACCGAGGTAATGTCACCATCATAATCAGTGCTTTTTATTTTACCAGCTGTCTTCATGTCTCAAGGGCAATCCAAAAAGCTGACCTAAATTGTCTTGTTTTCTTAAGTTTCTCAGGTCTTTCTGTGTGTGCATACGTGTGTTTGTGTTGGAATGACTCTACTTGGGTTACCATATTATGTTCACTTGATATTTTGTTCTGCATATGTTTGTCTCATTAATTCTGCTGGCTGTGTTAAAATTACTTGATGTTTTTATGTTTTTTTAATGTGGAACTTTTTGCTTAGGAAATAGGGTTACTTCACATATCGAATGGCGTTAGGCGTTAAAACCACAATGTGAGTTTGCAATTTGCATTCTTAAAGGTCATAAGTACTGAGAATTTGAGGTTTGTTGTGTTTGACCGTTCTTTGTGGTCGAGCCTGTAATATTTTGAAGTTGTAGTATTACACTAGCTGATATGACAGGATTTGACTGCAACTTTTGTGCATAAAATGAGTGACCTTTGACTTTCTATAAAAAAATAGTTATATCACTACACTGACCAGCGCCCTCTAGTGAGTGGTTTTTTAAATAATAATTTTTGCAAGAATCCATTAACAGAATTTCCTAACATTTTGTTAAATAAATGGTAATTTACGGAATTGTTTTTGTACATTATGACTCAAGTCATGTGGCAAAAGGGAAACTTCTGACGCTTTGAATATCGCAGAAATATTATGTCAGATAATTCTGCAATAAACCCAAATCAAAACAGCAAGAAAGCCTGTTTGGCCTTTACATTTGTCGAAGACTGATCTTTCAAACAACAAGTTTAGAAAAACAAATATATAAGCATTATGTGATTTACTGTTATGTTGACTTTACAAGAAATAATGACATCATCACTGCTAACAGTTTCCTTCTTCAAATGAACTATGTTGTTTGTTTTTAATTGCATTAATTTTTTTGTTTTATACATATATTTGTTTAATTTGTTTGTTTAAAAACTTTTTATATATACTGTTTGTTTATTTATCTATTTATTAATGTTATTATCATTTTTTTTTTTTTGGGGGGGGGTATAGCCGCTTTCCATCAGCAAGCAGAGCAGTATTAGGTTTACTTTCATTTATTATAAATAATTAGTTATAATGATAAGCATGTGTAATGCGCCAAATCAATATAAATAGAAGTTCAAGGTGCAGGGAAAAGCAGACAAGGAAAAACAATTGACAGTATCCAGCCCAAAAAAAAAAAAACAAACAAACAATAAGAAGGAAAAACACAAGGGCAAAGGTATCAACAATTAATTTTTGAAAAATTCACCAATAAATAGCAACAAAAGCTATAAACAATAAAGAACAACACAACTACAAATTATAGAATACTGTCTTGAAAAGGTGAGTCTTGAGATTAAATTAGAAAATTTGGACATCAGAAATACTACAGATATTTTGAGGAAGTTTTCTCCAGAGGGAAGATCCTGTATTTGCGAATGAACAATCCCCCCATTATCTGTAAGTTTTAGGTACAACAAGTGAAAATGAATTGGAGGAACGAAATTTCCTAGTGGGATGATTATTAATAACAGTGTTCAAATGTTTAATGTACAGTGCAGGAAAGTACGTAGCCTAAGTCTTATGTTAAAATGTGTTCAGTTTAAGAGACTGTTTTGATGGCATCAAGTAGTAGCAACATTTAATGGAATTTCGAGTGGGAAAAAAAAAAAAACAACAACACTTGCTTGTAGCAAAAAACTTTCCAAACTTTCCACAGTCAGTACATCTTTAGTAATGTGCTTAGTCATAACGCACGGCAAAATTCCTGTGTTAGAAGATGCAGCTGGCATTCAAATTAAATGGAATTGGATACCGTTTGGAGGCGAGTACCATTGAGCTGTACGGACTGCGATGAAAGAGGTACCAGGATAGCCCGGAGCTTCGTACCAATGACACTGCCAACTAACTCCGCGATTATCATCGATAAAAACATTCAAGTGCGGCTGCAGTGTGATAAATTAACGTCAAGGCGTGGATGTAAAATCATTATTTGAACCACACGGGGGAGCTGACTAGTGACATATGTTTGCTGCGGATAGAGTGAATGTAATGAGGATGTAAGGCTGGGGTTTAACTCAGACCGGTATTTGTTCAAAAAGAAAATTGCTTTATACTGAATGATTTTCGGAACAGTAAAAAATGATGGATTATTTCACGGTTGAGGAAACTGTCCCTTTGCAAAATGGCGTCCCATTGAAGGAAAAAGTTAAGACTTGTATCACGCTGCCATCATTTCCGTCTGGTTCGGTGTGTGCATTTACCAACAATGAATAATGATTTTCACCATACCAAAAAGACGTCTGACTACTTTGATCTACCAGTGTCATTATGTGTTACAATGATTTGAAGGTTTGGTTTTAAAAACAACTGAAGATGACTGCTCTGTGATGAAGGTCTGTTCATTTTGGGGTGGGGGGAGGAAATCAAATGTACATTTTCTTTACAAAGAATCATAAGGACTCTTTTTAAGCGGCTAATTTCCATGTGGACAGTCTACTGACCATTCCTCATGCTGTCCACAGGTTGCTAGAATAAAACTAAATATACCTGGAATTTTTTATCTTGAACCTCTATGAAGTATATAATAATAATAATTTATAATAACTTATTGATTTATTTTTACCAAAAAAAAAAGCATAACATTAAGATACTTTACATTTAATACAATGTATAGTGTTTGTGCAAAGGAGCTGGGCCCAATTTCATGTGCTGCTTACCACAGAATTATCTGCTTACAAAGCGTGTGATTCTGTGGGCTCTAAGCGCAAAATTCTGCCATGAAATTGGTCCCGGACAACCAATCTGATCTCAGGCTCGGCAGCACTTGCACCAACAATATGAGAACTGCCCCGTACAAAAACAAGAGCATTCTTCAAAACTGAGAGAAATCTTTAATAAGCACTTTGTCATTAAGAAGAGAAAGGAGCACCACAGCGATGCCCAACACTTGGGGATGCAATCATCATGAGAATATGAAAGAGGATTAAGCAAGTGGCACATTCGACTGCACATTCCAATAAAGTATTCCTGTTTAATAATTTGACATTGTTGGAAACATCTGCTGTAACTGTTGTGAGACTTGACTGTCATTTTTGTCTGTCAAGTGAGGACACATCGTTTTGCAGACGTGGACCCGGGTTGTAGAGGCAATAGACTGTTTAAGTCTCGCGTCTATTCAAACAATCTGGGGGAATCTTTAGCTCTTAATATGTGTTGCTTTAATGTAACACGTAAATTTGCATCAGGGTTAAAGAATAATGTTTGTGTCTTCAGATGTCATGGGTTCAAATCCCACCCATGTTTAACCGGAGTTCTAACCCCAACTGAGTAATAGCTTGTTGATTTTTTGTCACTGGACTCGGGGGGGGGGGGGGGGGGGGGGGCGATGTACGGAGTAGATAGTGCTTAACACTTATTGGTGTGTGGGTAAAACAAAAAACATCAGTTTAATAATTAGGTGAGCTCACTCTAGACAGAAAACAACAACCATAAAATAAGCCGTAGTGTCGTGCATATTGGATTCAAAACATGACTTTATTAAATATTGGGGGTGGATTTGCTGGAAATCTTTTAATTAAAAAAAAAAGGTTACCATCTAAGGTGTTGGCATTTGGAGATTGTTTGGGGAAAACAGTTCCATAAAAAACAGAACAACCAGAAAATAACCCAGAGGGAATAGAAGTAATTGTTGAAGTTACAGTGTGGTGTTGTTTAATATTGTGGATTAATTGGATCTATTTGGTGAGATCTCCAGAGTTTTGTATTTGGGTGGACTCATCCGAGAAAGAAGAGAACAAATATGAGTTAAGCCATAGGGGAAGTCCCTGTTGCAGTTGGAACACGATGCTATTTATTATGTAGTCCCAGTGAAATTAATGTAATATATGGGTTGGTTCAGTGGTTTCTTCCCTGACTTTTGCCAAAGTGCATCCTGGTTCGATTCCCTGACTTAATTCGTGCATGTGGATTAGGTTTTCAGTCCCTACCTACCTACGCGGGTTTTTCCCTGTTTGGGGGTCTAAAAATGAAAATGTCTTCATTTTCTTGGTTATAAAAGTTGGAGCGATGTTTCCATTAGGATGCTTTGCCGACTATTCAAATTCAAATGCAGATTCTCTCCAGATTCAGGTAGAGAATTGAGAGGGATAAACAAGAACGGAAAAGTGCCGTTGGCTTTTTTCACACACAGATGATTTGGAAAACGCAGCTGTTCATGTAAATAACCCCCTCGGATTCAGAGGCAAATATAAAAAAGCTACATGCAGCTTTCTTCTTTCTATTGACCCCGCGCATGATGACATGCAGCGCATGATGACACGCAGCGCGCTCACATGCGCCTATCCTGTCCCCCATTTGGGGTGCCACAAGGTAACGCAAAAGAATTGCCTCCCAAAATGGGAGAATTGGTAGACATGCGGAGGTGCGTTCCCTGTTGTGCAAGGGGTCACTTCACCAGATTCTTTTTTTAAGGTGTTTTAGAAAGAGTGGCTGACCCTGCAAACAAAAATTAGGGTTACCTGAATGATTCAGCTGGAAAGTCATTGCGCCATACAAGTGCATATCTACTTCACGCAGAAGCTCTTCACTGTTTGGAATTACATCCCATCCACCAACAGGATTGTACGCGTGTGATACCTTTGTGTTCAGGGACTAAGACTCATAAGAATGCCATTGGGAAGTGGATATGGAAGAAAGAAAATGAGTTTATTAACTATTGTGGTTGGATGTTTACTCCCACAACAGAAATGTCCTAGAACTGCTGGTCATGCTCTGTTTGTTGGGATTAGCGGATGTGTTTCGTAGGAATGAGCTCTCTCTAGAAAGTGTTACAAATGAACCAAGAAAAACAAATTAAACCATTGAGAGGTTCCAAGTAGAACTTGGGGATCAAGAGGATTGTGGCTGGTTTTTGTTTTTCTTGTCTTAACAGTAAAGTAATTAAAGATATGTATAGGATTTTTAATAACAAGGGAAAACAGTTTCAGTTTCAATCGGAAAGCTCTCTGATGGTAAAGATGATAGCAGTCCCGGTCCTAGGAAGTAACAACTACTTATAGCACCCCTTACAAAGATGTTGCTTTTGATTGGCATAGAGCGCCTCATATGATATGTCTTATTTTGTTTACATGGAAGCCGCTTAAACGCGAGGCACTATACATGTAGCAACCAATGTACTATACCCATAGCAACCAAAGTACTTAACCCCATAGCAACATGGTACTACACCCGTAGCAACTGCTGCTTCTCGTTACCTAGACGTCTAGGCACAATGTACGGGGTGTTATAAAATCAATGCTGACTGCTTTTACTCGTGCTACGCTTAAAAACTTTCTGACTTTCAGTCTTTCTGACTGCAAACCCAGTGGTTGGTGATAAAGCTGCTCTCTGGCCCAACATTCCATGGCTTAATTTCCCTTTAAACCACAGCTCTCAAGGTACACCCAAATAAATAAAAAAAAACTGCTGCAGATATGAAATTTCAAGGTTTATGACCTATGAAAATACATAGGGGCATTGCCAAATTACAGTCATTCAGAATTGAGAACAAGTTCAGACGTTTTAGTTTTTATTTAGATATCTTGGGTTTTTTTTATTGACTAAGAAACACTATTGGGCTGAGGTTCATTTTAATACTTCACGGTAAATAGTGTCATGTTAATTCTTACTTGAAAAATTGTGTGTATGTTATTTTGATGTGATAGAATAACTTGACTTTTAACTCAAAATGTAAAACTCATTATTGTGTTTTCCTTTTAATGAAATAAACAAAAAGTTAAATGAGAAATAGAGTTATTATGACACTAATAATCAAATTTTTTGAATTCATTATTAAAATAACACCATATTTTCATAAATTTGGGAAGCAATAATGTGTTTCACAGACACCAAAATTTATTCATTTAAGATTATATTCAGTCAGACTTTGGTCAAGAAATCGAAAATGCTTGTTTTTCATTCACTGGTTGTTTAGACAGTTCCTATCATTTGTTTAGATTGTAATCACTGAAGGCAGTGTATTATCAGCAGGATTTGGCTGGCGCTGACCCAAAATTTGTTATTCTTTGGGAAACGGGGGTGTCCCAACGGTGAGTTGACATTATTTCTGCTGTACAAATACAGCATTGGGTGTGTTGATTCACCGCGCTGTGGCATCAGACAGACATATCGCTAGCTGATTCCATCGCCACATTCTGCCACTGTAAATAATATTGATTAGTATTTGCACATGCTTTTTTTTTTTTTTTTAATACATTCCTCTTTTTCCCCCCTTGCTCCTCTGTCCCCACTCCTCCGCAGATCTCGCCATGGGAAAGATACAGAAGGATGAGCTGGTGAAATCATTGGAAAAGCAGGTGGCCCAGTTAGAGAACCATATTGAGACGGTACGTTAACCCTATTGATTCTGCCTTCATCATTTCAAAAACACTCTCCTACCCCCCTCCTCCTCCCCCACCCAATCATATTCATCTGCCCGTTTGTCCTAGTGTTACAAAATAATGTGCGACTACATTATCCCCCGAGCTTTGTGTAGTCATAATTGTTCTCTTTTTTATTGGGGGCAATTTCCCCTTAGTAAAGGGCACTTGCATAAAGAAATTGAAAGGTCTTTGGAAAGGGGGGGGGGGTGTTCGAATTATTAGAGACGCCAAGCTTTTTGGAAGAACAAAAGGGATGAGATTGACGCTGGAACCCCTTGAAGTTCAAGGCTTCCAGATTGCAAATAAGAATGACTGATTGAAGAAGTCAAGCCCGTGGGCATTGTTGCTAATGGTTACGTCACCTATTGTTCTGCCTTCCCACATACGATCCCCCGTTTCCTGACCGACATTTCAAGTCATTTTTCCTCCTTTTGATTTGACTCCTTTGTCTGTACACACCAAGCCATCAAATACCTGGGGAGAATTTGGTGCTTGGTTTAAGACTTCCGGCTACTACCGTTTTGATTCTATCCTTTGTGAAGTGGCTGTATAGCTAATATAAGAACTTGTCAAGCGGATAAAGTCGTACACTCAAAGGGTTTTCATTACCTTATTTCACATGGATGTTCATAAAGCATTGGTAAGCAAAAAAAAAAAACACCAGCCAAAATGCCGTATGTGCATTATCAACTACTGGGCACGGTTACATAAAGCTGTTCAAGCAGAAAATATTGCTAAGCAGATTTATTTGCGAGGCAATAAATAGCAGGGAACCAGCCATGTGCGGTGTAGATTCAAATTGTATTTTGGCTGGTAACCCATTTCTGCTGAGCAATAATTTGTTGTGCTTGGTATCTTCTCCTGCTTAACAGCTTTATGAAATTGACCCCTCGCCACTAGCCTATTTGTGCTTAGCAGAACAATTGGGGTAAGCTTGGCTGCTTGGTTAAAGGTTGTTTACTCCCAGTAATAACAAAAAACAGAGTGAAGCAGAAAATGTGTGAATAACATCATCCATTGAGGATAAAACATCATCTGTTATCGGAGTAACCTCACTGTAGTTTCTTTCTTTGACATATCCACAAGAAAATTAATAAATACCACTTTAAATTGGTGAGTGGAGTGGAAGTAATACCTTCTGAATGGAGAGGAGCCCGGAAAAGGGACAGATGGTGAAAGATGATGGTTTGTGCAGGCGGCTAGTGTCTGGTTTACCTTGAGGAGACTACCAGACACTGGGTTGAGGAGGATGTTAAGACAGTGGGGGATGCGGTGCGTCCTAGCTGGGGACATCTTATTGTGTGGTGTAGGGTTGACCGCGGCCGGATGTCTGTTATTTAGATGTTTTGATGAACACAGTTAGAGCTGTTAGAATAAGAGTGACTACTAAAGCATCTGGGATGGGGAAAGGGGGGGGGGGGAATAAAGGATTGGGGGGGGGGGAATCGTGTAGAGATTTGATTCATGACATGTTTACAAAAGAGCCCCAAAGCACGGTTAGTATTTGGGAAGTCTACACAGCTCTTCAGATAAAAACGAAGAATCCTAGATTTTGTGCCGTATGATTTTCAACTACTTTTAGAATCATGCAAAGGAGGCACAAATTTATGCTGGTGTGCATAACATTGATATGTTGACTGTTCACAGATTTGCACATAGCTTACACAGTATAAAGACGGTCTTGGTGGAAAACTTCCCTTGGAATGTTCTGCTTGAAAAGCTATATTTCTCTTGAGAAAGGACTAAAAGGACTAATTAATTTTGAGTCTGAAATCCGTTGTTCGAAAACAATGATGGGGTTTTCACTATTTTCTTGTGACTCCTGCGGTTGATTGAGCTTAAACTTTCACAGGTTTGTTATTTCATGTATATGTTGTGTCGCACAAAGTGCAGATACCGGCCTTTTGCAAATGTTGTGCTCGGGTTTTTTCTGAAATTTATCATCCTCCAGTGCTCCATGTTTAGGGAAGCCTTAGAAAGTACAACCAGAACTGTTCACATACTGATTTTATGGGAAAGGGCATGTAGTGAAACCAGTTCAGACTTTCAAAGGAATGGTTTTTTTTGTGTGTTAATAAGTAGGAGATGCATCCTTTCCTTGAGGTTGAACACCGTCTTGAAAAGACTGCATCATCGAGTCACTGGCTAGCTCAGAGCATTCCTTAAAGCCGACATGTCATCCAGAGTAATTCTTGATGTCAAGTGGGACTTAGTCCTAGTTGTGTATCACGATCCCCATGAGCGGAATGATAGCTACCGGAATCGAGCTGACCGGCACTGTTTCAAATACCCTCGTCGTTGAATTTGTTTAGCTCATTCTAGTTGGATTTAAAGGGTAGGTGTGTTTTGGACCTGCCACTATTTCTGTAGTGTTCCCCGTATGCACAAGCCAGCATGTGTACTCATTTGCATTGTGAAAATCAGAGCCAGACTATTTCCCCATCCAGCCTCAGTTTGGTTGACTTTGATCTGATTGGGAGAAACGCAAGGCTTGACCACTCGGCCACGACACGCCAATAATTGCAGAAACTATTATTCTAGATGGTTTGAGACTTCTAAGTAATTACTACAAATCACTTTTCTGGGATCAATTCAAGTGATTTCTGATCACACACAAATCTCTTTAAAAGAAACCTTGTCCTGTTCGAGGTGAAACTAAATAATGGATTTCCCACTGAGCACAAAGGGAGTCAGTTACCTTACCCATGCTGACACTGAGGATCTTGTTGCATCATTGAACTTGGTTAACATTTCTCCTTTCCTGTTAAGTGTTGGTCAGGATTAAATTTGGAGTTCGTTTGGGCAAATTAACAGCTTAAATTGCACTCAGAGTGTAAAAACCTGATGGTAAGAAAGGGAAAAAAGGCCTGTTATGTGTGCTTTTTTTTAGGAAGGTGGGGTTGTATACATCTGCAGGCTTTAAAAGTAGGACATTTTAATAAGCAAACAAAATTCCATTTACACCCTTCCCCAAATATTAAAAAAAAGTATTAAAAAAAAGTAAATAAACAAATAAATAAATAAAATGCAACCTAAAAAACTAAAGGGTAAACAAAAGAAAACAGAAATGTACTGTTTTTGCCCGGATTGAACCATGGACCTTGAGTGTGTTAACTAAGCTAAAAAGGGAACCAGCCAAACATGCTGTGTGATGTGCACTGTTTATGACCGGTCCTGACACCGATCTCTGCTCAGTGAGTAAACTTGTTAAGCAATGTGCTTAGTTAACAGCATCTGCCTCTAAAGTTATTACAAGCAAGATTTGAAGCTTTGCATGGTGTAGCCAGTAAGAAATAAGTAGGTTTATGAATAAAAACCAGACAGGTAACAACTAATGTGAATTAAAGGTAGGGTTGTCCTTTGGTTTTTGTCAATGTAGTGCTGACAATAAAAGTCACCTGTGAAAGTCTCAGTTGAATACAGTGCCTACATACTGAGAAACAGTCAAATACTATTACTGTCTTTTCATCACGAACACCAAATCCATCCGCGAGGTGACAACGGGTACCAACGGCATCTCTGGCCGCATTGAGAACAGCATCAAACAGACACCATACAAATTTTCAAAATTTCGCATACAGGTGATCTTTGGAGATTCAATTTTGTCAACAGATTTTTATCGATTTCTAATCAACTGGGACCCCCTTGAGACGAAATAATTTGCCTTATGCTTACTGCCATTACCATCTGTATAACAAGTAGGCTTTCCAATAAACACATTGTTACAAATTCCTGTTGGGGTCATTACCAAAGTTTGACCGTACTTGAACCCACACTCTGCTGATCAGAAACACCAGAGCTTGAGTCCATCGCTCTTATCCGCTCGGCCATGAAACGCCAGTCATGCAAGTCAGTTCTTACTCCCAGCAACCAGCAAGTAAGCTATGAGATCCAAAGTTGTCTTTTGCTTCTCCTGACATTCACCCGGCAATACAATGTCTTTTTAATATCACGTCAATGTGTAACATTCACTCCAGAACACCAAGACGTTGCGTAGAAGCCTTGAGATGCTGCCTGAGCCAGAGATCTTCTCCCCTGATGTGTCTTCCCATGACTACAAGAAGCTCAAGGTAAACTACCTCTGCCTTTTCAGGGCCCTACCATATTATATAAATAACCCCACTCCACCCCTATAGCTAACACGCTGCATACATCGGTGAAAATTACTGACAATCACCTTCTATTCAAGACACTAATAAAGAGCCAGATGCAGCTTCATCTTCTTCTTCCTCCCCTCCCCCTTTTTCTGTTTTTCAGTCACCAAAATAGTTTCTATTTTGAAAGCGAGGTTGCCCCCTGCAAACAGGCCAAATTAATCTGGTTTATCTGGATGATTACATTGAAAAGTCATCACACACTATGCGAATGTATAGGTTGACAAACACAGACTGTTCACTATTTGGAGTTGCGCCCATCCACTCATGGGATTGCATGCATATACAACCTTTGTGTTCAGGGAATAAGACTTCAAGAAGGTAAACTCATGATTAAGTACCACCTTTTCCTTAGAGAATTTGTGTTGTTGTATTATTCCGTTGACAAAGGTCTGTGATTTTCCTCATTCTTCTATACAGCTCACATGGAATTTTTACTTCTTTGTTCAACTAAATTTTCATTGTACATTTAGGGTTTTTTTTTAGGACAAGTACTTCTTATTTCTTACTTTGAAGCATTTATCAGACTCTGCGTAATTTCTTGCCTTTTCTTGTGCCCCCCCCCCCCCACCCACCCAAACAACCCATAAGGGAGTAACTTGAATCTGTATTATCTGTGCTCTGCATGCATCTTTTGAATATCTAATGAGTATGTAGTAAAACAGTTTTGGCTGACCTGACGCTGACAGTTGTCAAAGTATCACCAAAAAAGCCTGATGCATGTATAATGTATGTTATACACTTAATGACATATCCACTCAATATAGTGTTCATTAGGATTGGGCTGCATTGTTTTATTTTATTTTTACTTTCTTTATGGAGAGGGTACACCCTTGGTAATAACTCAAAAAAATAGTGACCATAAAAACTTATACTTAGTGAAGAGCACCAAAGAGCTGTTAATATTATACAACATTGTTAGAAATGTGCCCCTTCCCCCCTGAATTAATGTAGTTTTAAAGAAGGAGGTAATTTTTCTCTCAGCAATTTGAATCTGAGACTCAGGCATCTCAATGCACACGATTCCGTGCAAAAAGGCTTTTTTCTTTCATTATTTTCTTGCAACTTCAATGACCAATTGAGCCCAAATTTTCACAGGTTTGTTACTTTTTGCATATGTTGGGATACACCAAGGGAGGGTACCAGTCTTTTTGACAATTACTAAAAAATATACCCCGTCTTCAAGACAAGGTCCCTACCTGACTGTGTGGGTTTTCCCTGGAATCATTCTCCGGAGTTTTCCTCCCTCATCTAAAACTGAAACTTCCTTTCATGTCTTCTCTCCATGGGGGTTCTTAGCTAGTATGGTGATAAATTTCACTTTTCTGAGAATCCTTGGCTTCACAACCAGAATTAGTAAACAAATAAATAAATAAATAAATCCTGGATACCCCACTGTGTTGGAAGAGGGGATCCGTTACTCTCAAGCAGTCATGTTTGAGAACAGGTCCCACATTACCTTTCTTTCTCAAGAACCCATGCCTTCATCTTGTAAGAGAAATAACTCTAAAAATGGCGTGATTGTATCTATTTACAGCGAAAAAACCACTTACCTACTTCTTTAATTCACTTACCTCGCCTAAAATTCCACTTCTGCGGGAAAGTGGGTAAAGTGTTTATTTCGAACTCTGTCCATTGTAGCGCTGCTTTTGCTTTTTTTTTTCTTCATTGATGCGTATTGCCATGGCGATAAAAAGCTCTCACAAGAGGGGACGGCAAAAAAAGGAGAAAAAAAGAAAAAAGAAAAAAAGAACCACCTAAATATATCTGGCGCAATCTGGAGCAAAATGCACAGCTGAAATTTCAGATTGATGAGTTGTCCCAGCAAGGACAATTTGATCTCTGCAAAACCTCTCTGTGCAGGGTCAATATCAAGCAGGGTTTGGGTTGGAGATCAGAAAACATTTTGTAGCAAAGATGAAGTGCTCCACATCGAGTCCTCATGGAGCAGGTGCCGAAGGATGACAGGAATAATACAGATAATTGATCATTACATTCTTCTTGCCTTTTTTGGCTGATGCTGACTGTTGGTGAAGAAATCTTTAAATGGTTGTGCACTTCATAGTATTAAAAAAAAAAGTTTAAAAAATGGTCAAGAGCAATTAGCAAGTTATGTAACAGCATAAACACTTTTCCAACTATTCACGCCCTTCTAGGGTTCTTTTCTGATGTCCTCATAATTAATCTTTCCTGAGACCTCGTACACTTTACTTCTTTGTGGAACGGATTCCCTTTTTGGAATTTTCTTATTGTCTTGAAGCCTCTTGTTCCTTTATTCCTCACACACAATTGGCATGTGTTTGTGTCAACCCAGGACTTCATTTTGTTCACCTCCACTGTGATGTCAGCTGTGGACACTTTCTCCAGTATGTGATCAGGCCATGCTATTTTCACTGTTTCTTATGTTGCAAGTCAGTAGATTGAATGTGGAGACTAGGACAGGAACACACAGACTCAAGTGTGTAAACACCTGCAATCATGCACCTCCTATTGTCCCTCATTTTCTTGTACTCTTTGGCCTGAGCTCCTGTTGGTTTTGTGCGTACTTTCCAACTGGGGACCTTCACCAATGCGGGACCCTATTCGCCCCTTGCACGGTCAGCGTAGAGCCTCAAACTGGGGACCGCAGTGTCAATCAAGAACCTTGTATTTCCCCTCCCCCCCCCCAACCCTGCAACCAGCACCCCCCATGTCTTGACAGTTGGACATTGATATCATTTTTATGATACTAAAACTCCTCTCTATTAAAATGTTAAACTTGTGTATACACATTACTTGTGTTTTTAACCCATACACCAATTTGTGTTAAGCACTACATACTCAGTACTTTCCCGAAATCTGTGAAGAAAAAAATCCACTGCCATTCTAGAGAAGATGTTTTGCCACTAGACCACCTAGTGCTTGAGGTGTATGGGTAAAAACACAAATTTATTCATTTGCACTACCACCATCTTTTTGCCGCGCTGTTGGGTGACAATTACACCTTGACGTGTGCAGAAAATTTACTCTTCCCACTATTCCTAGATAATCCACCATTCTCACACTCACTAATATCTCTTATTTCAGCCCAAGGGAGTTATTTTGGTTATTTGCAATAGTACAATTTTGTATAAAAAAGGATAGAAAAAAAAATTGGGGCAACACCGAAATGCCTCCCTTATTTGGTGCCTGTCCCTAATGCAGAGAGTCGCCCTAGAATGGTATTCTTCCTGCTTGAATCTGACTTTCGATTTGTCTGCTTTTTGAAAAGTCAGAGAAAATTATTGTTAATAAATACCTGACAAGCCTTTATCATTTGTACATGTAGGTCAGCCTTTGTACTTCCATACCTGTTTCCATTGGTCAAATATCACGCCTGCGTTGCATAAGGTGTAATATTGAGGAACTAGGCAATGTGGAAAGTTTGCAAATGAGAAAGAATGAAAGAAGACATAAGTGATATTTGTCAAGTTTGACCCGCCTCAAAAAAATGAGGTCAGTAAAAGTATCCTTGTTTATTTGCTCTTCGTCTTCATGCATTGTTTTATTTCTGTTGTCAGGATTTGCAAGCTGAGAGGGATCGTATCAATGACAGATATAATAGGTGAGGCATCTGACCATGTTTTGTAAAATAGTATCAATGGTTAACTAGTATCCATTTCAATACTTAAAGGGAGTCGCTGTGCTACTTTATCCAAGAAGAGTTGTGAGGAATCCTCCAATCCCAAAAGTTTCTTTAAACCACACTGGATCAATGTTACATTGTTGTAGTCAATGTGTCCCCAAAATTGATTAATAATTACCCAGTCAGTTTCCTTTGTGGCTTATTACTTGGTATTTGAAACCCTGCGGCGAGGGACCTGTTTGGTTGCAACGTCCCTGTGGTACATTGTCTGCAGATGCTGACAAGCGTTTTATCCGCAGGTTAAGAGGGTTTGTTTTGCATTTCTTCAACAAGTTTTTATCTAGGTGTGTTGTTTACATGTCCAGGTATTGGCTGGGTTGATTTAAGCTTAATTAATTAAGTTAAGGAATTTGGTTTCATCTACCATTGAAAATTGACATACTGATTTTGTACACAAAGGATGCTGGCAGAGTTTTGTTCTGCCCCCTTCTAACCAAATCACTGACCCATGTTGGTTGACACCCCCTCTAGGACGTGTGGCATGGTCCAGCTTAGGATATCATGGCATATGAGCTGACCAGTGTGTAGGATAATGGTTAAGACAATGGAAATATTCAAATATAAAAGTTGCAACCCCTTAAAAGTTGCAACCCCTTAAAAGTTGCAACCCCTTAAAAGTTGCAACCCCTTACAATGCAGCTTCCCAGGTTGTATCGTAAACTGGGTGTGATCCCTGGCTATACGGCAGTACATTGTTGTATGACTTTTGACTGGCACCCCCACCCCACCACCATTCTCTCCCCCCCCCCCCACAAAGATATTGACAAAATAGGTAAACCCCAAGCAAGATAGCTCAGTTGAAAGTGGACCCGCACGTAAACCCAGAGGTCGCAGGTTCAAATCCCTGTTAATTATCACTGTTACATTATCAGTGAATGTAAAGTCAACCTTTCTTTACCTATTGGCAGGTACACGGGCACAGTTTCTCTTCTGCAGCAGCAACTTGAACAGGCGAAGAATTCATCATTCCTTCAGCAGGGCATCCAATCAAAGAGAAGCCCCAAAGGTATTCGCTTCAAATCCCCATGAGCCACGAAAGCCCTTTACCATGGTGCGGCCATCTTGAGTTTCTCCCATTCAAATCAATGTAACCAAACCGAGGCTGGAAGGAGAAACAGTCTGGTTCCTTTTTTTGTGTGTGTACAATGGATATTAGCTTCCATTACTGTTATTGAATATAGGAAACATGACCAAGATGGTAGCAGCATGATAACGGTCTATATACTGTCACTATGTCACATGCTCAAAGACAGAGAAAAGCTCGCCTGCGCAGGAGATGAGAATCGGGTTAGAAACCTATGCAAATTTCATCCCTCCAATATTTGTAATGAAACTTTGTATATTCATATACATGTATAGTTTTGTACTTTTTCAATCGCATTCCAAAGCGAAAGTGACAATCACAATTGGAGAGTGTGCTCCAATAATGCTGCTGATTTGAGAGAGTGGTTCAATGTGCCTTTGCATAATGGTTGTGTAGTGACACCTTAGTATTACAACTATCTCAAGGATTGCAAGTATCAAAACCAATCAGTATAAACAACTACCGTTTGCACCTTTAAGTTTGTATAACAATAGTTTTTGGCATTTCCTTTTCACCAAGTAGAACTATTACTCAGTGCACAGCATGCATTTTGGGGTGAGAAGATGTAATTTCAGTTTGCTGTAACAACATGCGATTATTATCTACTTTCATCAATTCAGGTGAGATCGATTTCTTAAAATCGTGTTGACTTTGTATCCTAACAGACATCAGTATTCACACTTTAAACAACGATTGTTTTCTTTCCAAAAAAAGAAGGAGCCTAAAATGCAGTAGATGAGAAATAATCCAGGTAGACGGCTTTAAGGCGGCACGCGGCATGCAGTGAGCATCAATGCCGCATCTTTACACACTGTGCGTTATGAATAGCGATGCATTGTTTGGATGCGCAATCTCTAGCCAAGGGTTAGTTAATATCTCTGACCCTGATGGCAGATTGTTTATTTGCATTACAGTGCATGTGCATCATGCCAAATTGTCTCCAGCTGAGGAAGCAATCTGAGTTTTTTTCCCACCCCTCTCTCTTCTCTCTTCTCTGCTTTTCTGTTCGTGTCTCTCTGTTGGATAAGTTTATAGATGACCAAACTTGGACTTGGAGAAAAAATTGTTTTGCCTGCTGTCACTGATTGGAAATAATACTGAAAGCTGACGAATTTCGAGGAAGAAACAAACGGCAGTGTTTTTCTTTTCTGAAAATGTATTTTCTTTCTAAATACATTGTCATTTTATGATGTCCGATTTCACAGATTCACCAAACATGGTTGAGGCTTTTTACAGCTCAGGGTCTAATGTAGAGACATAAAGTCGGAATTAATGTGTTTTTTCACAGGCTGGAATGTGTTCTCTATTGACATAGGTGCAGTCATACATGTTCTCTATATTGTGATATGCGTTTCCTTTTTGATTTTTAAAATGTATTTATTTATTCCGTCCACTGTCGCTTATCCTATTCACAGAATAAAACGAAGTAGACGAATCCATGCAATGTATATTATATTACCATTTATATAAATAACTTCATCAATATTGAATTCAGATATGTATATCTTTCAATTGATGCTTATTGTAATTATTGACAATCGATTACAGTGTATTTCCCAATCAATTTATTTTAGTAGCAGTCGTTTTCTTCCTTATATATAAAATTAAGTTCTCTTCAACAATTATGTATATTTTGCTATGTGTTTTTCAACTTGATGTTCTTATAATTTATTGACAATCAACACAGTGTATCCCCCAATTTACTTTAATATAGTATTTTATTTCTTCTTTTTTAAAATAGAAAACCCATTTCTCTCCAATAGTTATGTTTATTTTGCGATGTGTTTTTAAACAAGGTAGTGTATATTTCCTTTCGGTTTCCTTTCTAAAGTGATAGCCAGTTTCTGATCTTTTAATTAATTTGTTTTGCGAAATACTTGTAATAGTATTTTATCGTTGAGTCTGCTGGATGATTTGTATATATTTTTCCTCAGCGGTGATGATTCGCTGAAGGCATGACCTTTTTTTCATGGAATCGATTGTAAACTATTATGGTGTGGATTTACACAAGTAAATTAATCAACCCGCTGAATGAGATGAGATTTTGTATTTGTATATATTCAGGGGTTTAAATTTTAAGAACATATATTTTTTTTTAATGATGGACACTATAAAACGCACTGAGAGAGGGGTCCCAACGGGCCTTCAGATTCCAGGGGTCGCCTGACTCTATGGTTTTCCCGGGTCGCACTGACCAGGAATCTGGGTTGAATTTGCCATTGGAATCCTGTTTCGGGGTTAACTCTGACCTGGAGCGTTTTAGAGTCAGGGTTTTAAAGTAGGCATATTGAGTATGTGCGAGTGTGTTTACCCGGTGATGCAGAGGGCCTCGACGAAAGGGATCCGTTTGTTTGACATTTTGAGGACTGACTCGAAGTCCGAACAATGGGATGACAAAGTCCTGTTCTGGTTGGGTGTCTACCTGTACAACCAAGGACTTTAACAAAAGGGATCCAGGTGTTTTGACATTATAGGGAGGACGTCCTCGCTTCGTTTTCATGAAACCAACGGGGACGTCTCTTTAAAACAAACACCAAAACAATGGCAGAACAAAGAAAAGTCCTCGACTAACGGGGTCGACAAACATTGTGTGCGTGTGTGAGAGTAGACTTTGAGATGGGGTCGGGTGTTGGGAGGGGAGGGGCGTTTTTAATGTAGACGTGGGCTAGTTAATAGTTAGGCAATAGCTGTAATGAAAAGGGCGACAGCGGCCGTTGGTTGCAAGTTTATTATCTTAGGTTAAACTCATCAAATCTTAGTCAGTGTCTGTGTTGAAACACACAGAGACCGGATGCAGTCTGAACGCTACAAATAATGTCTTCAGTGTTTTTACTCATTTTAATTTATGTTCAGGGCACGATATATCCTACTGTGGCTTTGAGAGAAAGCAGAGTAGGCCTACCGTAGCAGTGGGGCTGATATTGGTGACACAGAACACGAAAATGAAACAGGGCTACAATATCTGCCTCGGAATCTCTGCCCCTTTGGGTCATTGTACTGGATAGGTATTATGTAAGAGGTTGAACCATAGGAAAGCATCTTCTGAACTGTCCTTTTTAGAAATGTCCTAATTTATTCATAGAAATGTTCTTGAACGTATTTATTTGTAAATATTAGTGGAAATTGCGATCGTTACCTTTAACCGATAGACCCTTCCTGCAGGAAGTATGTAAATTGCACATCGCGGGTGCGCACTATCCCTACCCGGTTGGCAAAATGAGGGAGCATCGCGCCTTTTTGTATGGGGCTGATGGTGGCGTGACGTATGCACGTTTGTGCGTCTGCCTTGTGCACAACTCTACGGCGTTTGCCAACCAATACTGTCCGTTCGCATGTGTGAAGGAAATTAGCATATTTCATGGGAAAGGTCCATTGAAATGTATTCCGACAATGAAAAGAAGAGCAAAGCCTTAAGGCAGTTCATTCAAGAAGTGTCAAACGAGAAGTAGTTTGTAAAAAGCTCATCCCATGTAAAGTTGGTATATATTTGTTTTTATAGGCTAAATACCTCACATATAGATCCTTGTCATTTGAAGAAAAACAAGTTTTGCAATTAAACCAAACAGACACGGGAACTCGTGAACCCCACACTCCTGAACAACGTGAATGACTCCACGTAGACACCAATAATGTCTGCCGCGACACCACCTTGCCTCGTTTGGACAAACGGGCGGGGAACGACTATTTTGGAAACGACGCTGCAAAGCGTCCGAAAGCGTCCTACAATTTTTTACTATCCTTATAGGACTCCTACTTTGGAGCATCGCAACAGTATACATGGCAAAATAAAGGATGACACGTGACGCGTGTTCGACCAAATGACAAGGATCTGTGTGGGCAGAATATAAATTTAATAATGTACACCAGCTATTTGGTTCTGTAGGCTACGGAATGTTTGTTCTTATCAATGATACCAATCAATGATACCAACAATCCTGACAAGTTATATCCGATTAATAATACTGCTGCCATGACCGAGAACAACTACCCCGAATCTCAGTTTTCAGTGTTGTTTTTTGGGGGTGTTTTTTTTCTTTCTTTTTTTTCGGTTTACCAAAACGAATTGTAAATGTTGAACGTGCACAAAATACTCAGTGCCAGATCATGCTGCGTTATATGATATTTCTGACAATACGGGACCCAGAGATTTGATGACATTGCTTACGATAGTTTGTATGGTGTGTTAAAACCATATAGAGAATACTAAAGCATGTAGGCCCTACTGTTCCCATAACCAGCGATGTATCGTACTTCAGCTGTTTTTCTTGCTGGAAGTGAAACTTTTTCGGATTTGCGATAAATAACTGAAATGTAATACTTTTCCCTTGAAACAAAAGGAGAATTTGTTTAATGATGAACGAGTGCAGTATATAAAACATGGCCGTGCGGTTTAACAACGGACTCCATTCGGGGTCTACAAACTGTTTTCATTGAGGAAGCCCCTACTGGTGTTGTGCACAGCTCTCGGGCACAGAGCTGATCGCGCGTGTAATTGGACGCTTGTTCCCGCTTGGTTTAAAACAGAGAGAGAGGAGGCAAAAAAAAGATAAGGATGTTGGGGGGGGGGCTTACCCTGTCATAGCTCACGTGGGTGTCCAAAATTATCATCGCTCGTGTTCATAGCTAAGGGGGGTCTTGGCGAGCGTTGACGTCATGACGCGTCAGTCACGTGGCCGCCTAGCCGCATAGCATTTCATCTCGGATCAATTTGAATCATAAATGCTTTTCATTCACCCCGTCACTTACAGACAGGAAATATCGGAGCGTGTATGTTTTGCACTCTTCAAATTCTATGATCTCTTTTATTTGAGCAGTATTTATTTTATGTTTTGTCTTTTGTGAATTATTGTGAATTATTGTGTATAATTTCGAAATATGTATTTATTTGTTGAGCAATGACTGATTTTTATTATTATAATTGCATTTGAATTGTAAGTGTTGGGAGGAGTAGTTTCAGACGAGGGTTTCTGTTTTAGTGCCTTCCCCCTTATGTAGACTTGAAATTGCAGGATTAAGGGTTGAATGTACGTTGATCTTCCAGTGGGAATGCTGTCTATGGCCATGTCACATGAGGCGATTACCACTTACACGTTCTAGGCAATCTCCCAAAAGACAAAGATTCACACTTTCGTCTTCATCTATATTTCTTAGAAACAAGTAAGACAGTGTTGGAAAAATAGCCCCTGTGCTACAGAGGTGTTCGTTTTGCATGCAGTGCAGTAGTTTGCCTAATAATAATTAGTTTGTAAGAATTGCCGTGTGTGACAAGGTCCTATTGATTGCAGTCTGGGCGTTCTTTCACTGAACTTGTTCCCCGCGTCTATTTGTTACATGTGACCCGCTTCGGGGTCGAATTGAACCCTTTGAAGATGAAGGTCAAGCGTGGTCGTTTGACGTTGCATTTCAAGGTCTCTAGAAGGTCAAAGGTAAAACTAAGCAAACAAATAGGTGCACCAAAATGTTCAAAACCTTAAACTCGTGACCAGATAGCACATTTAAATGGAACATACAACTTTGGTGACAAAACGGTTTCGTTGATCGTACACTCTTCTATTTCATCCAATATTGTTTAAAGAGAGAGAAGGGAACAAATGTGAAAAACGGATGCACTTTAGTAAGGTACGGGTATTGTATACTTACAAAAACTTTCACATCGCCAATTGCGAACTTAACAACCGACTAAAATATGATGTGCGCCCCCTGAACAATTGCAAAAATATACAAGTGTAAATTTGCATCTGCTCAATATGCAAGGTTCCTTTGGACATTTTTCCTTCCAACCTTTCACCCACCGGATTGGTTCGTAAACATGTGATGTCATTAGACTCATAATCTTTACTTCGTTGTTTTAAAAGTTGGCTCTTTTTAAATGCAAGGTACACGATTAGTAACAAATGGGGAAAACAAATATTAAAACAAATTTAAAATTTTAAGTTTACTCTTTCTTTCAAGTTCATATTGTCGTCTGAAATACTGTCAAGGTCAAGGAAAATAGCATTTTGAAGATCCCCGCCGTTGCTTATTTCGTTTGCTGCAATCTAAATAAGCATAAGCCTGAACATGCACGAATCTACCGACAAATAGTTTTCAGTCAAACACGCCCGTCGAATTTGACCGAATTGCCGCTGGTTTCATGGCTGTATGGTATTTTTATTGAACATGATGGGAAGAATAGTCTTTAAAAAACACACACACAATTTATTCCTTTAAGCGCAGATGGATACCACGTTATCATAATGGGGAGACAGGATTGCACCACGCCATGCAGAAATAATAAAATCTATACCATTGAAGTGACTCGGCTAGCAGAGTTTGGCGAATTATTAAATTATTGAATGAATAAAACACTGTAAACACGAAAACTTATAAGCTGACTGCCAAGCAGCGCAGTTAGATTTCTCTTATGGAAAGACCTTCCGAGTCATTCATTCGAAATTCAAATTGTGCATCAAAACAATTTTCGTTATTTTTTTGTCACGACACAAAAAGTGGTGAACCGCAGGAGACATTGAAAAACACCCTGTTACGAGCAGATTACAGGAGCAGATTACAAGAGCAGACAGATAAATACATTAGAAATAGAGGAATTCTGTGCAGAAAATCACTTTATTTCAGAAACACTTCCTGTGCATAATGAATAACCTTGACAACAAAACAAGTTTTGACACCCCCCATTATTTCGAGTAAGCGTGCACAGACAGAAAATGCCAAAGAGATAAATATAAACAGCTAAACAATTATGACTAATGATGTTATATTATCACTAATCTATGTAATAATTACCACTAATCCATGTAATAATTACCACTAATCTATCACTAATCGATATAATAACTATCACTAATCGACCGTTTAATGCTAAAGTTGTTAATATGGGGGACATTATTAACCACGTCGTATAAGAACCTGATGGCACCCCGCCCACCTCCAATAACAGTACACTATACCGTATCATTAGGCCTGCTTTCCAATCCCATAACCCATCTTCCGAGAGACAAATAAAACGACTTGAAATAAAACTACGGCATGGCTTAGACGTTTGTAGTTCCATCCATGGCGACGACAGGTAAAACAGATTGGATTGATGCTATTATTAGGGTTTTTTTTTTCGTTGGGGGTGTTTCTTCTCTCATTGCGAGAGATTCCCAGCTCATTGTAAGCTCGAAGTAAACGAAGAAGTGTAAAATCGATTGACTCTTAGGTTAGCACAGTGTTAATATCCAAACCTTGCGTGCAGGTCACTCTTGGAACAGATATTTTATTAGAAGTTGACAGGGAGGTCTAATGCTCATGTTACCGAGGAGGAATTTAAACATCCGAAGGACTAAGCCAATCCTTAATCATTGATTGAGTTCGTTTGACAGGGGATGGTGGCCGTCTGATAAAGGTGACCAAACACAAAAGGGCCCGTGTGGAATTGAGACTGTTTAAACCCATTGGGCGGGTGGGGCGATTTGGTATTTATCACGGGTATGTTTTATGCAAGACATTAAGGAATGGGATGATGAACCGGTATAGGAAGCGGGGATCATTCCCAGCTCTTTGGCTCCTCGTGTAGTGTATTTTGTCTATACATGTCTATTACAAAGACCCTTTGGGTATCTCGTCATAGCGGAGCCATTGCAAGTACGCCTACCGGCCCCAATTCCATAGCTCTGTAAGCTAGAAATATTGCTTAACACTTGTTTTTATGCTACGCAATTATATATTACAGCGAGCCAGTCACACACAATATTGCACCACGTGGAACTTTGGCTGGTGCACTGTTTCTGATGACCAGTCTGTGCTCAGAAAAACGAAGTGTGCTTAGAAGGTTTGTCAAATAAAGCCCCGGGTTACTAGTTCATCATTGAATACGTCATTGTATAACGCATTGGTTCATTTTTTATTCATGATGAGCTATACACCCAGCAGACTTTGGGATATCTCTCTCATTCTCTCTCTCTCCCTCTCTCTCTCTGACAGACTTTGGGTGCCGCGGGGGGCTTTATGGTTACACATTGTGAAATGTCAGAAAACCTGGTTCCCTAACTGCTCGTTGAACATGCGCTTAAAGCGTATTGTGTGATTGGTAACTCGTGAAGTAAGCCTTGCATGTTCCAAATTAAATCTTACTTGATCATGAAATCCATCTAGGAACTGTTTTTTGGGGTGGAGTGGAATGTAAATGTTAAACATTTGTTTTCAACGGCAGCTCAATCTGACGTGTTCATTTTGGTGAGGAGGGGGCAAGCGTGGGCAAAGATATAATTTGAGGGGCTATTTAATGTACTGAACCATTCAAATTGTATCGATCCCATTGGGGAAACGAGGGGTGGGACAAGGGTTCTGAGCTACCACCCCCTCCCCTACCCCATGCCCCTCCCCCTGGTTACGCCACCGTGTTTTCAAGAAGAATGGACAACATTAATTAACCGAATTGCGAGCTTATTCTCGTTGTTTTATCACAATTAATGTAACGTCGCTTCGTTGAGCTGACAATTTCGTCAAAATGGTTGTGCATTTTAAAAAGTGTATTGAGTTGTTTTGTACGTCTATATTTGAAGATTTGAATTGCTCAAAGAATCAACAGAGCCCTACTCTCTTAGAATGGGAAAAAGCTTCCTCCTCCTACGCTGCCCCTCGAGGTCATCGTCCTATTCCTTTTTGTGTAAATCTTTTCTAATTGCTAAAGCGGCACATTGCCCTCGGTTTGGGCGCTTTGTTGGCCTATTCCTGGAAATTGTGTTGTTTTCCTTTTACAAACACGGTCCGTAATTTTGTAGAGTCAAAAACTTGGGTCTACAAAATGGCCGTCCAAGTTAGTTTACAAAGTAAAAGAAAAACCAAACAATTGATATTTTTGTGAACCATTATATGCTACTTTTAAAACATATTTCCAATCATCATTTATTTTATAAAATGTTTTTACCCAAAGCGCCCAATTTGAAGGCAATGTGGCCCTTTAATTTAGTGCTTTATTGCTGGTGTGGTTTTTTGGGTTGTTGTTGTTGTTGTTTTTCTGACAGTATAGAAAAACATGTACATGAAATCGAGAAACTTACCGATACATTCGTGGTATAGCTTTGGCTTCATTGTCGATGCTGCACTTTATCTTGATTCAAAGTCAGCGAGAAGCAGCTGTTCTTCCAGCATTACCGACGTCTGGCCTATTTATACCTTATATTGATTCTAAGACAGTAAGCATATCCATACAATCTAGCAGTTATTGCCAAAATTACAAATGGTATACCTTACCTTGATTCAAAAAAATAAGAGCATCGTGGTCCGGTAGTTTCTCCTAAATCCCAAACATCGTGGCCGTATCGTTTGTTTGGTTTAAGTTTTTTTTTAAACAACATTAGAGTAGTAAGCTATGAGAGCCAAAACTCGCGAGAACATCACAAATCTCTTGATCCATGCATCTGCCCGCATACTAAAGACACAACACTGGCTTTTTAACTTTCTGATATTGTATAGTTCCGCAGTCTCACAGACAAGCTTAAACCAAGTCAGGCCGTGTCACATTGCAGAAGCCGCATCTTCAAAGTAGCGTAAATAAACAATCCATCCGATCTTGATTAATTAGGCAGAAAGAATTAAAGAGTTAGAGTCAAGAGATATAAAGAAATATGGAATATTTCAGGAATGATTGACATTAAGTTATTAATACAGCGTCTCATACTCGGGACTAATGTTAGAGATGTAGTGCAGGCACTCAAGCGGCTAGCTGTCTGTGAGACGTACACTGTTGATTTAAGCGTCCTAGTATAATAGGATTGTCAGCAAAAGTCACGTTTGCAATTTCCTTAAGTGTGTTTTTATTCTCTAAGTACCTTTTCGTTCTCCTTCGTACATTAATCCGAAAGCAGCCATTAATCCGGAGAATGTTGAAGAACATGCATGCAAGTATAAGGATTCCGTTCAAAGCAATGTACCAAAAAAAGAAACGTATATAATTTTGTTTTATGGAGTCGTGTCTGCGAAAGATTGTGTTATCAAACTCGGTTGTCGTTCATGTTCGTAACGCTCTTTTTTAGAGCCGTTTTAGCCTTCGTCGTTGGCTTTCCTTGCACCAATGTCTTCTGTATGTTTATTGCTACACCACACTTTACGATTCGGGAAAAGGGGGAGTTTACAGCGGTATCTGGAATGATATCTTATACACAGTTGTCTCTGCTATCCTTGCCATCTAGCTCAAGCTTTGCTCAAACTCTTTTGGCTGTATTATTGTCTTTTATGTATATTTTTCATATTTTGTGGCATAGTTTCTTGCTCTTGTATGCTTGAAATACTCATTTGTCATGGTTGAATATAGTGACGTCAGATTTTTAACAAGAGCTGATATCGTTGTGCTGACAGCACGTGCTTCGCACTGGATATCCGTTCAAAATGGCCTACATGACGTCACTCGAGTACCTCCCCCCCCCACACTATAACCAATCCGACCCTTCCCTTTAAAGTGGGTATCAAGTCAAGCTCAGACCACGTGAGTGAGTTAAACACATTTAGAATCTACAAGCCGCCAACCGAAGGCCTCGTGTATACTGCATGAGGTTATTCAGTTTTTATTAATTTGTCTTGCCCTTGGCTATTTGGCCGTAAATGGCGCCCCATTTCTCATAATCGGTGTTTAGGCTGCATATAATATGATCAAAAGATGAATGAGTTAGACTATATTTCCGCCCGTTTTTTTAATTTTTAATTTTTTTTTATTAGTTGCCGGAAATAAACTGACGACGTGTCGGATAAATCTGTTTAAAGCTCGGTTCCACATTATATTCAAATATTGAAATATTACGCCATTCATAGGTGACATTTTGGGGGTAAAAATTGCAGGGGGGAGTTCACTGGTCCATGCAACGTCACACTTCCGGTTGGGTGAGATTTTATGATTTAATTAAATCGGCTTAGTATGCTATATTCACAAAATGTCAAAATTATTTGAGACGAGCGGATTTGAGGAAACCCGGTCACGTGCATAATTCCGGTGTCCAGAATGGGATGAGAACGGCAGTTAGTCACTCATACACGAATGCTGTTACGTGACTGCTTTATTATTAAATCTTTTTTTATATCGTTCATATTTATTTATTTATGTTTTACCTTCATCTCTCTCGTTTTAAATGAATTAAGAATTCTAATTCAAATCTTTAGAACACTTGGCGAAACGTGCACAAAATTCCACTTATGCTTGAGTGTGCATGCTCTTAAAACTAAATGAACTTTTTGTCTGCTGGGAAATACGTCCCTCTTTCTCTTGGGGTCTGACGCATATCTGGGTCTGAATGACCCGGAATCTGTGTCAAAATGACCCCAAAATGGGTCAAAAGGAAGCAGAACTCAATTTATAATCCTATGTTTAAACGGCTTTTCCGTGTCAGCCTGACCCGGAAATGGGTCGGCCCCCCTGGGACCCTGAATCCCGGTCAATTCTGACCCGGGAGTTTTTAGAAAACTTTGTACGACGCGCCGCGCACAACTCTCGGCCAACGATAGGTCTTCTTTGCCCTCGGTGAGAGCGCTGTTTGGGCTTGTGACGTCATGTGGAAGAGGTCTTCTTTCTTTTTTATCTCAGGCCGAACCAAAATATTCAAATAATCATCAACCTCAAATACACAATCCCACCTCCACGTAGATTGATCTTTAGTATTCGGTTTTCCGAGCACAGTGCAGAAGAGTCCGAGCTGGAGTAGAAACTCGAGCCCGTAACAAGGCGTGGCGTCTCCACAAGGAGAGTTTCGATTTTTTGTATAGGCCTAGAAAGCAGTCTGGCCCCGGACGATCGTCGTTGATGATCATCAAACTAGACAGGGTGTATGGACAACCATCTAAACATTATTAAAAAATCGGATATGGCCAATGAAGGATAGAAAGAGGCGGAATAAGAAAGTGATAACGGACAGCGCAGACAGGGTACAGCGGTCTTGGTGACGATGTGTGAAGTATACCCTCTCGAGAATAAAATTCCTTAATGCATTTCCAATACATCTTCTTCACCCTTTTTTGTTATAGGAAAACATCTTGTGAGCATTATTGTTTAAGGGGATGGAATTATACTGTTTTAGGAAGTTTGCATTCTTTCAAATCACCTGGTTGCTCTTAAAGCGTACTAAAAGTTTTCCCAGTAAGCTTCAGCAAAAATTTAATCAGTTTCATTAACACACATTCAACTCAACGCACGTTTCCCCGATACACTCTGTGTATTGTGTGTGTGTTATTATTTTTTTCCCGGAAATATTTCAGACCTAAACATTTTTCATATCAATTGATACAAGTGCAAAAAACCACGTGTATATATAATACAAACCATCATCTTTTGTCTAGATGCCTCTGCGCAGCGCAGTAACCCCAAATGGCAAACCCGAAAAGGAAGCAGCCTACGTTCCTTTCCAGCCTCGGTTCGGGTCACAGTGACTTAGATGGGAGAACAATAGCTTGGCTTCAAGGGTAAATGGGTCCAGGGTAGTATTTTAGAAGGCTGTGGTTTTTAACTTGCAACGTGCGCGTACAGTTTGAACTGGCCCGCAAACTTGTTTTTTTCGCAATTGTCTGGAAAGTACGATATAGACAATGTAACCCATGACGTCACATGTTTATAAAAGAGCCACAGAGCCTGGACTTCCTGGTGGCATGATTTGTAGACAGCTTGATGGAAGAAAACATTTTATGGAGGTTTCTGATTTTTATCAACATGAAGAACGGGGGCACATCTCAAAACTTATGCAGCTGTTATTTTTACAATTTTTGAATTTATGTGGAAATATTACCCGCGTGGCATCTTGCCTGCCAGAAAAGCCCTGGAATGTACAAGGTCATTCTTTTTGTAAACACACGTTACATGGTCGGCTTTGATTTATTGTCGACTTAACTATTTCATTTACTTTGGTGGAATAAAATTTTCACCTCATAATTGTTTTCACAAAAACGTAAAAACGTTCGAGTATTTCCCCTTGATTCAACAGAATTGTTACTTCATTTCTAAAATTGCATTCGTTCGGTCGTGTACACCTACAGACTGAACATTTTTGCCAAGTCTTACAACGGTCAAACAGGACACAGTTTTAACCGATACATTGGCCCGCACCTTTAAACGATACGGTATGGAAATATAGTCTTATGTATACCCACACATTTGATGTGACATTTCGAATAGATATAGGCCTGAAAAAAGCGTTTGTCGTGCATTATTAAATAAATATTATATCTCACACACAAAATAAAAGAAGGAAATATTTCCTGTTGGAACACACTATAGAACCCTGCGGCAGATCGGAGTGCTCGGTGTATTTTATGCCGAACGGAACAGGAGTTGACAGCGAGTTGTCACGCGTCCTGTAGGTCCTCATGTCCGCGGGTTGAATCGCTTCTTGACGCATGAAGAGCACTCCAACGTGAGTCAGATGAAGACATCCCGACGTCGATGCGCTGGACTGAGGGGCTTTGAGCTCAAACTATGCCAGCAGAGACAGAAAGAGAGAAGAGAGAGAGAGAGAGAGAGAGAGAGAGAGAGAGAGAGAGAGAGTCTGGAATATAAAAAAAAACCTCCGTCGTCGGTTGGAGCTGTTTTTGAAGGGTGTTTGCAACTTACATGCTTTATGGAATTCGGAAAAAAGTGATTTGTTGTTTTTCTTCATTGTATTTTGGACTAAAATTCGACAAATCTTTTAGGCGTCAAGTTTGTTGTTGTTGCTGCAACTCGAAGGCCACACTTTATAAACTCCTGGGTCACATTTGACCTGGTTCTGAGCCCCCAAACATGGGTCAGACTGATGACCTAGAAATGGGTGTCAGACTGACGCAGAATCCTATAGCTAAAATCCAATTTATTAACCAGTTGCCGGACCAGCCTGACTCAGCTACGGGTCAAGTCCCCTGGCATCCGGGTCAATTCTGACCCGGGAATTTTTAGAGTGCATGTAATGGTTCAGTTTTATCAATTATGCTGTCTTCATTATGTGGCAATCAATCATTAGACTCAGCTTGTTCCTGGTATGAAAGTTTGGTCGCCTCAGAAAATATAAATCACCTATAGTCTTTCAGAAATGACAGGCTGTTTGTTGTGGCCTTCACTAGCGAAAATAAACACTCATGGCTAATAGAAAAGTTCTCTCAAGTTCACGGGTTTCACGGGATGATGTGCAGAGTTAAGCTTCGTCATCGAAGAGCAGGAAAAACGTAAACTCGTCAAAGTTCACGGTACGGGGATTACACTAATTAATGCAGATTACAGTACCCGCTGTTATCTAGGCCTCTCATCACCAGGCAAGCTCGCTGGTCAAGTGGTTAAGACATCTGCACTTGAAAATAAAAGAGTTTGTTAGTTCGAGTCCCGTCCGGGTCGCCTGGGGCTGCTTTTACAAATCGAAAACAACAAATATTCAACTCTGTCATTATAGTACAGCTCCGCGGTTTAGGGGGAAATTTAAAAAAACACAAATCCGAGTCAGTGAAATTGCTGACGTCAGAATCACGTCACTAACTGAATAAAGAAGACAATGAATGTTTTTACAATAACCTGCTTCAATTGGACTGTAATGATCCGTGGCTACCATAAACAAAATGTCGAAAAAATTGGGCCGACATCACGTCTACGTATAATTATGTTGGAGGAACCACGGTAGAAGATGTAAATAAACTCTGCTGAAGTGTGACTTTGTATACTGGGTATAGAATAGTTTGTGTATTCCTCCGGTGGTATAAAGGTTCCGTATATATAGATGTCGTTCATGGTGGTATAGTTAGGTTTCTGTATGGTTCACGGCATATCTTTTGCCATTTCATTTTGCCCCAGATGGTAGGCTAGTTATTCAGTGAAACAATTCGTGGTGCGACGAGATCAATCAATGTGGTTGACATATCATTCAAAAAAATGTGTTTTTATATAGGACACGTAAAGCAAATTGATCAACGATGGGTTTGATTAAATAATGAACTGTTTTCATTCAAAACGTTGTGCCGCAATATCCGCGGCGTTCAGTGGAGGGAAACCCCATGATGCCTTTCGCGATGCCGTCGAGGGTGTTAACAACAACATCGAGTGGTGTGGAGTTGAATCCTCGTGAGGATTGTTGAAAACACCATTGGAATTTTCAAAACATAAAGGGGGGCCAACCTTGCATAGGAGACGTGTACACAATTGTGTCCCAACATGAGTAAGTTAATGTGGGTTTGTGTATATTCTCTCTCTCTCTCTCTCCATGAGCTATGAGTTTTGGTGGATCCGAGAAGAGCCGGTGGTTAAACAACTCGACGTTTCGACCAAGTGCTCTGATCGTCTTCAGAAGGAAGAGGGACGACCAAGAGACGACCAGAGCTCATTCATTGAAACATCAAGAGGTTAAACCACTGCAGATTCTTCTCAGAACCACCACAGCTCGAAGAGAGTTTATGTACAGTGTCTTCGCAAACCTTACTCGATTACATTCCCACCATGCAGTTTCAAATTCCACTTATGTTTTACCCCAAATCCTTACTAGATTGTATCTCCACCATGCAAAGTTTCAAATCCTACTCATGTACATGGTGTTACAGCAAACCGTACTAGATTGTATCTTCACCATGCAAAGTTTCAAATCCTACTCATGTACATGCTTGTTACTGCAAACCTTACTAGATTGTATCTCCACCATGCAAAGTTTCAAATCATACTCATGTACATGGTGTTACCACAAACCTTACTAGATTGTATCTCCACCATGCAAAGTTTCAAATCCTACTCATGTACATGGTGTTACTGGAAAGCTTACTAGATTGTATCTCCACCATGCAAAGTTTCAAATCCTACTCATGTACATGGTGTTTTACAGCAAACCGTACTAGATTGTATCTTCACCATGCAAAGTTTCAAATCCAACTCATATTATTAGAAATGTTTGATCTTTGACATCTACGGCCAAGGTATCTCTCATGGGAGAAAACTCGGTCTCCTTTCAACGTCACAATAAAAAGTTACAATCAAACCAGCGAAATGTGTAATTATTACTTCCGCATTAGTCAGAGGGGTGCGTATATTAATGACCCCCCGCTGACAAGAAACCAGCAGTGTACATGAGAACGGTTTCTCTTCCCGTAGCTTCGTTGTAAAAAGAAAAGAAAAGAAGCTGATCGAAGAAGACTCCAGCATTCGTAACAAACACTAATTCAATTAATAAATTACTGACAACTCCATGCACACATTCATAAAACCTCCGACCGTCTGTGGTAGGAATGTAATTTCCTTTTTGTCAAATCTAAGATCTTTTTTTCATATATATTTTTTCTGTCTCCCTCCCTCTCTCTCTCTATATATATATCTCTTCCTGCGTGCCGTGCGGCTGTAACAACACGGTGCAAAGGTCCGAGAAAAGATTTCTGAGGCGCCCGAGTATTTAGGGGGCAAGCGAATGATAATTCAAGGCGCGTGTATGCTCATGTCTATACCCCCATCACCCGGCATGCTCAGCCGCGAATCGTTCCCAGGTACCATGAGTATGGACTCACGGTAAATGTTTAGGCTCTTTTTTTAACGATAATAACCCCAAGCAATTTAAATGTAATGTTTACGATGTTTGGTTTACTGTATGAGCTTTTTAATGTTTTGAGACCTGCATTTCGTGTGGTCGATGCTTTAAATGAAATTCAAAATATTTCCATTTTTATACACACATCTTTAATTGTAAACTAATTTATGGGAAAATGCTGGACATGACACGTGCTGGAATCATCAATTTTACCGGGAAAAGGAATTAACCAGCAATGCGAGTTTATTTTCCTTGATTCCTTGGAAACAGTAAATCAAGTTTCAGACCTATACCTATGGAACAAACACACGAGAGAAAAAACGTGCTTAACGCTGGTCCTGATGATGCTAGATTACCATCTCAAGGTCTTTGGCATTCAGATAATAAAGAAAGGACATCAATGGTACTTGATGAGTAAAATTACTCTTTAAGCACAGTAGGTATCGTATGAAACCGTCTCTTTATTGTTCTTGTTATGTAACAACCTACGGGGAAAGGTTTTTATGAATTTTATATTCTGTCCCTTCAAAAGGTTCGGAGTGTTTAGACATCGAAGTAATGGTTGGGGCTCTGGCCACGTGTTCCGATCCCAATGGTAGGCGTCGCCCACTGTGTGTGAAGCAACGTAGCAGTGGTCAGGATACCTTTTTTTGCAATAGGGGATGCTAGCTTCGTCGTTGTTTTGAAAGTCCCCTTCTTTGTTTTGTAGAGTGTTCTGTCCTTGTGCGTCGATGTTTTGAGAGTGCTGTTCCGTCGTGATTTTTACAAAAACAGGTAGGGAGTTCTCAAAATAACCTCAGAATAAAGCACGACAGGACAGAGCAAATGCACCGCGGAACGGAGCATGCAGAACTGAACTACGGAAGAAAATCCAAACAACGGGGCTCTGCGAAGTTACTGAACACCACACACTGTAACTTAATTCGAAGCCTAAAGCTGGAACCGTCACTCCAACCCATGGTTCCGAATGCTTATTTTTTAGGGGGGCAGTGGTCCAGATGTGTATCGTTAGTACATCTCACCTGAAGATTAGGTCTACCCTTTGAGTAAACAGTACACAGATTACAAAACTAAGGATAACTTCAAATGGAAACCAAAATGGTCAGGTCCAAGAAGTTTCCGAAGGATACCGTGTTTCCATGGTCAATTCTGACAGAGAAATGTTGAGAATGCAAACACCAAACGGGGGATTTATTGCATATGTCATAACATGACGTCTAGTGACGTATTGAGTTCCGTTGATTCCCGACCCCGCTTTCATCTTCGCACTATGAGCCTGGGCGGACGGAACTCTCGCGGATGCTCGCGTGTTTGTGTGTGTGCTTTTTAGCCAGACACGTGAACTTAAACGGGCAACTTAATACTGCATCTGGCAGCAGACGATTTCTGTTCAAATATCATTATAGCGGGGCTATTGAGTTCCAAAGGCGCGCCATCCGAAAATGCGTCACCGTTGAGGGCTTGGTGGTAGTCTTTTGGCTGCCCCCTGTGGCTGTTTGATGTAATCTCGGTTTAGTTCGTCCGTACACGGCCACGACTATTTGCTGCAGACATCGTTCCCGCTAATGATATCTTGGATATGTTAAAGTGGAACCTCTAGTCTGAGAACATTAGTGCACCTTCCTAATAAGAAACAAAATAAATCACGCTGCTTCATTGAAAGTAATATGAATGAATCAAGACTGAAGCTTATACCCGTAGCAGGTGTTGTTTCAAGTTATTACTCTTAATGATCATTCATAATTATTTCAGAGTCATCGTGAAACTAAAATGATTGACAAACCAGCAGGATTGTTCAACATAACCTATTTATGACATGACGCCAGATGACACATCACACAGTCAATCAAGCACCAAGAAAAGTAGGTCAAGCCGCTACTTGTTTTATTAAAGAGTATAGTTGGGCAATGTGCCCCGCTGCACCTCATCTTCATGCGTATTTCATTCGGCACACAACACTGTTGACGTAAAGGTACGGGATAGCTAAGTTTTTTAACCAACAGACCGTGACAAATATCTCAATGTTCAAAGGACATTGTTTCTTTTTTGGACTTAAGAGGACGAGATTTAAGCTAAAACCTGTTGATTTACTGTAATAAATTACGAGATACATATACATTGTGGCTTGAACAATAATAGCCCACGTCCGGAAGTTCTCTGTTTTGTTTTGAGAGAGCCTCTGTCGCCTTGCCCCTTCCATTAAGAATTCCTCTCAAGGAACGTGCTTCCATCTCCGCCAACTGAAACACTTGGCTGTACAAGAACTCCTCGCAGATTGACTTCTTTACATTATCGTTTGATCCACGGTAGAAAGCAGAGAGAATATGAAAAGACGCAAAGTTATTGATCAGTGCCTATACTGTCATGTGAACGGGCATTGCTACTGTTTATACCCGTTGAGGCAGAAGTTACTAGCCTAACGGATCGTCAAAAACTAAACCTGTTGCCAGAGAAAGAAGTAATATTAGGCCAACAAAAATGAAACCATCGAACCGTTATGTCAACCATGGAGAGCCAATTTCCCAGAACCGCTGAGCAATTTGCTTAACGCGGAAAAATTATGCTATGGGCAGAGTACCAGCCAAATATCCAGCATGATTTATATGATCTACCGCGGGTTCTCAAAAATGTTCTCGCTTAGCATATACATTTTACTTAGCAGATTGTTCCGCCTAGCAGCTCTATAAAATCGGACCCTGGTCTATCCACGCAAGCGTGGTGAAGTTATCAGCTAGGCCTATCCCATGGAGTGCGTGACTTTAACGGCGCAAAGCTCCCCGTAATTGGAAAGGCACACTTTGCCGAACTTTGAATCAATTTAAGAGGGGAAACCTGTGGTGAAGTATGAAACAAAATCGATCTGATCTTGTTCGGGTGTGCATGCTAAATATATTCCCACTTAGTGATATTTGATAGCGAGAGGAGGCAAGCCGTTGGGCACAGTACACAAAATGTTTTGACGAGAGTTCAGGATGGGAATTTAGCTGGTCATTTGGAGGAAATCGTACACCTATATTCTTATAAAGGCGTCGGCAAATTAAGTGGGATTGGGGGAACTGAGCGGGGCTTGCGTCCTTACGGGGGAAACGATTGACTTTTGTCATAATTTACGTCAATCTATACGTCACATTTCCATCAATGCAGTTTAACAGCCATTATAGTTTACAAATTGTGAATATTTATGAGTGCAATGGTAAGAATACTGAGTTGAAATTATTATTATTATTCATGAGTTGAAGTTATGGAATGTTCCATTCAACGATACGAACTCAATGGAACATTTCATCTTTCAATGAACGGAAACATTATCTCCATTGCATGAGGAATGCAGATTATTCATTAGTTTTTTTATAATATCCAAGTAGATCTTTGTCATAAAGGTAGGGCCATACCTCACAAAAGACCCCCCCCCACAAAAAAAAAAGTTGTTATTTTTATCCGAAAGCCTTTACAAAGATGGCAATGGTAGTAAGCATCCTGCGAAATGATATCGTCTGAAGTGCTCCGTTAGAAATCAATAAAAGCGTGTCGAAAATTTTGAATCCCAAAAGATCGCCTAAAGGTGGTGTCCGTTTGTGCATGCTGCTGCCAGAGATGTGATTGGTACCCGCCATCACCTCGCTAATCATGGATGCAGATTTGACACTGTGGATACAAATAGACACTGTATTCGGCTGAAACCTTCACAGATGACTTTTATTGTATCTTTGTTGATAATGTTGACCTATAAATCAGCATTTTGTTGACAAAAAACAATCTATGATCCTACCTTTAATTGTATTTCGAGGATGAAACTAAAAAAAAACTATAAAAAAAAAACTATAAAAGACTGTAAACAAGATTGCAGGGGCCTATTCTCTATGCATCCACTACGAGGGCGTTTTGGATTGCAGTGTACACACGTTGTGTGGTCAAGTCTAGTGTGCAATAGTGAACAAGGATGCGACGAAAATGCACGGCGGTAAGCACCAAAATGCACGGTTTATGACGTAGGCCACGTAATGAATGCCACGAGACTTCCAATCCTCCAATCAAATGACAAGGATAATCGATTATGTATACAGGGGAGGCTATTTTTGCCAATGCTGCCTATAGGTTTGATTTCATTAGCTTGCATGGGTGAAAAGCAGGATGACTGTGATGCTGTGACAAAGGTTTGGGTCATATTGGCTCGTTATTATTGAGCACAATGACATTTTTGTCTTCAACAATTACACAAGAAAGTGCATATGGCTGCAGGTATTAAGAATGTACACACACAAAATCAAGTACTTTTGAAACACCCTCCCGTATCCCAACACTTGTAATCATAATTTGTATTAACGAAAATCGAATTTCATGTTTTTCTATTTTTATATAGGAAATAATATTGTGGAATCCAGAAGAAAGATTCAACTTCAACAATTATAACGGGGGCGATGGCTGCTCATTTTTCCTGTACATCCCCTAGCATTTATTCCTGACTTTCATCCACTGTGAAAATATATCAGCATTTTTTTCCTTATGGAGCCGGCAGCAACTAAACCTTTTATGAAGCGTCTTAGATTAAGAATGTGCACAAAGCCCACACGTCTGTAATCGGCTCTGTGCTGTAAGGTCACCTGTGACAGTTACAAATCCACGATAATCTAATGGGTCTTACATACAAAATGGCCATAAATCATTGAGGAAAAAGGAACTCTTCTCGAAGTCCCAGTAAACTCTATATTATTCCAAACTCATGATTTGGGAAAGAAATATTACCCTGTGAAATCGGCAGTACCAGTAAAAGAACAAAAATATCATGACATATACAACGTAGCATGAACACTAGTTTTAGCAGTGGTTTGACGGTATCAGCTTTACATTATCCTATTTGTAACTGTGACGTAGTACCGCTGTAAGCCACGCCCATTTCATACAAACTGGCTCTACTGATTACAAGAAGCCGGCCCTTAAGAACTACAGATATTCTTTGGTAATTTATGTATTAACAACTAGATTTTTGGACTTGCCATTCACTTGCTTTGCAAAGAGTCACACGGTGTTGTCAAAATCATCAGTTTCTATCTTAAGAATTGCCTTTGAAAAAACATTTTCTGAACAAAGATATTGGCAAAAATAATAGGGAGACCGCATGCAGGCTGGAGCACCAGCACATATAAATCTGAAGGTCGCAGGTTCAAATCCATCACTGATCAATTTATATTTGTTCACCCCAAATTTAAAACAGTTCTGCTATAGGCAAAAGTAGCAGGATACCAGTCACATCAGATGATTAATGTGGAATGGACTTTTGGCTGCTTTCCTTATTCTGTAGATGTTAATGTTTGCATCGGGGATAAAGAATATAATTTGTTTTTACCCTCACACCAATGTGTATTAAGCACTGTATACTCAGTACTTTCCCGCGTTCAGAAAATTGATTAGCATATGATGTAGGGGTGCATTAGCGACCAGCATTTTTATCAAATTGTGGATAAGGATCCAATACATTGTGTGCGGGTCATTGATTTGCAAAACAATTTAGATTTTTAAAAGTTGTGAGGTTTTGTATAATGTGTGTAACTCGTATGATTTTATATGCCAAGGTAGGCACACCAACGGGGCAGTGCTAAACTGTTTTTAACCCCCTTTTTCATCGAACGTGATTAGTTTTAATTGCAATGAGTGTCCTGCTAATTACTGCGATGTTGTATATCTGGCACCAACCCATTTTATCAATTTTCCCCAGTCAAATCATTTACTGTCCGTGAGTAGTCGCGTGTCGTGGCCGAGCGGGTTAAGAGCACTGGACTCAAGCTCTGGTGTTCATCAGAGTGTGGGTTCAAGTCCCTGTCGTGGCTCTTGTGTCCTTGAGCAAAATACTTTACCGTATTTGCTTTGTCATTCGAATGGGACATTAAGGAGTAGGTCCCATGTACTATGATTGGTAGTGCACGTAAAAGAACGAAGAGCACTTGTCATGGAAGAGTAGGGGTTAACCCTGGTGTTTCTAGTTCACATAGCAAGCACCCTTGTTCACAGGTTTCCTTAGGCTTGAGACCTTCAGTGATTAAGTTCACTTATGAGGCATCCTTGGTTTCATTACCAGAAATTTAATTTAAAAAAAGTAATAGTTCCCTTATCATACAATTCAACATATTTAATACTTCCATTACTTCCATTGAACCAGAAATTTGTGGACAGAGCGAGTTTTTTTTATCAGAAAAAGCAAGTAATCTCCTAACATGTAGGCCTACCAAGAGCAACTCTCTTTGATCAAGGACCTGATAAAAAGAAACTAAAGATTTCTGATCGCCACATCGTCTTAACTGTAAGGGTGTGCACGACATCATGGAAAGAAAAACAAATGTTCAGTGATTTGCCTAAAAATCGCATGGTGGTCATGGTGGAAAACTTCCCATGAAATAGTTCCTCTTAACAGGTTTGTAATTTCATGATAATTATGTTGGGTCGCACAAAGTGCGGATACGGGTCTTTGACAATTACAAATGTTGCCTTCGTGCTCTAGAAGAGATAGACTTTTGACTGCTTGGACTTCGGCCTACACAAGAATGACAGTCGTGAGCATTTCATGTTGTTTCTTCGTCGTACGTCCCCACAGCAGATTTGATGTTGCATCCCAAAGATATGTATTAACTGTATACGTACAGAATGCGAGGCGATATCTTTAATAATCAACCATTGATCTATTAAAACATATTCACAATCCCCCCCTATTTCACCCCTTCGTGCTTCGTCTGCAGCCGACCCTCTTGGACTGGAATTTTCTGGTTGTGAGCCGAACGCTGCACGGGTCTCGAGAGGGCAGCTTACCCGTTATGGCCTTATTCTCTACGGTATAATACAGAGATAATCAAGTTAAAGTCTCTCCCTTCGCTATCCGTGTCTCCTCGTAGGATCCACTACTATACACGACATCAAAATGATTAAATTTTCCTCCAAGATTGTGGCGATATCTTTATTTCAGAGTTCTCATGTTGTGCTGTTGTGACCACGCTCTATATAAACAGGCTCCCTGTTACTGCAAATCTCTAGTCCTAAATTTCTTATGCTTTTGTAGTTTTCTGGTTTGTATCCGCCCGTTGTTTACGTGAGGTGCAACGGAAACCTTGCAGACTGCATAAGGATGCCTGGATTGCAAACTAAAAATGAACATCAACATTAACATTTTTTTCTATGATACGCCACCCGCCCTTAACCTTATAATTTCGATGCCATTGACGATCGATTATGTCTCGCAATATCACACCAATTTGGGTTTCCATTGTACGTTCATTACGCTGAATTTGCCGTTATTTTGCTAGGCAAGGTCGTTGCAAATTTAGCTTGAAGCCCGGCAGCGTGATCTGGACAGTAGCACGGGGCTTGAGGCTAGGGGCTGGATCGATGCAGTCGAAGAGTGTCGAAGACTGGTAACCCACTAGCATTGGAGTATGCAGCACCATGCAGCAATAGCCACAGTGATTGAAGGTCCTTGTTGCCTTGTTACAATCCAAATTACCATGGAAACACAGAACAGTCTTAATTCCGTGTTGGTTGGGTTTTTTGGTGTCTTTCTTGGTGTACCGTGTGGTTGCATGCAGCGCAATACTAGATCAATTGGATGTCCCTATATAGCCCTTAGCCATGAAACCTAGCCAGCTTAGCTTCGGATGTAAAGCCCACAATGCCCGCAGCGTTGGTTTGTCTGATCTCATAACGTTTCGCTTGCCAGCCCACTGCCGGCGATTATGAACTCTACAACACTCATCTCATTTCACCCGTGCTATTCTATTTTCATTCCAAGCACACACTTCATACATTTTCATTCATCCACATTCAGACGAAGTTGGTTTAATTTAAATCGTTAAATCTCTCCTTGTCCCCCATCTTCAATCATGATCGGCAACATCTTATCAATGTGTACAGGGTATAGTACCCAGGTAACTCAAAAACACAATTACCGGGTGAATAATTGTTTAAATTTAAATCCGATGAATAATATTGTCATTAAATGTTTTTACCCACTGATTTGTTTTTAACTTCCCACTACGCAGAGACTAGCAAAGGCCTTCTCCTACATGCCACTGTTTAATATTGCGTGCCACTCTGATTTATCTGATATCTTATCAATAGGCCTAACTAAGTGGGTAATTACAAATATCTTTTTAAAGATTATTCTTTATTAGTTTTTCTTAGTGTGTTGTTTAAATGGTTTTATTGTTTCAGTTCAATGCTTTTACTTGTATGCGAGCTTTTACATTACCATATTGAGATGTAATACAGATACATTGAATTGAATTGAACATCACTTACAACATAAGTATGTTCCGTTGTTGCTTTCGCGTTTATTAGTATCGCTCAGTTACAGGTTTGGTCATCACAGGACTGTAAACAGAACTCGACAAGGCAATGGGAGGGGTAGAGGGGGGGGGGGCAATGGTACGGGTGAAGATCTCTGATTGATTATCCATTCCTGTACAAGCCCTTTGGCTTTGAGTCTTCCCAATTCAACGGAGCGCAATCCGCAGTTCCTATACGTAATACTCAGCATGATTAATCCCTCGTTTATACGCTACCCCCCCCCCCCCCATCGATATTGCAAGATGCGCGTACGACCAAGCATACCACCACAGAAGACAGTATCCCGACAACATCTCCTTGGTTTAGTGTTGCTATATTTATACCACTCTGGCCTTGTTGCACTCGGAATTGCCATGGAAACACTGCGTAGCTATTCAGTGCCAATAACCCCCTTTCTTATTGTCGCTTCAGACCTTGGGGCCGCCCGTATGAAGCACAATGGCAGAACAAGCTAGCCTCAGTGTTTTTACAACGTCAGGGTCAAAATAATGGTGTGGGAAAAAAATATCTCAAACTCACATTGCATGTTATTATTTACCTCCTTTACATTTTTAACATCGGTTGTAACCCGACACTTACTTAAAAAAAAAACCACGGTGATTTTATTCACAGTTGCTTCGTCAAAAGGTCACCTGAGTCACTTTACACAGGGGTTCGAGATTTGTGTTTTTTGCATAATTCAATGCAGGTTCAAGTATATAGAGTTTTTTTTATACATATATATTCTAAATCAATTACACATGCTTTGAAACTGCCCTGTCATGTTGTGAAGTGCCATACAAATGATTTGTTCTTGACTGGTAACTTAAGAAAAGAAAAAAAGGAAAAATAAACATGTAAATCAATGGAAAGTCAATTTTATGATAAAAGAAGAAATTGATGTGAAATGTCTTTAGATAACTTCGTTGTGTAGGTAGCGGTGCCAACAATGAAGACACTTCAGTTGTTCGATATAATTTCTGATTACATTTTAGATGCATAGAGTATACTGATAAACAAATAATAATAACAACAATGCTGAAGCACATAATAGAGTTTTGGTGTTGTAAGGCTCAATATTCACTGAACGAATTTTGGGTTGATTTTGTTTTTTCTCTGAATGAATTCTGACAGATGATGCTGTTTCAAAACGAAACGAATACAACAGCTTCCGCTTACGTCACGGGCAATACTCAACATTTATGTAACATGCAAAGTTGTTTGTACGTGGCTGATGGATGTGCGATAATGTCGGGATCACAACAATAATTTATTTTTAGCTTTAATTCATCAGTGGCAGATGTTTTCGTGCAATAGGCCCTACCGTTCAATAAAAGCTTATCACCTTCTCGAAACTTTAGAAAATAGCTAGTTAAAATTTAAATCTAAATTGTATGGTCAAATCGGCCAAAAATCTTAACTATATAGTATCTTTAATGCATACTGGAATTCGAGCACCATTACGAACAACAGAGAAGTACATCAAAACTATGTTGCTGATTTTGTCTTTGACAAAGTGATGTTGTGTTTTGTTTCATGTTGACAAACAGTCTGATATTGACTTGTAAATAACTTTGTAGTCGACATCAGTTTGTAATCTATTGAGAAATCACTCAAAGGGTGAACCAGTACGCATTATAAACTTTGAGAACCCAGAATTGAACCGGAGTTCCAGTCCCAGAGAGGTCATGACCCAGTTCTGGGTCTGGCTGGCCCGGAAACTGGGTAAAAATGGGGGATTTTGAAGTATTTGGATCTCTGATTCTGTGTCAGTTTAATATAGCCTTGGGTCAGTTTTACACAAAATACGGGCCATACTGCTCCAGAAATGGGTCGGGCCCTCTGTGACCCGAAATCCGGGTCAGCTCGACCTGTCACTTTTTAGAGCGTGGGAGCCACACACTTCTCAGTTTATATTTATTTCTTTTTAAGATGTTCATTACAGCCCTCCCTTCCCAACTCACCGTGCAAGTCTTGCACCTATTTCAACATTATCTTTTTGGGGGAATCTTCCACGACCATTGTTTTCAATGTATACACGACTCCGCACTAAATCGCGCTCTCTTGTCTCATATTCGAATACACGAAGAGACTTGTACTGTCCATGATAATGAATCAAAGTAGACGTTGTTTTTGATTCTGTTTCTGTTTTTGATTCTGTTTTTGATTCTGAAACTGTGGATGGGTATCATATATGAAGCATACGTACAGATTTCAAAGACTGATTTCAATGCACAATTTAAAAGTTGTCGATATTACAAGTCACGAAACCGTAAGTAACATGCAATACTCGAATACGTTTTGGCTTTATGGCCTGGATGGAACATGGGGTGTAATTCAGCAAGAACAGAATTGTTTGTTTTTTTACGCACGGCAGAGCATGCATGGAGCTGTCTTCTACAGCCGTCTCTTTGCTGGTTTACGGTAGGTACTGGTTATACCGGACTGTTCGACAATAATTGTCACTGTTCGACAATAACTATGATGATTGTTTTCCTCTGTGTTACTCAATAGTTATCACTGATCAATGACATCACTGTTTTCCTCTGTCTTGTCGACAATAACTATACTTCATTTATTCTCCTCAATGCATATTTTGAAAACACATACCAATACCTAATACGGTTCGTTGTTTGAACCAAGTTGTTAGACTCCATTTTGTTTTAAGTTGTCGACAGTATTAAAACACGATGGTTTCACAAACCGTGTTCTAAGGTTGGCAACGTGCCAAGCATTGTGGCCGTGCACAGGCATTGACTCGTGATATATATGACGATATGACCAAGCGTTTTCGTGATGCCTCAGCTATGCGGATCTTAAGAAAAGATTAAGGTCAGTAGGAAGAAATGCTCCTTACCTACCACCCTAGATTCGCCCATAACATATAGAATGGAAGCGTAATTTATTCGTGTGCATTTAACTGAATGAGTGAAATCGATAGGCGTAAGCAGGTCTGAATTTTATGACTTTGGAGGACGGATTATTTCGCCATGAACTTGAGTAATTGTCCCAATAATAAGTTTTGTTTTGTCCTAACTTCTGTACCCTCACAGTCATCAGTCCTTTTTTTGTCGGAAAGTTACAACTATAGTCAGAACTCGACCAAGTGGACAAAAGTTGGTTGTTTGTCTAGTCCACCATTACCGACTTGGCACATCCTTCCGCAAACTGACATGTTGAATTGATCATTATTTTCCAAGAAGGGACTTATGTGTAGCTTTGTTGGCTGCATTGTCTGTTTTCTTTGAATTCGGTCCCGCGATTAATTTTGTATTCGTAATTCATCCTTTCAGAAACCTGACCCTAGCCCTAACCTTAACCATAACCCTAACCATAACCCTAACCCTAGCCCCAATGGCGTGGACATTTTCATTTGTGGGAGACAAGCGGGGATATTTTTTTTCTGGGTGGGGCTGGGGGAGGTGGAGGGAGATTTTGACGTAAGAGGGGCTGCTAGCTACGTGCACTGCCTAACCCCAACCCTCAACGCAGAAAAGGACTTCTGTGCATAACTGACAGACTAATGTTATCATTCACCGTGGTCGTTGAAAGAGCATACCTTTGCTTCGGTCAAACAAGGATTACCAATTAATTGCAGCACCAATCGGTCATTAGCGGTTGGTCGTGCGGCGCTCAACGAGCAGTCACTGCCTGCCAACCAGGACAAAGGTTGGTACCCGGCAATCACTGATTTGAATCGGATGGAGATTACTGCAGCACATCTGCGGTTTCACCAGACACCTGGACAGATTTTTAATTCTGTCGGATGTTTACTGCACGTTTAAACCACGAGACAGGCATTTTGGTCAGTGAGTTAGTCGCTAGTCAATTTATTCGAAACACTACCCCCCTCCCTCCTCCAAACACCATTCGTATTAATCATCTTCAAGATTCATGATTTACAATTTTTTTTAAACAACAATTCTAAGAAGAGTTTACTGACAAAGAAAGTCACAGTGAATGTTGGTTTTGACAAACCATATTTTAATTGTTTCAATTTATTTGGTTTTGGAGGAAAGGTAAATTAAACAAAATCTTGGCCTGTTTTTATGGGGAAACACTAAAATTGTAATTTATAAATTGTTCAGTCTTGGCGCTTGTTTTGAACAAGTAAGTAAAGAGTAATTGAAATTGGTGGAAAACTTCGATGAAGCTTGACATTTATTACAAAATCATCTTGTGTTATGTTTTTATGGTTTGCAGATTTTAAAATTTCCACAAAGGGCAGTGTGCGAACCATTTTTTATATTATGTTAATTTTCCGTGGTGCCTTTGTATTTTTTCGTTTTTATGGTATTTTTTGTAATATTTTAATTACTCGTGATGTATTTAATATATGCCTCCCAATTTACATTTTTTTCATGTGAATCACATGTGTGTGATTTGTCAATAAACCCAGAGCTGCCATTTGTATCTTGCATTAGGGACATTTTGTACAACAATCAGGGAGATATTTAGAACTAGACATTCAACATGATGGGGAAAAAGTTTCCATTATCAGGGAGATTTTCAAAATTTCTTAAACAGAACATGGACAGATAGGTTTATTTTCAGGTAAATTTCTACAGCAGGAAGAGTTGGCAGCTCTGATGAGCCATTCTCAACTGAATGAATTGAAACATAGAGAAAGGACTAAGAATGTTGTATTGCTGAGCTTAGAAAAGCATAATCTCCACATGGGTTTTTGTAACCAGCGTTTCCTATATGGGAAATTCTCCCCTTTTCTTGTTGGGGAAAAAAGGGTTAAAAGCCTCCGGCTCGCTCGTTCTTTTCACCTATGGACGCAGTAGCTCTATTTGTCAGCTACACAAAAGTGATTCCGTTTCTTTACGAAGAGATTGTAATCGCCCACACGGTTAGCATTTTGGCGCGTGATTCACGACTACACGGCTGGTTCGCTGTTACATTCCGTTAGGGGCACCGCAGCAGGTGCGCTGTGCTGGCTCGCCGCTAAGTACCGACGGTGACACAACAACTCCTGCCGCTCTGAAATGGCAGGCACGCCGCGTTAAGATTCCCCCAAATCAGTTGGGAGTTGCTTTCAACCCACTGAAAAGAATACAAGTTTAGCAGTATAGCGTGTGTACCTAAATTCTTTAATGGTAAGTATTGCTGCACCCCGTCTTCGGTCGGGGTTTTCTAATTGGAGGAATCAATTATTGTTGATAAACCCCTTTTCCATATCCATAACTACATCAACCCACACCCATTAAGGTATGGATCCAACCCACGCTGCCCGCCGAATCATACCCTCCTTGGCTAAATCGTGTATAACAAAATTAAAAGCACAAGGTCTGTTTCGGCTAAAAGGGATTGTAAATTGAAACACCGAGTCACAGAGAGAACGAAATTATAATAAACAAGTCTATATCTGACATACTCTTTCCGTTGTTTATAAAAATAGTACAATACCACAGTCGTGTTAAGGCACCGACTTAACAAATTCAGAAGTTCCCCTTCTACTACTATTAAATTTGAACTAGTTCATTGCAACTGCCCTCCCAAATTCGGACAAAACAGTGGGGAAATTTGGGCACAGCAAGAAGAAGAAAAGTGGACACTAGGCCCAAGCAAATCAGACTTCATGAAAAATTTGCAATAAATGTTAATTTTTGCATCGGGGATAAATATTTGTTTACAGAACTCGGGAAAGTACTGAGTATACAGTGCTTAATACACATCGTTGTAAGGGTAACCACCACATTATGTGAAAAAGTTGTGCTTGTGTTTTTATCTGCGACAAATTTCTGGCAAATCAACCCCCTACCCCCCTTTACCAAAGACACACATCAATGGACTGGCTACTATGTTACAGTAAACAAAAACAAATAAGTGTAGGCCAACAATAGTGTCCAAGAGACGAACCCAAACTTGTTGAAGATCATTACCGCACTCGACTGTTGTCACTACGGCAACGCTTGATATGGAACACCACCTATCGTTTATTACAAATATATCAATGGCCGCTTGCCCATCCCGTACACAATGCCTGACAGAACGCATAATACACATGTACACCAATCGCCTACTGCTACAATCAACACAATTGATGGAGATCTATTGGGGATAGCGGCATTTCGGTAATAGGCCTATCAATACATAGCACCTCCACATGATACAGAATGTGTAATTTTATAAAAATCCCTTCAGGGGAATGGGACCTCTATGCCCACAACGAACACATTATTTACAATGAAGCACATGCATCCAAGCGTTTTCCATTATAGGTTAAGAGGGTTTGTTTTGCACTTTCTCAACGATTTTTTTTTATCCAAGTGTGTTGTTTACATGCCAGATAGTGCCTGGGTCAATTGAAGCTCATATGTTTGTATACAATTATTTAAGTTTTATCATTTTTTGGTTACATCTACCTTTACACTGACATACCGATTTTTGCTTTGTATACACAAAGGATCCTGGCAGAGTTCCACCACTGACCAAATCACTGTCCATTGTTGATCGACACACCCTCTAGGATGTGTGACATGGTCAAGCTTGGGATATCATTGGATTATGAGCTGACTGGTGCGTCCGATGTGGTTAGGACAATAACCATCAAGTGCTAACCACGTCCCTTGTTTGAGGGTATGTATTGAGTAAACCCTGTTGACACCAGGGCTAATTTCATCAACAGGCTAAGTACACTGAATATTTGCCTAACTTGCTTAGCAGGAAAAGGTTACCAGCCAAAACACCCGGTTCCCAACTGATTTAGAAGAAGAAGAAATTTAAAAAAAACACCGTTAAGCACATTTCTTGTTTAATGGGCATTTATTTTATTTAACCGGGGGAATGTGTTCTTGTTTTTTTCTTAATATAATGTTTTCAATTGTGCTTGTTTAGTATAGAAAATTCTCACTCAACAGAAACGGGTTATCAGCAAATATTCAATGTCATTCAAAATGCTGTGACTGGTACCCCACTCTCTTAGCAAAATTTGCTTCTAAATCATGACCGTGTCCAAACTGGCGGCTACGGCTGGATATACGTCATCATCATGCGTTGAAGTATAGGACGTCCTTAGTAACACCATTAGCAACAGTCGTAGCTGTATAGCCGTAGCCACCAATTTGTATACGGCATTTCTTTATGAAGTGAGGCCCCGGTTCTGTAGAGCTTTTAAAACAACAACAATGACTGGAAGTCTAAAAGCTGGCGTAGACCTAGTCGCGATAATAGAAAGAGCAATTCTCGCGCGTATTCCAACATTTTGGGGACCACTCAGATTCCACGTACATTGCCTTAACGCGTGAAAGGAAACCAACTCACACACTAAAGCCCGGTTCATACTTCCTGCGATCGCGAATGCGAAGCGAATATTGACGTCACAAATTCGCAACGAATAATTCGCAGCAGTTGAAATGTGCTCAACTCCTGCGAAACATTCGCTGCGAAAACGGCCCTGTGACGTCAAAATTCGCTTCGCATTCGCATTCGCAGGAAGTATGAACCGGGCTTAATACGGGTCACAATATTCGAAACACGCGAGACTTGCACACTCTATTGAAATTTAAGCTCACCTCGGTTCATTGGTCGGTATATAAGCGACCGACCATCCCAGCAAAAAACCCTAATTATCTTGTGCATTTCTTTTGAGTTCCAGATACGTCTGAGATTAGTATCTGCCGAAAGATCCCCCCTCATTTTCTCCCAAGGTTGTTTTTGGGGCCAATTTGAGCGCAATTATTTTCAGACATACGCATGAACCTGATAATGCTGCGACCATTTTGGTCGTGGTTCCTGTATAATGAATATACTAATAGTAGGACAGTTATGGGAAATATTTGGGCGCATTGTGCCTTTGATGATGCAAGCATGCAACTTGGCACGCATTCGGAGTATGTCATGAGAAAGATAGTTGGCTATAGGGCCATCGCAGATTTGAATTTTGAGAAAAAAGAACATAAACAAAGGGTAGGAAAACAAGCAATTTCGCAAGTTTCCAAAAGGACTGCCATTTATTTTACCTATATTTTATCAAATTCCATGCTAGTGTCATCGAAGGCGCTACCCATCACCGCACGGTAGTAAAAGTGCAATGGGAGGACCGGCAAACTTGAAACGATCGACTAGACTAATAAAAAAAACCGCCACCCACCCTCCCAGAAAACAAAACAAAAACAAAATCCAAGGAAATAACTTGCACAGAAGTCAAAATTCTAGTCACATCACGCATGTGCTGTATAATTGAGAGGTTGCTTCTCAAGCGAAGTGCGGAATTCTCACGTTGTATTTTACACCCGTTTTCCCAGCGGTGGTACACAGTCATGCCGATGAGTGCACAGAAAACTGGAGTGACAACCGCACGACTGTGTTTCGCCGAGCAGAAAATTTGTATTAGTTTTAATGGCTTGTAACACTTCTGAAACTGTTGTTAAAAATCTGTATAGTCTCACATCTAAAGGTATCAGCCGTGGGTACACAGCTTTCGCTCTGTATTTCCCACCTGCTTGAAGTTTGAAATCATTACACCGCGCGTAGCTGTTAAAGATGTATCAAGAGACGGGTGTTTCAACTGCAACTTTTGTGTGACGTCAGTGGTCAATTCTATTTTTACATTCACTAAAGAAAGGGAGCAAACGGTTTCTTTTACCCCCCAGAACGAGATATTCAGCATTTGTATCTTATTTGGAACAATAAATAGGACGCAGCACGCAAGGTGATAAACAAATGTGTCTTGTACAATGAAGTCCAGTTTGACAGCGATACCTCCATAAGAGACGTGGATAACCATGCCCGTAAAAAGTAAAATTTTCATCTTTTTATAGACCGGCAGAGCTGACTGCGCACTCATTGCATGGCGCAACGATTTTTCACGATGCCTTTTTTACGGAGTCCTAATTCGTCCGTATCTTCATTTTGATAAAATGTATTTAACAAAAATTCGAGGGTGTTGTAGTCATCAACAAACAAAACGTCGATTGCTGTAGGTTACAAAAAAAGAGTTATGTATTCGAATGCTTTACTTGGTGTGTAATTCATTGTCCAGTTGTACGTGCTCAGTGTGGTCTTAGCTGGGTGCGTTGTATTGCTGTTGTTGTAGTTGTTGCTGTTGTTGTGCGCTTTATCTATTTCTGTCTTCAAATCGAACTGTGCTTGTGAAAAAGAGAGACACACACAGGCCCTACGGTAAAATCACGACCGTGGTATAATGCATATGGGTGTTTTTTATCGCTACGTATACAGGAGCATGAAAGAAGTTGTAATTATTTCCAGTGTATTCCAGACTCCTGTTGTGCAAGTTGGTTCAGATCCTGGAGGCATCGATACAAGAGTAGTATGGAAAGCTCAACACTACATGGAGAGATATCTATTACGAGCGTGCAAAGTTAACAGTAGATGGCTCCATTAGAAATAGATAACTCTATTACGAAAAGAGATCTCTGTTAGGAAATAGAGATCTCTATTAGAAACAAAGATCTATCTTAGGAATAGCGATCTCTATTTAGAAATATATAACTCTTTGGAAAAAAAAAATTCTGTATAGGAATGGAGATCTATGTTACAAGCAGGGATCTCTATTAAGAATATAGATCTCTACTAGGTGGAGATATCTTTATTAGGAATAATATAGATCTCTATAAGAATAGAACTCTCCATTACACTCTAGTGTTGAAGCTAGATTTAACAATATGGAAAAGTTAAACTAACATTGTCACAGTTAAATCTAACATACTATCATGTTGTAACTCATTTTTAATCAGATGAATTTAAAATTTACAAAGAGTTGTCACTCACCGCACTCTATAAAGTGTTGAATTTAACAATTGTAGAGTAAAGAGATTGAGATAAAGATACATCTATTTACAATAGATATAGCACAATATATCTATTCCACGTTTAATATGTTAGTCTTGTTGGATCTGCCAACTCGATATTCTCACTGCTATTCTTCTTGACCACTGTGCTCCAGGTCTCCGCACGAAACCTCGGGCAGAAAAGCTTACTTTACATAGTGGCTTTATTGTCTAAAATATACAAAAGAAACTGAAACCGTAGTCCATAGAATCTGTTTAAAATGGATTTTTATTTATAATCATGTTCAATTCAGTATTTATCAACAGAGTGTATCTAATCATTTATCATATATTCTTTGTATTTCTTGTACAATTTTCAAACCCCTATTTTCTGACTCTGTGCTTTACACGTGCAGGAAATGTCTTTGACATCAAAATTCACAGGTCAAAGTTCACAGGTCAAGTATACGCATGCCACTCTATGAACAGGTTATTAGTTCTTTATTTACATGCAAACCATATATTATTTACTACTTTACATAAATTTTAAAACATTTTGTAAAAAACAAATTAATAAATAAAAAACAGAAGCAAAGAGAAAAGAAAAAGTAGACCGAGGTAGGAACCAAACAGTTTTTGCAGGAGATATGCAGTAAAATGTCCAAACGTAAGTGAAACATGTAATGTTTCATTAATTGATAATCAACAACTGAAAACAGAATGGTTTTGATATGACAAATTATTTCTTCTGCATTCATACACAAAAAAGGGATAACATGGTATACAGTTTAGTCTGGTGCCCTAGAATCGAATAACCTAGACGTCTTCCTAATGGCAGTTGCTGAATTCCCCGCATTCCCCGCATAATTTGCATTGCATATGCAGTTCGTGACGCAGATTTGCAGTTCATCAATACATGCATATCGATTGATCATTTTTTTGTTTTCAATTTGCATTTTGCAACTACCGTGGGAACAGTTTATGCAAAGTCACTTTGCCTAGTTGGTGTGTCGTGAGAAGAGAGCAGGACTACAGCGTTGCATGGCATAAAGGAATACGGCAAGATGTCCTCTACTGTATCAACCAAGTTGAGGGAAAAGTAGAGAAAGATTCTGTATAGCTCAGTTTCGCTCTCCACCGACGTATGATAAACACTGTGAACCGAGAGCTCTCCTAGCCTCATGAGAAAGAAATTCGCAAACACCTCGGGTGCGATTCGAACCCGATGTCTTCACCGGTAGACCATCGAGCCCACCCATACCTGGTGACTTGAGACTAGTCCTACGTCGGTGTAGGCCAAAACTAAATCATGTTACTCGCTGTGTACATCGTTTGGAATTTGCCCCCAAACAATTTGATTTTGATCGAGACTTGCTAACGCAAAATGGTATAAAAATCACTATACAGTTGTTTGGTGTCGTTCGTTATTAATAAAAATGTAGTTATTCAATGAACATACCCCCAGAGATTTACAGAATTGTATGTGGCCATATTGGGCATGTTCCTTGTATCGATATGCAACTGCAGTCTTTACTCTTAATCCAAGGGACCAGACTATTTTTTTCCTCCAAGCCTCGTTTTGGTTAAATTAATTGGATGCATGGGAAAAAAGCAATATGACCTCGCCATGTTGAAGGCATTTTATCATCATCAATCCAATAAACCCCTTGCATTAGACCGCCATCGCTGGTGTTAAACAAAAGCAATGCGCATGCATGTACAGCGAAAGGTAGTCCTTAACCTCAGTGAGGGCGCTGTTTGAGCCTGTGACGTCATATACAAGGGATCTATGAGCTTTGTTTTCTCTATGACCGAACAAAGATTAATACACTTCTGTCTGTTTTTCCCTCCCAGACGGATCACAAGCTGAACGTTACAGGGATTATCCTCGTGCACCATTTGACTTTAACGTATTCATGCATCTACAAGCACGTTATTTCATACCAGAGTTTTACATGTTCTCCCTAAAGTGTGCATAGAAACGAAGCCTAAGTACAACTGTTAAATAGATGAAAATGTGGCATTTTTTGTTTATCTACCGTATATCGTTTTGGGACAGGCAGTGGGGTTTCTTTTTTCTACATTATCTATACAATAGTACTTCGAGGACATTGATAAAAATTGATCCATTTGCATTATAATCCATTCCACATGGCAAAGCAGAATGGATCTGAACATTGCATATTTTATTTAAGATACCTGGTATAAGACGATGTTTTGTTTTCATATAACTTTTGAGGGTATTAATTCTGACCTCTTGCAATAACGCCGTATTTAAGTTTGTGGGACTTGATCAACTGCTTTCAGGGTGGTCCCTTGGTCCCTGATCTCCCTGCTCTCTACACCAACGGGGGCAGGGAAAAGGCTCTTTAACTCCATGCCTGGAGCTTTCCGAATGAAACTGCAACATCAAGTGATACCACCATTTGTAACTCAACTGAATACCTATTTGCCACCTCATATGCTTTCCATCGAACAAATGCCAAGTATCCACGAGTTTCAAGTGTACTATAATTCCTATTCTTAATGGTGAGATGTCCTTTTCCTAATGTCTCGTGTTTTCAAGGAAGCTTTTCTCCTTCCCTTTTAGTAAACACCCAATTTACAACACCGCCATATTCCACGAGCACCGCTATCCTTTAACAAAGCTTGCACATACACGAACTTCAGGCCTTCACAGAAGGCCAGGAAAAACCCAAAACAAACAACAAAACGGTTCTGTTCACTAATTCAGCTCTTGTAAATAGTGAACACTTAACGTCTAGTAGAGGAGTTTGTTTGGTGAACTGTTCTGTGAGCATTCGGTCTTCTTGGCTTCCATCGACAGTGCAGTATGCGTATGAACGCCCTGCGGAAGTTAGCGTTGCACAGGGCGTAGCAGATGGGATTGGCGGTACTGTTCAAATAGCACAGCCAGTAGGCGATATCAAACATTTTCTGCAACACGGGCTGCTCTGCAAGGTTCTGCCCGTACGTGGCCAGCACCAGAATACTGTACGGGGTCCACGTGATTATGAATACTGATAATATGGCGCACAGTGTCCTCGCCGCCTTTTTTTCTCGTATCAGAGCGGATTTTTTCCTCTTGACAACATTGGTCTTGGCGCGAGCGGCCATCTTGTTGACCATGGATATCGTACTGATTGTTAGAGGTTTATTCTTTTGGCTCTGGATACTTGTCGTTGAGCCTGCTCGCTCACGGTGGCACACTGAATGTTGTTGTTTGTGTGGGGTAACGAGATGGGTACCATCCTGGTCCTGCAACAACGCTGCACACGTGTCGTTTATCGGCTCACCTTCGATCAGCGTGATTTTAGGCTGATCGCTGCCGGGGTTTAAGCCGTTCTCGCCGGGCAGTTTGATGAGGATCGTGTACAATGAAGCAGCGAAGCTTTTGTCCGCATCGCTCACTGGACTCTCGGGCGTGACGCGGCCGTCCCGTTTGGGCCGTGTCTCCGGGGAAAGACGAGGGGAAGAAGGCTTGGAAGAGGCACTGTGAACATTGTTGTGATTGGAGCGAGACTTACCCGATGAGACGCTGTTAGTTGTGGCCACCGGCATGGCCGAGGCTATATCGCTGCTCTCTTCCAGTTCGTCGTCGTACATGTCCGATATCACACAACACAGTAAGCGCGCCTTTAACCCGGCACACCGGTGGTTCTTCTCAGGGTGTTCATTTCCGTCGTCAGATGACAACAGGTGCTTGGTCGTGTTCGTGTCCCTCCCACCTGCCTGTAAATTTCCCAGTTCCCGTGCGCGCTTTTCAGTCTCGCGCCAAATTCGATAATACAGCACGCACATGAGAGACACCGGGACGTAGAACGCTATGACGATAGTGATGATGTTCAGTATAATCTCATCGGTGAGGAACTGTATTGCGCAATATCCTTCCCCTATGTTTCTCTGGCCGACGAAGAACTGCCACCCGATGATCAGCGGCACCCATATCACAAGCGAGATACCCCAGGCTGCGGAGATCATAAACTTGACTTTCCGCGGCGTCCGGTTCGCCCGATATGTCAGTGGACGGGTTATGGATAAGTATCTATCAAAACAAATAATGCATAGGTTCATAACAGAGGCATTGGATGCAGCGTAGTCAATAGAGAGCCATATATCGCAGACAACTGGTCCCAATCGCCACTCGCCTTGGAGTAGGTACAACGTGTACAGGGGTATTGATATTGCTCCCAGGATCACATCGGCTACCGCTAGACTCAACAGAAAGTAGTTGTTGATGACCTGAAGTTGTTTATCCATGAAAAAAGAAATCCACACCATGAGATTTGCGCTGACGGTAAACACACTCAGACAGCCAGCGACTATGATGATGAGTATTGCCGCCCATAGTGGGTGGGTGCCGAAAGGCGGGTGTGGATCGACACCCGTATTATTACCCGAGAGTTCCGCCGAGATATTCTCTGAAGATCCGGTACCTGCAGCTGATGTTGTCCATGGTGCAAGTTCGTCGTAATCAGTCATGGTCAATCACTGTATCTGTAACAAGAGAAACACTCACGAGTAAATAACGGCAGGAAACTTTACGAAATTTATAGAGCAGTGAACTACGCAAGCCCAATCACGAACTGCCCTGTACATCGTCATTCTCGGCTAGACTACACTCTCGACGATCATGAGATGTATGTGTCGGTGCACTGATTTGTCAATGTTTACCACGAACACCGAAAACATTCGTTACATGCATTCTACAGTCACCTACACATGGCTTTCGGAGTAAAGAAAGTCGCACTTGATCCAAAGAGCAAGGATTGATGACGTCGCAGCAGCGCGTCGTGACCCTTCGAAATGTGGCACTCGAACCTAAGGTTTACCAAATTGACAGAAAGTGAAGGATTGTATACGTGGGCGGTTGGTAACCAGTTTGAATCATGGATCGACGCTTCGGTGGGCAAGAAAGGGGGCGGGTTGGGTGTGTGAAATAAAGTACACTGCCACTCATTGATATGGTTCACGAATTAGGGTTTTATTCAATGGAGGTTCCACCACGTCAAACACGAGGGAGTTTGCTGGAAAAAAAACATTTCATGACACCACAATAATATTTTGAGTTGTTTTCAAAATAAGTGTTGAGCCTGTAAGTTAGTAATTGTATACTGACGAATGCATGAATATTTAATTACATTCAAAGGCTTATACAAGGGCGGTGTTCATATAATAGTTAGTGTAATAAATGTATAATCGGATCCTCATTAATAAAAGTAGTGTCATAGTTTGGTTAACGTAATGCTGATTTACATTATAAAGAAAGACAAATAAAAGTCACATGCGAAAGGTTCATACACTGAATACAGTGTGTACTTGCTGAGAAAACAGCAACACAAATTGTAAGGTATTTTCGCAAGAACGTCAAATCCATCAACGTTTGGCGAGAAACAGCGAGTACCAACCGCATCGACCGCAGCGACCGTGAACGGACACCAATCCTCGGAAATCTAAGAAACGATTCATGCATGACTCGTTTTCCAGATTCAAATTTGTTGTGAAAAAAATGTCCAAACTACATTGCTTTGAAGGGAACCATTTCTCAAAATAGTTGATACCATCAACAGCTACTTACTAAGTAAGTTTTTATGGTCACTAATTTTTGGAGTAGTTACCAATCTATGACCACGGGCTTCACTTTTTTTTCTTTTCTTTTTTTTTCTTTTTTTGGGGGGAGGGAAACTGTATTCCCATCCATAAATTGTCAATACTCACACAATACAATGCAACAAGTCTGTGAAAAATCAACACATTTGGTGGTCCCATTCTAGTAAACGACAAATTAAGGGTTCACGGTGCATGTGGATAATATTATCGGGCTTTTGGTGGAATTCGAAGGTTAATATTCACAACTCTGAGTGTTTCAGACGGAACAGTTTCTCACTGTTTGAACTTCTAGAATCAGTGAGCTCTTAACTCGAATCTGATACACGTTTTTAAGGGGCAGTTGCCAATCTAGTAGGCCTACTACATCGTTCAGTCTGCCTGTTGGGTTTTTGTGTTCCGTGAGAAACGATACCTTTTTTGTCGAGACGGTCACGAATGATCGGTTTGCAGAGTAAATACCCACTGTCAAAATCTTTTGAAAACCTCTGAACCACTAATCTGCCACTATTGAATGCAAAGTTGGCCTTTTTCCCCGTTTCTCATTCAACTTAGCCAATGCTAACAAACCTTAATTTGGAAAAAGCAAAGCCGTCTAGCTTCAATTTATGACTGTCAATGCTAGTCAGTGTACGGGGGGAACATGTAGATTTTTTTAAAACTTCAAAGTAAAGACAATTTATCCAGAAATGACATTCTAAACACCTCTGGATGGTAAATAAAACTTTCAAAGAACAGACAATACAAGATAAACTTGCACTCTGACAACTCCCGGGTCAGAATTGACCCGGAGTCTAGGTCCTTGGGGCTTGACCTATTTCTGGGTCAGGCTGGCCCGGAACGAGGTCAAACAATGGGGTTTTGACTCGGCTTCTGTTTGTAGATTCAGTCTGTCCTGAGTGACAACCGTGACGTGTATACTTCCCACAAAAAAATATAATAAACAAAGTAATTAAAAAATATATATATAAATTAAAAAAATAATAAATAGGCCCCCTCAAATAGAATAAATAAATAAATAAAAATATCAGTTAAAATTACGTTAAAAAAAAAAATAATAAAAGATAAACATGTAAGTACAAAATTTAATACATAAATAAATAATTTACAAAAGAAGTTAAACAAAACAATCCCTCGTCTTAGACTTGTGGACAAGTCGTTAAATGTCCCACGCGACTATGCTGCTCTCGCGAGACTGCTGGCAAGTCTCGCAGAAGCAGCAGTCTCACGAGAATAGTCTCACGAGAAAGTCGCGTGAGAGCCGTAATATGCCGTCACAAGTCTACCCTCACCCCCTACTACGCTAGCTTACATGTTGATTCCGTAGTATTCATCCGAAATAAAATTACGTAGAATTTGAAACTTTGCGTGGTAGGAAACAACCTACAAAGCTAAAGTAGTTTTTTTTGCGGTAAGACCGTGTAATTGAGTCTCTATTGAGTTGTGGTCTGGAAAGAACGGGCGGTGTAATAACTTGAGACGTTTCGAAAAGAAATTGTAAACCACACAAGTAAAGCAATCAGATTATGCCCACGGATAACCATGGAGTGCAGTAACTAATTCTGATCTGGTAATTCAAACCGCAGACATACTGAAGTATGAAGGAAAGATCTGCATGGTTTTCAATACATTGCCCTGTTTTGTTTAAAAACATGTTTACTTGAGGTGACTCTGAAATATTCTGAATCACGTAACTCCACAACAAATACAACAAAATGTGGGCGAATATCCCCTTTTCGATATATAAGCCTTGTATAAACACACTGGTACACAGGTAACTGACTTGGTGACTATGATGTCTGCATATACCGCTCTATTAAATGATCACTGCCACTAACATTGTGTGTCAAGGACATGACAGCAATGACATACATTGCACACACACTTTTATGAGAACGATGTTGATTCTGATGCAGGTGAATCCAATACTGGCCCTTCCCGCGCCCCACGAAAATCTAATCGACATCTCATTCCCCTGGAAAAATGCCACGCTGTATTGTGTAATGTCTCAACATCCAGAACAGAAATGTCCCTCAATATTGTAGAACATGGGCCTATTTATTTTGCAAAAAAGATTCAATGTCACCGAAATGGAAACAACATCACTTATACAGAACACTATATTTCATACTTTACTCTGAACAATCCGTTTGCAAGCCATAACCAACTTTTGGCACCTTTTATACTGAAGTAGTTGAGAGGCGTGAGTATTTTTTTGTTCGAGGCTTACTTTTGTAGTTCTTCTTCGTACAAGGTTTGTACGGAGCTGCGGAAGTGCCATCCGGCATGTTGAGATCCCGAGATAATATACTGCAGGATGATGACATCATAAACGTAAGATGACAACATCTTGAGATTATTCATCTCGGGATGACGACATCCTAAAGTAAGATGACGTCTTCCAGATAGATTTTATCTAAGGATGTCCACATCATGAAAGTAAGTTGTCGACATCCCGTGATATAAACTATCTCGGGGTGTCGACATACTGAACGTAGGTTGTCGACTTCCAGAGATAATTCATCTTGGGATGATAACATCCTGAAAATGTTGAGAACTCCGAGACAAATTATCTTGAGAACACAATATTATTCTCTTTCAGGATGTCATCATCCTGAGATACTGGAAGACGACATTCTACTTTCAGGAATTTTAGGAATTCCGGACAAGCAGTTATATTCTACTTTAATGGCGGAAGCCCCCCCCCCCCCCGACCCCCCATTTCTCATTCCGAAATCGTTTTACTGCTGCGGTTTCATTTAAATTTATGTAAACGTTAATGCTCGACTCCGTCGTAAAAAGTAGAATCGGACGTTTTTAAAAACGATTCGTCAAAAATTACCTAAAATATACTTTTAAAATGTGCCTCCTCTCCTCCATCAGGTTATCAAAGCAGAGTGTGTTTAGACCATAATCAAGCCATTTTAGAATTATGTTTAAATGTTTTATATGGGATTTGTGTGAATGCGAATATTGGGAAAACGTTTGCGCACATTTTATTACTGTGTTTTAATTTTTTTAAAGTAAACTTTATAATTAATCATTAATTCATTGGTTTTTATTAATTCCCATTAGACCGTGCAAGTCACACTCCTATAGGCCCTTTTTACTGTAATAAGGCCATCTTGTTTTTATCCCACTCAAAGCAATGCAACCAAAACTAGGCTAAAAGGAACAAAAGTCAGGTCCCTTTTTACCATAATGAAAATCAGTAGTCATTATTGATATGGTTGACACGGGACAAGACAAAGATGGTGGCAACATGATAAAGGTGATTCCTACATTTTGGAGAATCTTGACATCAACGCATGAATGAAACAAAATCGCGCACTTAAACGGGTCCCAAATTCGAACAACTGCGAAACCTGCACAGCGTCAGATCCTTTTCGAGACCACGGCTTCAGCTTAGGCTCCGGCTTGTGGCCCCGTCCTCCAGTTTGAAACCCCGTAAGGAAAGCACACGTTTTCTAATGAAACTAACGGAGCCTACACCCAAGACCAAGTTCAAGGCGTTTGTTTCGAAAAGGGCCAATATGCTTTTACTCGATCCTGTATAATTATAAAACATAATATCCGGCTTTCTCCAAATGGTGTTCACGTACGTCACAAAAATCGAGAAGCAATTTTAACATTGAGCAACCTACAAAAAATACCAGTCAATCTAGTTCACTATATTCCACGAGGCAAAAATTATGAACATTTTCAACCTCGAATCAATATTTCCACGCAACTTGGATAACGATTATTGCACGGGGGATCGATACAATCCAGCACGAGTTTTCTTTCAACTAGGAAGGTCTGAGATGGTCTAATAAACTGGGAATGCATCTCCAATCAAGAGTCTGTAACCATTACAGAAATGTAATTTAGTTTTGCTTAACTGCAATCCAAAAGCTCGCTGTATTAGCGCCGTAAACTCTTTGATACCCGTGTACACTCTCGGATCAGAATTGATCCGGATTCCGGGTTCCAGGGGGTCTGACCCATTTAGGGGTCAGGCTGACCCTGGAAGTGGTTAAATATAGGATTTCAACTCGGAATCTACGTTAGTTTGTGTCAATCCTGGGTCATTTTTATACAGATTCCGGGTCACACTGACCCTGAAAAGGGGCCGGCCACACGAGACCTTGATCCGGGTCAACTCTGACCCGGATTTGCTTTTAGAGTGAAAGTGTGTGTACAACAATGGTACGACTGATTCACATATTTGCTCAAAACTTTGCATGGTATAAAGGTGGGTATGATGAATAATAATGAACAACTTTCCTTGAAAATTTGTGCTACTGAAATGCTATAGTTTCTATTTTAAAGAAATGAGTAAAATACATTTAGTTTTGCTCTCGTATAAGTCCAAAAACTAATTGTTTGTGAAAACATGAAAGGGAGGTTTTCACTATTTTTTCTCGTGACTCTGATAACCGATTGAGCTTAAACTTTCACAGGTTTGTTACTTTATATATGTTGGGTTACATAAAGTGTTGATACTGGTCTTGGACAATTACACGATTGGTAATAACTGACATGGTCTATGTTTAATCTGAAAGCTCACTGTATACCATTATAACAGTTGTCCTGGGGAATATCCCCAGCTGTCATGTTCGAGAAAGTCGTCCCCAAATTCCCACAGCCTCAGTAAGTTCTGAATAATTATTGCCAAAAGTGAAATATGCACATAATACAAAAGTTTCTTCTAAAATGTGACTGCATAAGTTGATGAAATTTTCACAGTTACAGATTGATCCCATATACATGTCGGCCTAAGAGTGTGTGTTTACTGGGAATGAAAAATGCTCTTCAAAAACCCAATAACCTTTCACACCATACACGGGTATTTTGTAAGCCAATGCACAATAACAATGAAGCCTATATAATCGGTTTGTGATCCAAAATGTATATAGACAAAGTGTTGGGTTTTATTGGAAAAAAGTTCCAATCTGAAAGCTCGCTGATTATAAATTCTATAACAGTACATCCAGAGCAGTTTGTCCGTCTGAAATACCGTACTGTAAAAAGTCACAGTTTTAGGATAGAATTGACACTACTTTTCTTAAAAACAAATAACGTATAATAATGTCTAAACGAACGTAAAGAGATTTGCAACGGTTTAGTGATAACTAATGCCAACATTTTCATTAGTTGAATTCAGTTCTAATCTGCATACTCATTGATTCTGATCACGTCGGTAGGCATCGAAAAGAAATCTTGCTGAACTAGAACCCTTCTTTGCGAGACACCCACCAATAATTTGAAGAAAAAAAATAATAATAATGCAAGTCAATTCTGACCCGGAAGTAGATTCGGTATGTTGGGCACAACCAAAACACAGCTTCACAGAGCGTCACGTGTTGTCACTTTCGGAGTAATTAGTGTGCAATGTTGCAACTGCCCATAAACAGGTGGCTGTACGTAACCCAATTTGTTTCGTGACAAACACTTCGAAGAGATGAATTCAAAATGTCACTTTTGTTTTTACCTCTTATTTTTTCACAAACCACCGCTGAATTTATGATCACATTTCCCCCTTCTCATTCTCTGTTAAAATGTGTATCTTGTTAATTGTATAACCATTGTAGGCCTACTGATTATGTCATTTGACCTTCGGGACACGATTTTTGCCATTTTTAATAAAATTCAAAATTCTATTTCAAATTATTAGAACTGAGAAAAAGTGCGATCTCCCCTTTAAAGGAAATAATATATTAATGTATATCATTCTCATTGTTTATATGATAATTGCGTATTTTGCACCCGTTTCAATTAAACGCATATAGTCATAACATACAGCCAGCCATTACAACATCATCATCTTGTTTTAATATTAATAATGGAAATACAATGCCATATAAAAGTCCAGGTAATGTACAAATAAATGGCGGTTCATAGCCCTCTAAAATCAACACAATCTAGTGTGAGGTAAACACACTCCATTGAGCGAAGGGTCATGTACTAATACAAAATATGAATGGCACTCAAACATGATCGTCTTTGGGAAAAAACTTGGTTGTATTTGCCTTTTATTGTGTAAAGCCAAGCGTCTAGTTCACAACGGTTTCTATGTAATAAAAGAACGCTGTATTTAAAAGTATAGAAATCGCTAGCTTCCTGAAGAAAAAACCCCGACACATTCCAATCTTCCGTTAGGGAAAAAACCAACACTTCAACAACTGTGAAAACACTGTGGGCGGCCAAGCAACTTCAAGAAAACAGCGAATAATATATGTTTTGTCAGGGGCTCGCGCGAGCAAATTCGTAATGTGTCCATTTCTATATCTACGTATTTGAAATAAGAAAGCGTTTAGTGGGTGGTTCAGACAGAAATATTATGGAGGTCAATTGTCGCAAATATAAAAAAAAACAAATCCATAAGACTTTCAGATTAGAAAGAAAAAGTTATTAATTCCCCCGACCATTACCTGTAATATGATAGGCATACGTTTTATACTTCGTTGGCAAACTAATGCAATGTCACACTATGAGTTTTAGCATTCACGATGCCGAACACCCCCCCCCAAGCCACCTTCAATCAATTTTTTTTTCAACTATTAGGAACAATTTCCTAAAATTAGTGTTCATCAAAGAACAATGAACGTCATAGGCAAAGTGGTAGGAAGGAATTCCTCCTTCGAAACATTCCTTTCCAAGAGACATGGCTAAGAGAAAATCAAATCAAATGCATACCTATTCTTTCGAAGTTTTACTCAATGCTTAAATTGAAACATTTTGCAGGACGATCGGCACTTGTAGTACAAATGTTAATCTCGCGATGTAAGCACAAAGTTTAAATAATTTAGTGTACTCAATAAATCAGCAGCGAACGTTGACTCACATCGACGCCCTTAGTGTGACGTATCGAGCTAGCAAAGTACTCAACTTGACTCTATTCGTTCCAATGTAAATAAGGATTGTTTCATATAAAAGGCTCTATGCTGTGTTTTCTCAACGGGACATGCTGAATAAATGATTTGTCTGTAGAATGCTCGTCATTTAAAGGCAAAGAATACCTTTGCTTTTTGGAACCGTTCGGTTGTTTTAAATGTAGATGTATATAATAAAACTAACCCGTGAAAATTTCCTTTCAAAAGGTGGTAGCGTCTTTGAGATATACCGACGAAAATCCGGAGCGTTTATGTCCACGCAGAAAGAATAATCCGTAAATGGAATACACATTCTGAGAAACGTTTCTGACAGCAACGTTTCTCAGATTCAAAGTTTGGTTGATAAAAACGGACATCTTTCTACATAACCACATTACTTCGAAGTGAAATGAATCTCAAAATGCTTTATACTATCGAAACATGCTGTACTTCTAACCAATAAGTATTGATTGCCATTATACTTTTTAGAGTGATTACCAAACGTATACCTTCCCTTTAACGCTGTAATTTTCGCGTTAGAGATGAAGAACGGTTGATTTGATCAACCTTTAAAGAACGCAGCCATCATCGGTAATCGCCAAAGCCTAGTATCTGCACTTTTGTGTGACCCAACATTTACATAAAATAACAAGCCTGTGGAAGTTTGAGCTCAATCCGTCATCAGAGTCACACGAAAATTATGAAAAACCCCATCAACTTTTTTTTCACTGTTTTCAAACATCGGTTTTCGAACACTCGAGATCAAAATTAATTGTCCTTCTCTTTTCTCAAAAACTATAGCATTTCAGGAAAACAAATATTCACGGAGAGGTTTTCCACCATGACATGCGTAAAATGGGAGCATTTTATATTTTCAATCGTACCATTTTTTTTTCACAAGTCTTTAGTGTATGCAACAAAATGTAAGGCCTTTTCGAAATCACGGTTTCGGCTTATACTTATAGTTCCGGCTTGGACTGTACGCTTTTTGTATGGACTTCAATCAGGCGAACGATACCTAAGCCATTGTTTCGAAAACGCCCTAACTACACTAGGCCTACCTAATGTATACCTATTTAGGCACATTTAGGTACATAATTTGAGCTATACAATTAGATTTAGAATATAATAATAGGAACAAGGGTTTGCCTACATTATGTCTCAGACTCTCTCGGCACTAGTGAAGTTGGTTGTGTAGTGACTGCGACATTGGATGTTGAAGGTCGTAGCTTCAATGTGTTAACAAAAAATCTTTTTGAAGTTGACAATGTAATAGTGCTTGCTATGGAGATATCTTCGGAATACACGAAACCAACACGGATCTCACCGCGTTACGTGAATATATTAATATTTACAATACGCAAGAGGGCCTATACCCTGTTTGTAGTAATGACGTAATTCCATCGGTAAGCCACGCCCACTCCACACAAACTGGCCCCAACCATTATCAGAACGGAAGCCCAACTGCATTAAGGAATTATGGATGAGGAATTATGCAAGAACAATCTAAAAATTAGAGTAATTGGCTTTTATGTTCTTCAAAGACTCGAAGCCTTCTCAGAATTATCTGTAACAAGAAAAGCCTTTGAACGATGAAACGGGTGATTTTTGGGTAAAAATTACACAAAAACCTATTCCAGCTTTGGAGCCGGAAGTAATGAAAACTTTGGGCGTGCAGCGACAGTTACGCGCGTGTGTGACGTAATGACTTTACCAACAGGGTATAAGGGCCATAATGTCACACCATTGCATGTAAAACGTCCGTACAAGGCAACTTGGATTGAACCAAATGTCCTGCACGAAAACGGAACACTTCAGAACACAGAACATAAGTTTTTCCTGAATGTTTTGATCCCAATGAACATATAAATGTGATTCATTTTCTTCTTAGAGATTGCACGAAACCAGTTGCCTGTAAATTGTCTCGTTTGCTTTCCCCTAACGATGCACGCTCACCCACCTATACAAATGATAAACAACTGGAAGATAACTGCCCCATATCTTGGCCATGTGACTTAATTCGACCTCAATTCTGGTTCAGACAAGTAACATGGTCTTTTTCAAAACAAAATTATTCCCGCAAAAACGGCGAAACTGCAAGGCGGTTTTGGTGACGTACAGGTACACTCTAAAACTCCCAGGTTTGAACTGACCCGGATTCCTTTGGGGCCACACCCATTCGTTGATCGGTCTGAACCGGAAACTGGTTACAACTAGAGATTTTGATTGAGATTCTGCGTCAGTTTGACACACAGTTTTGGGTCAGTTTGACCCGGATTTCCAGGTCAGCCTGCTGGCCCCCTAAGACCAAGAATCTTGGTGAACTCTGACCAGGTAGTTTTTAAAGTGTATTATTCTCCCTTTAGTAAACCTTCCCAATCAATAAAAGGATTTTTGATTCTATACCAAACCAAGATGTCCCCAAATTATTCGTAAAAATAATCATTATCACTTTTGAGTATTTGGATTTGAGTTTTTTAAGTATTTGGATTTGATTAGCCCATAGTGTCGCACGGTTCATAAACTATCATCTTTCGAAAGTAGTTTTAATGGAAACGATTAGGTCGGCGTGAGGGATCCAGACACGTCAGTCACCACTGTGGACCCCGGTTCGAATCCCACCTCAGACAGCAGACTGTGTTTCCCTTGTCTTATTTGGTTTCCTTTTCGGAGTTTTCCCTCCAAAATTTCAATATACGATGCATATCATTTCTACCTCGCCGTCTTATCTTCGGTGGAATAGAAATACATTTTTTACAAGTTTTTTTAATAACAACCATGCCAAAATAATGAAGATCAGAACGACGTATAGCTATACGAAAGCATTGTTTGAGATATCCTTATACGGTCATTACACGCATCAAGCTGTGATAGACAATTCATGCAATTAGTGTCATTTTACCACGTAGGTAATGGAAAAAGTAAACTCGTGTACGAGACCGAACGTGTGTATCAATGCCGTCGTCGGTTTGAGGGCCAAATCTTAGTGGCGTCTAAGGTCTAAACAATGCCGGCTCGTTTACACCAATAAAGGCCTTTTTCATAACCAACACAATACATGTAAAAAAAAACACACCAGGTATTTCAATGACGGAGGTTCCTGGACGTATATATGCCTTTACCAGTTTAACTCATCCAGTATGTAGTGTGAAAACCATTACGGGCAATCTGTGTTCTTTTACGGCAGGCGCTACGGTTGCTTTTTTTGGACATCGTATACATATGGGAGGTCTCCCGTACGCCCAAATGATGACGATAGGGTATTGTTGCTTTCGTATACGACGTCGTTTGCGTTGGGCATGTATTTTGGTCCCACCCTGTTTATAAAGAATCCGATTACTCGGTTCTACAAAGAATTTCGCCTCTTCAAATTTAATGACGTCTTTCGTATGAGTGTCGGTGTATTTGGCTATCTAATGACAAACACTGTATACTTTTACGACTATTTACCCACCAAAGTTTTAAGATAACTTGTTATAAAATAGTTTACCTTTTCTAGTCCTACGGCGAGGGTGTTTTTGTGTATATATTTTAAAGATTAGGCCTGTAAAAACGGGCGAAGGTTAAGATTGTCAAATTGAAGGCGAGAGCTTGCCCATCAAGCTTTGTTGGTGGCCTGCCTAAAATCTGGGACAACATTAATCGAAATGACCCCCTCTACACTTCACGTACTTGCTAAGAGCATGGAGGAAGGAAGAGAAGAGCAGAATAATTCTGAAAGGCCCCACCACTTTGTTTTATCTAACAGGACCTACCGCACTGCGCAATATTCACAGGGCATTATTTTAGGTAAATTCCTTTGACCCACAATACAGCTACAGGGGAGGTTTCAACCGTGGAATTTGTCCCTGTGTGTTGTCTTGGGGGGTGAGGCGGACATACTTTCCGAACTCCAAGCTCGCCGACACTTAAAACACTTAAAACTTAGTTTTAGTACTTGGGGGGCAAGTGCTGTTAGTTCCAGGTTCTAAAGTGGTTGGTCATTATTTTAGGGGGTGCCCATGTAGATTTTAAAACGACCGAAGCTTCGATTTTGTCGAAAGTTTGTGTACGAGTCGTGCCACCAGTCGGCGGGATGATATTGTACATTGCGTGTCTCAGATTTGTTTTCGAAACGAAATGTTTAATCTATAAAAAAAATATATTAAAGTGCACAAAGGTAAGTCCCGAAATGATTTTATTTTCACCACAAAACGGGAAATGACAAATCATGTAACTAGTGTTTTTTTTTAGTTTTTTTTTTTACTTTAGTGCTTTGAAAATGAATATGTCTACCGTATTGTTACGCAACGGTCACAGCATTGAATTATGTATTTTGAAGACTTCTGTAAAACCTTCATTTTTATCTCACACGACTCTCCCTTGTTCCCCTGGTCGTACAGCCATTTTCCCTTCACATCCTTAGTAAACCCACGCTACATCTTCCTTATACGACAGAATCCGAAACGAACCCAGGCCTCAACGCATGCCGTAGAGGAAAGTGGATATGCGGTTGATCCGTTCATTCCATGTAAAAATTACTGTAAGCCTATATTGTATGCATGGATCAACCGGGTTTATTCACTGAACGCCATCCAAACGGTGCCATTGTGTGTGTTGACGAAAAGTTGTCATAGATCTATAACAGTTTTTTGTAATAATAAAAGAGAGCCAGATGTAGCTCAATGTGTTCCTATATAATAATGCTAAGAATTTTACAATGGCCCAAACAATGCTTGCATAAAAAAAAAACCTTCCTCGTCGATACACCTGTATGTGGGTGTCGCAATTGTGCTTAGAAAATCATCGCAGCATGCCCACAAGACGACAAAACGGGAAGCGTCTCTCCCCGATCCACGATTGCTTCGAGCATGATATTTTTTTCAAGCTGCACACCGCCTTGCATATCTACACCACTGGTTTCTGTCATCCACAAACGCTCGAGATATCTTGTCACGGCGGATGTAGAGAGTCGCTGGGGCCGAGATCATCAGCGACAGGCCGTTATTTCATGATTCAGTGGAATGGCCGTGCTGAATTAACGAGGCTTGTGCCAATTAACTGTGGCCATGCGTATTGTTCGTTTTGTTAATCAATTACAACATCATGTTCAAAGGCATATAGCCGCTCTCGTTCTGGTGTCTTTTGCTATTATAGCTCAATTAGTTAAAGATAAAAGGCTCATAATAATTAGAGTTTAATTGTGAGGACAAGCTGGTAATTAACATCACATGATGTTTGGTGTTGTTCGAGAGGATATTAAAAACCAGCATTTCGCATTAAACTGTGTGAATTTTCATTCCAGTTTTTACAAGCAAGTGGAGAGCAATTTCAGTACATTCTAATTTCCTTTAAATTTGTATAAAAACCGACATCTTGAATGCGTCATATTTTAACTGAATTGAAATCATTTACGGCACAAATATTTTTTATTAGATTATATTGTTTCGGTGTTTTTTCCCTCTCTCGCTCTCTTACTTCCTGTCTATTATTTTCAATGACAATCTATTTTTTATTGGACTCAATTGTCATTGTTACGGACAAGGCATGCCGTTGCCCCAACAATGGAGTTGTGCAGTTTTGGTAATGCATTGACGAGTAAATTAATTGTGGTTTGTGGGCTATGGCCACAATTTCTAAAAACAGAACTTGTGTAAATATACGCCTAATATTTGTCTTTTGCACAACAATCAAATAAAGTGGATTTTGATTCAGTATTTTCCCACCTGTCTAGACACACACTACTAATGACTGTACGCTCTTGTGAATATTTCACATGGGAATGAAACACTACTCGTTTTGACCACTTCATTTTTATATTTTCCTTTTTACAAAATAAAATATGTCCAACTTCTGCAACCAAAGCACGTTCAAACACTCCTATCTCTTTAGACCTTTTCTAACCGGTTGAGAACGTTCAAAGTGTCAAGGTGTTGCGACCATGCCCTTTCTCGTGTTGAACAACTACACTTGACGTGTATACACTGATAGTTATTTATGTTTTGCTAATTAAGCGAATGGGCCCATTGGTCGCTACAAATAAATAAAAGATAATGGCGGTACAATTCTTTGAATCGAAAGTTGAAATTTCTCATGACAAACAACCTGACGGCCTTGGATGGTGGAACAGTTTTTTAATAAAACATTTTCAGTACAAACGAGTCTTCAAGAAACACCATTAAATATACGATGACATTCGTTGAATGAGATTACATTGGGAAAACACTGTCTAGCGAGTTCACGTTGTGTGTTTCTTGGGGAAAGCATACCCTTCGGTTTTTAGAACCGTTCGATTGTTTTAATCTTATAATGTAGATATTTATGTACAATAAAACTACCCTTTGAAAATTTCATTCCAAAAGGTGGTAGTGTTTTTGAGAGTTGCCGAAAATGTTGAGCAGTTATGTCCCCGCAGTAAGAATAATCTGGGAATACACAATCTGAGAAACGTTTCATGCAGAAATGTTTGTCAGACTGAAATGGTTTTGAATCCCTTTCTCTGAAACCACATTCCTTTAAAGTGAATCGTTTTCTCAAAAAGTTATACATTATCAACAGCTGCAGTGCTTCTTACCAAGTAAGTTGTTATGGTCATTAATACACCCTGCCTTTAGTTCATTAACATTATTACTTCTCTTCCCTAGAAAAAGATAACATTTGTAACAGTTGTCGATTGGAATCTTTCTAGAGGAAATTTGTGCCAGTGAAAATTGAATACAACAGAAAAGCCTACGCTCACTTTCATATTAATAGCATCGTAAATAATATCAAGCTTGTTTTCCGATCATCGCTATACGATACCATACGTATCCGTCATAAAAACCATTGGGCCGAAACAATTTATACTTAGAAAATGATTCATGAAATCAAAAACCAAACAAACAACAACAACAACAACAACAACAACAACAACCCCAAAACCCCAAAACATTTCACATTTCTAAATGTTAACCTTAAATTCACACTTGCCTTGCGTTAATTACATGACGTCTGCATGTCAATGGAAGACTATTATAGGGGGTGGCTAGAAGCTTCGTCTTCATAGTTTGTCTGCGCTCAAATAAAATCCCATCTTGAAGTTCCAACCAAAAATAGTCCACTCGGTCTCAGCAGATCTGTCACTCCTCACTCCCGCACGGCAACCAAGCCCCCGGACTAGCACCGAAAAAAAGGGTGAGAAAAACTTCTAAGATAATCGCAGACACCACGTAACAACCGGAGCGGCGTTGGAAACAAGTATTATCCCACGTATTTTTGTCGGATGTCTTTCGCGTAGATTTCACAAACCAAATTGCTAAGCCGAGTTATCTCTTGGAGTAAATCCACAGCAGCGCCCCACTCAAATAGATCGCCAACATTTTTTCGTTGGGTCCACCCTCTACAACTTCGTTCTATGGAATGGCATCATGCACAGTCTGCGGGTGCTCGCTTGATTCGCAGAGTCGCGTGAAGGAAAGAAATTAATGATAATTGAATGTTGCGGTGAGCCTCCACTAACTTGGATCAAAATGTGCGGGTGAGGGCGCTGTGCTGCTTTCGCAAAGATGTTTCCGGTTTTATTGCTCTGTTTTCACATTTTGGGCAAAAAATTGTCTTGCAATCAGCCATCCATTAAATTTGTCTTTATTGGTTGGGTTGGGTATGTATCTGCTTTAATTTTATGAAATGGGTTAATTGCTAAGCTTTTCAAGTCTGCTAGGCAAACCTGTAATAGGCCTATAAATGGCTAAAATGATAACTGCAGATAGGCCTATATAATTTACGCTGGCGTTTGCGAGGGATATGCACAAATAGTATGTTCAACAGCAGTAAACAATAACCATACCTGTTGGCGTCCTCTGATGGGTTCTTCCTTCAGATAAATGAACAATTGTACAAAATCAACTACGACAACAAAACTTGGGTTTCCTTCTGGGATTTGGACCAACAACTGATGCAGAATACGTGGGCGTTCAAACCTTTTAAACTTTTCAGCCCAACTCACCGGTTCACCATTTATTTTGCAATCCGTGAAAAGTTTTAAATGTTATGCTAAATTTAGACTTAACTTCTTGTAAACAAGTTTGTTTGCTTCTATTACGGACACGGATGGCTAACGAAGAGCTCAAAGAACATTTCCTACTCACGTAAAACATCTTCTCATCATGCGGGGATGTTTATCACAATTTTTCCGGTTTTGTCACAGCGCGGCATCCAGTGATTAAAAACTGTTATCATAACTTACGAAAGGGCAATTAAGTTGCATTCTCATGTTGAGGAAGCGACAAAATCTAAACTAAAGGCTTCATTTCATCAAACCGTCGCCCAGCTTTCATAGTAAAGGCCTATTTTACAATTTGTTTTTATTACAACAGTTTTTTTTTTTTACCGAACCCCCCCTCCCTCAACAACAACAACAACAATATAACAAAGCAATAACCCGATTTTCAAAAATTTAAACAAGTGACAGACTGTACACATATGGACCAATCGACTCTTCTCAAGCGAGAACGTTTTTAAAGAATTATCTAAACTGGGGAATTGACAGCAGCGATGAATACTTGTCGGAAATCTACAGGGGCAAACAATGCCCCAACATGCGTTATGAGGGGTAAATGCAGGATTGTTTTTTAATGTATGGCACAAATAAACCTCATTGTCTTATTCAGGTGCATCTATTTCAGGCTAGGCCTATATTTGTCATAAAACTATTTAATAAAAAGAAAACTTCATGATCACATTCATATCTTTAAATGTTTTTTCATAAATCTCGCATTAGTTTCTTGCACCTGCATGCTGCACTTTTATAATGTTTTGTCCTGTTATGCCCTGTCTTGCCCTGCCTTACCTTGCCTTGCCCTGCCTTGCCTCGCAGTCTGTCGCTAGATTAGGGCGCAACATCATTAGCTGCCTCAACAGACCTATGATTTTGTAAAATTTTATAGCATGTAATACTTTAGTTCCCCCCCCATTTTTTTTTTTAAATAATAGTATATAGTAATAATAAATAACATTGCGCATAATACCTATGAATACTCTACTGTACATTAAAATATTTTGTTTTAACCATTCAGAGAAAAAAAACATGCCTACTCTTACTGGAAACAACTCATCATACACAAACGTGTTTTTTACTTGGATTATTTAAGTTTACTTCACTTATTTGCAGTTACTTAATTTTTACTTCAAGTAATGTACATTCCCTTTCCCAAGGAGAGTATTGAAGGACTTGAAATACAAAGTATAAATAAAAGGAAATACAAATTTAAAAAAAATCAGGAATATATCAAACTATATGCCATATATTGTACTTTTTTTCTTTCTTTAATATGACTACAGCAATCCCTGCTATGAGCACATACAGGAAGCAAATGCATCGCTAAAACTCTAGGCCTGTAGCATAATGAAACTCATCGGAAAACAACAATAAATCTCTCTTTTTTTCCCACTAATGGATTGGACGGAAATGGTCATACTTTTGTCGATATTAACGCGGTAAAAAACACGAGTTCTCTAGGAATTGGCGAACATGAGTCACAGGTATGCGTTCTTGGATCGTCGTTTACATCCAGTCAGCTTTCGACTTGGACCATTAGGCCAGTCATTTGATTCCGAAATGAGATTGTTGTTACACGAAGGTTTTTATCATGGAAATTGTAATGGACATGACATGAATTCAATGCAATTAATTAATATATCGCCATGACGGATGGATGCAGCCATAATACCAGTTGACAGTATTAGATAAGCTTAACGCTAATGATGATCAATGGCGTGTCACTACGTGTATCAGTCCATCTTAGCAAACATGATTATTATCTGATGATGACAAACCCACATTTACAACCCGACTGTGGGTGAAAAAGTCAAACAAACATGACGTTTGGAGTCACGGTCTCCGCAATGGTTGAAGTGCACAGTGCGGGCTGTAACTAGGGGAGGGGGTAGGGGGCTGGAGTCTCCCGCTCAGAATCCTTGCCCCCCCTTTCTCCCCAAATAAGATAGGGGAGTGGAATGCGCAATTGAATGGTTCGATTCGTGAATAGCGCCCCCCCCCCAATTGTGTTTACCCCCGCTTGATTCCAAATGAAAATGTCTGGTTACGCCAAATATCAGTGAACGGGAACGGTGACATTCGCTTTAGTTGGCTCCAAGACTACACGTATCTGTGACTACACAACTTGAGCGTCTTGGATCCCGAGACTACAAGGCCATTACCAGTACTGACAACCGTTGAAGCCCGGCCAAAAGAAGGCAGTGCTATAAAGTGGTTGTTTGGGGAAACTTGACTTTTCATAACCAATGAAATATCCAATTGTGTCATTAAAATTTCCTGTCCTTTTTATAAAACATGTTTAGGGATACAGATTTTCCTCCCACTTACAGTCCCCGCCCATCAAACAGTCTTTCTTTCCCATTCTCTAATAATTATAAATAACGACAGGTGACGAATCGTGAGCAAAAGTCATGTGTTGTTGTGGTGGTTTGATTGTTTTCAACACAAGAGGGCGCTCTATACATTAATTTACTAGATACTCTGCATTGATTGATTGCTAACTACATCAGCATAGAGTGTGTTATTTATTGGGATGGGAAGTATTCTTCGCTTTTACACGTACAGACAGTATTCCTAGTTTCCTTTTATACGATAAAGTCATAGCTATGGCGCATTGGTTTCACAGGAATCCGTTGAAGGCAACAGTGCCGTTGACTTTTGATCTGGGACAGCAAGCTACTACACCACTGGCAAGAAATATTTGCAGGTATTTTTTAGAGGGAAATGGTTTAATGTCATGACTTTTGTGCTGCCATTTAATTTGTAAACCATGAAATGAAATGAAAGTTTCTGCAGTCATAAACTGGCATCTGGATTTGAATCCGAATTATATAGTCGGCAAAGCATCCCAATGGAAACATCACACCAACTTGGGTAACTTCAATGACTGAAGATCCTCACTGCCACTGCCAGACACACCGGGCGAACCCCTTCTCTTAGTCTTAGCCGGCCATAATAAGTGTGTACTGGGTTGGGATCTTTTACGTGCTAGTGATAAGTGATAGGTTTTATTTAAACAACACAAGGGACCTATGGCTTCAGATCCCATCTGGGGGTGAAGGACGAAGCAATAATGATTAAGTGTCTTGCTACAGACACAAGTGTGCATCTGGGGCTCGAACCCACACTCTGGTGGTGATCAGAAACACCAGAACATGACTTGAGTTAATTCAGTGCTCTTATAACCGCTCGGCCACAACTGGTATGGTAGTGAACTATAGCATTAGGCCTATGTTGACTTGTCATTGAATGCTAGACTTAAGGGCCTTGTCACATGAGGCAACTTTTACAGGCAACTTGGAGGCAACCAACTGCAGTGCATGCAAACTGAACAGTCTGGTAGCACAGGAGTAATTTTTCATATACTATCTCTTACAATCCACAAGAAAAATATGTCAACATTCAAATGCCCTTTCTTCATGGGGATTGCCTGGAACTGGTGACATGGCCCTAAAGGATACAGGTTCCGAAAACAGACATCAACGCCTAGTGAAAGAACTCTATTCCTTGCTAACCTACCACTTTAGTGAAATTGTTTGCTGTTTGCGGGGTGATTGCTGTAAGTCAAATGCCGTGATGAAGACGCAATGTCATGAATGTTTTGATCACAGGCATGTTCATGTAAACAATCTTTTCAGAAACAATTTTGTGTGTACAGAAATAACGCAGGCTTAATTTCAAATGTCCTGTTCTACTTGCGATAACAATAACCCTCCATCCTCATGACGGTCCTGATGAGGCTGGACAATTACGAGGCTGGACAATTGCGATTGTCACAACCAGTTCTGTACTACACTGTACAGCGACACTGATAGTGTCTCCTGCCATTGTTGGGACACTGTTTAATGTTATGCTTGTGTACATGCATAAGGCAACGCTTGGTTTTGTTTTTTTGTACATGACAGCTGTGAGTAAATTTGTGTCCCTAGCTAGTAGTGGAGGAAGAAACTGGAAACAGGATATCCCCAAATGAAGTCCAATACATGAATGTCTTTGTTGAAGGAAAGGGAAAGAATTGGATAGATTTTAACTTCAGGCTAATGTGATGGCGGGATGGGGGCCTGCTGGGAGGAGGTTGCTTATTGCTAACCTCAGACAGCTCTTTTCCAGTCAGCTATTTTGAGCCTCGGTATCTGAAGCTACTGAGAAGCACCTAATCAACTAGTTGCGACTTATAATCCAAACCCTGGATCCTCTCGATCTTCTGTAACCATCGGATGCTTGATCTTCCTGGCGGTCAGAGACTGCCGGAGGATTGAGGTCTACAATTATTGCCCCAAAAACAGCTCAGTAAAAAGTTCCCTATACGACCGCCACATTTTTAACTAATTGATTACCACAAATTGTGTTTATCAGGGAGGAACCTCCATGGGTCGTTAGTTGCTCAGATTAATCTTAACATATTTATATATTTTTGGTCAAAATGAGTGAAAAAGTGGAGGTTGGATTCATTGGGCTTTTGGATTCAATGGGCTCAATCATATTATTGGATCACCAAGTAAAAAATTGTTTTGTTTCCTTATTTGCAGAACTGTTTTGTTCTCCATGCCTCATTACGATACACTGACACTATCACAGTGCAATGTGTTGCGGTTTCTTGCTATTTTGTCCTAAATGGAGAGGGTTTCAAATTTGAACAAACACATAATCTAATCCAGTACAAGGCAGACAATGTCAGTCAGAAAACTGATGGGAGGCCAGTTAGAAATGAGTTATGCAAACAATGTAACTGGTTTTCATTGTTCATTCATCTTCATGAATTCCAGAGAAATTCGTCAGGCAAGAGCTCAACTCCTGGATCTTCTACCTAATCCAAATCAAAATGTGACAGCGGTGACGGAAGCCATGGAGAAGTACATCAGCCTCCTGGAAGGGTTCATCACAGCGTCAGAAGACCCCAAGGCAACCCCAGTCAGACCCCAGCAGACAGGGGACAGTGTGGACGGAATACTGCAAGAAACTACTGCTCCATCCGGTGAAAGTAAACTGCGAAACTCTGTCAAGTTGACGTGGTCAAACTCGCTGGGTGGGAAAAACATGTGAGTTGTGGTGATTTTTTTTTTCAAGCTGCAGTTGTTTTCTTGAAATTGATTCTGGAATGGGTTTTCAGTGGTTAGACTGCAGGACTTGCAAACACAATGTTGTGGGTTCGAATCCTACCAAGCTAACCGCAGGTTTCGCAATGACTAAGTACGTGTATTGTCGTCCAGTTACTGAATCACAATTTCTTGATATTTGCAATTTATAATCATAGATGCTAAACCATTGTCTGTAGAGAGAGATTGGCTGCTGCCAGTTTGGTGTCGGTTGGAGCTTGCGGATTTCCCTTGACGGAGAGATCATCTAAACAAAACAAACAAACAAGTAACTGCAAAAAGAAATCTGAAAAAAAAAAATTTGCACTGAGCTTGATTGATGCCTAACTACATAGAAATGGCTGGCTGTCCACAGTAATAATTGCGTCGGCGATAAATAATATTTGTACCATTGCACTGATGGGTGATAATCATTGTACAGGGCCTACTGGGTGCTGTCTGAGTCCTGAAGAAAAAGAATGAATCCACAGGTATACGACTCGGATGGGACTCGAACCCACAACCCTGCATTCTAGAGCAGTTGTTTTAATCACTAGACCACTATTAAGGGTGCCCTTTGACGAGAGGCAAGTTTGCATCCAGTATGAAAGTTGAAACACATTTTCAACGACTGAAAGAGAAAATTCCAAGGGTAGGAGAGGAGGCACCTCTGCAGGGCTCGGACCACAGGCCCGGGGCCAGTGATTTTAGCATCGGGCCAGTAAACTCACAAACGGACAAGCCCGGTCGTCTTGTGTTTTTCAATTCAATCATAAGAGGCTACCTCATTGTGTAATATCTTTGTGAAAAAAAGTTGACTAGGAATCTGATAAATATCTTTCAATTCTCTTCAGTATCAAAGTGCTTGTTCAACTCATTTCATTCTGGTCTTGTAAAATAAATTCTGATCCAGTAAAAATTTTGAGCTACAAGCCCTGCAGTCTTGTGGATATATCCCCCAAATTCGAGCCCTGCTCTGTTGAGGTTCCTTGGCAAAATCGTGGGTAGATTGTAGGTAGAGATAAGACGAGCAGAGTATACTGTTCGAAACGTTGAGACCGCACCGATTCTTCTCAGAGCCAACACTTCTCCCAAAAGAGTTTTATACATGATTGTACATGATGCAAGTTTACTCCTAGAGTTTTGTTTATGATCCACACCATGCAAAGCTTCCAACATCACATGGACGAAGATGTTTAACCACAGGTTGAAGCCGCCACTCTTCTGTTCAAGATTGCATGTGTGCAGCGTACAGTAGAAAGTGTTTATAAGACTTGTTGAATACTAATTTGGTTTTACTGTACACTGATTGTGTGATATTATAAGCAATGTGTACTCGGGTAATCAATTTTTTCTCTCTCTATTTTTCCGCAATTAGACTTGGGGAGGCACTCAGTATACAATGCTAAAACACACATCAGTGTATCGTAAAACCAAATTTGTATTCTTTATCCCCAATGCAACTATTATAAATATCAACTATAAAGAGTCATTGTGCAGGAGACAGATGTGTGGGGTTCAGGATACAGATCGTTGATAGCGACAACCAGAACATAAAGAGTTTGCTGACAAATTTGCATCTTCTTGTTTCTTTGTAATTTTCTGTTATTGTGCAGCGCTTTGATCCTTGTTAAAGGCGCTTTATAAATACCTATATTATTATTATTATTATTATTATTTAGATTGACACTCTGCCTACAAATTGTAATTCTTTTGACAGTTTCCAGAATGACTTTGTGTTTGAGGAAATCAACATGCTATTCAACATTGCTCTGTGGTATACAAAACACGCTGCTAAGCTGGCGGCCGGCAGCCAAGAGTAAGTAATAATAATGTAAACTTATAATATCACTGGTATTCGTCAATTTGGATGCTCATGGTGCCTCGGACATTACTACCCCTGGTCGCTGGGCCATTTGTTTCATTCCTGAAACCATCTCAGCTCCGTGGCAAGTATACAGTCATGGGCGGCATGGGTGGCTAGTGCGTAAAGCACTCGCCTCTCACCACTGTGGTCCTGGTTTGATTCCCCGAAAAAGCAGTATCTGAGTAAAGTTGTGCATTGGTTCTCTCTTAGCCTTGAGGGTGCTCCGTGGTCATATATTGGTCGATGTGGCTGGCTGCCAAAGGCACCCTTGCATGCCTGTGGCTGGACCACGTTGTAGCCGTGTCCTTCGCAATTCAGCTTCTCAGCAGCCAGTAAGGATGATTTGCCTCCTAAATTGTTATTATATAATAAACAATAGCATGAGGAGAAAATTATAGTTTTAAACAAGTCCGACTTCCAAAATTAGATGTGCACTTTAAATAAGTTGTATAGACCATGTGACCTTTGTTGACAAAAAGAGTATCGAGTATTACATTCCAAGGCATTTCGTGGCAGGCAAGATACTTAGAGCACTTGTCATAATTATGTGAAATGTTTACATTTTGTGTCATGATTACCACAGAAATTCAAGATTTATGAAAACAATAGCTGAACATGTTGAAAATCAGAAAAATCAGACAATCTCCACAAAATTTAAGATTTTATGTTTTCTTCCACCGGGCTGTGTACAAATCGTGCCTGCAGGAAGTCCAGGCTCTGTGGCTATTTTCTAAACATATGTCGTCAGGGGTTACATGGTCTATTCTTGTCTCTCTCTTGTTAGAATATCAGAAGAGGATGCAAAAGAAGTCCACAGAAGTGTTCGACAAGCAGCTGGCATCTTCAAGTTCATTCAGGTAAATGAAATGAAATCTTCTCAATTCAAATCAATTCAATTCAGTCCTACTCAGCCTAGAGGACAGTTTCCTGGCATGCATGCAATACACAAAACCAGTACCAAAAGTGTGCTGAAATATACAATAATTACATAATCTTAGCAACAAGTGATTTATGTCTGGGCTGACCACTGAAGGAGACAGACAGCGTCGGGTATGAATGATTTGAGGTATCTGTTTTGCACCGAAGTGACAGCCATCTCCTACCACTCCTTAGTCTGATGAAACATTTGTTTAGTGGACGGTCAATGCTACTTTCAACAGCTTCTACTTTAAACCCCTTTCGTCAAGGTCTGTTTATCCCTAGAATTTTTGAGGCATGTTTCTCAACCCTTTTCATTTCATCTGTATCCTATTTTCTTGCTCCATTGTGTACCAAACCACACTAAGTTCCAAAGCTAAGGCCGTGTCCGACGAATCTGTGGCTACAGCTATGGCTATGGCTGGATCACCATGTCAACATGCATTGGAATATAGGACATCCTTAGCAACACCCTTAGCAACAGTCGTAGCCATAGCTGAAGCCATGAATTCGGAAACAGCTTGAGTTTCCAGACATTTCAAAAGATGGAGCTTAGGCCGTGTCCGAATCGGCGACTTTGGCTACAGCTACAGCTAGATCAGCGCGTCTGCCAGTGTTGAAGAATAGGCAGACGCGCGTAATCTAGCCGTAGCTGTAGCCGAAGTCGCCGTTTCGGACACGGCCTAACATGGACTTCATAAAGCCTCTGCCATTGTTGCTGCCTTTTTTGGTGGGTGAAGTGTCCATTTGTGCACCATCAGAACAAGGGCCTTTTCCCAAACCTTGGCTTGGGATCCAGCTCTGACTTGGGCTCCAGCTCTGACTTGGGCTCCAGCTCTGACTTGGGCTCCAGCTCTGACTTGGGCTCCACAGCTCTGACTTGGGCTCCAGCTCTGACTTGGGCTCCAGCTCTGACTTGGGCTCCAGCTCTGACTTGGGATCCAGCTCTGGCTTGGGCTCCAGCTCTGACTTGGGCTCCAGCTCTGACTTGGGCTCCAGCTCTGACTTGGGCTCCAGCTCTGACTTGGGCTCTAGCTCTGACTTGGGCTCCAGCTCTGACTTGGGCTCCAGCTCTGGCTTGGGCTCCAGCTCTGACTTGGGCTCCAGCTCTGACTTGGGCTCTAGCTCTGACTTGGGCTCCAGCTCTGACTTGGGCTCCAGCTCTGACTTTGGCTCCATCATTAATTTGAAGCAGCGTACATTTTGCGAGGTCTTTCCAACACCAAACAGAGCCTGGAGCTGGAGACCAAGCCTAAGCTGAGGTTTGGGAAAGGCCCCGGATATGCACTGCAGAACTTTTTTGTTGGATTTGACCACAACACTACCAGACATTGTAGCTTGCATGTCACATCAGTTCATTTCTCTAGATGCAAACACTCTTACATGTATTAACCCAATTCACTTGGCATCATCACCACAAGAAAACTTGGTTGTGCCATTTTAGGATTCAGTTTCCCAGTGTGGTTTACTGTGCAGTGAGTATTTTTCGGGCGACAAGCACACATTTTAGGCGACAAGCGCTCGTTAACACACTCACCATATCTTTACATAAACTTTAACTCCCCAAATAGCAGACCATGGACAGACAGAAGCCCACATGGGTCTATAAATGAGTCTCCAAATGTTTAACCAAAGTTCTTTCAATATCAATCCATTTGTGTTTATTTGTGGGATTACAGAATAACATGCTGAGTAAGCTGTATGAAGTACCTGGCGATGGCTCAGATCTGGATACCAGAATCCTATCTTGCTATGAGTTACAGTGCACTGCAGAGGCGCAAGAAGGTACGTAGACATTGTACTCAGTCAAAGAAACCCAGAACTGAACAAATCAATTTTTAGTGTTCTTTTGGTTGTTGTTATAAATGTTTTATAATGAAACCAAGGATGCCTCATAAGTGAACTTAATCACTGTAGCTCGCAAGCCTGAGGAAACCTGTAAACAAGGGGACGTAAAGCCATAGGTCCGGTGTACTAGGATTGGTAGTACACACAAAAGAACCCAGAACACTTACATGTATTGTGGAAGAGTAGGGGCTAACCCAGGTGTTTCTGGTTCACATCTTCCTAAGTGCCTTGCTCAAGGACACAAGTGTCAAGACTGGGACTCGAACCCACACTCTGCTGATCAGAAAAACCAAAGCTTGAGTCCGGTGTTCTTATCCGCTCAGCTACGACAGTTGGAAGACACTATATACTAGGGGCCTTTTCCAAACCTAGGTTTGAGCTCCGGCTTCAGCTCTGGCTTGGGCTCCAACATGGTATGCTTGGTATGCCTTACGCTCTTTTTTTCGGGCTACCACAGGGATCAGTCCTTGGTCCGGTACTGTTCTTGATGTACACAACCCCACTTAGCAGCATCATTCAACAGCATGGCATATCTTATCATTGCTATGCAGATGATATCCAACTTTATCTGTCAGTAGACCCTCAACAACATAAGGTCAATCTAGCAGTCCACCAGATGGAAGTATGCATTGATGAAGTACGTTCATGGATGACACAAAACTGGCTCAAAATAAACGATCAGAAAACAGAATTTATCATCATAGGTTCAAAACAGCAATCATCTAAAGTTCATATTCCATCTATTAGAATTGGCGATTCATCCATCATACCATCTACTCAAGTCCGTAATCTTGGCATTATCTTTGATTCATCACTATCCATGGAACCCCATGTGTCAACAATTTCTAGATCAGTCTGCATGTCAATCCGTAACATTGGACACATTTGGAAATATCTTGACAAACACACCACTGAAATACTTGTTCACGCTTGCATCACTTCCCAAATCGACATGGGCAATTCACTGCTTTATGACATCAAGAGAAACCAACTGAAACGTCTGCAGCGTCTACAAAACATCGCTGCCAGACTAGTTTCTCTCACCAGTAAATATTCCCGCATCACTCCTGTATTACAGGATCTCCACTGTTTGCCAATATCACACAGAAATCAGTACAAACTTGGCCTATTCGTTTACAAAATCCTTCACAACAATGCTCCAGAATACCTCATCAACCTCATCCACCCATACACCTCAGCACACACCGGACTGCGTTCTAATGAGCTCATGATGCTTCATCAGCCCAGATCTTCCACTCTTTGGGGCAATAGGTCCTTTTCTATAGCATCAGCCCGGGTGTGGAACCAACTCCCACTGACTGTCAAATCATCTCCATCCATCACAACATTCAAGACAAACTTAAAATCTCACCTGTTCAAACAAGCATACTCACACAATCCTCAGTCCTAATTTGTCTTCCTCTCCTCAAGCGCCATGAGCGCCTTCTTTCGGCGGATACCGGCGCTCTACTAAGTGTTCTTTATTATTATTATTATCTTTTCACACCATCTAGCCAATTCCTAGGAAACAAAACCTCAGAAGATTCCTTGGGACTATTATTCCAACTCCAACCCCATGTTTATTTTATACTTGATGCAATTTTTCCTGGGAATCGTGAACAAACAAACATATTGTCCCTCCTTGTTGTACAGATGGTAATGGTAGTAAGCATCCTGTGAAAACCATTTCATCTGAAATGCCCTCATTGATTAGAAATCAACAACAAACATTTGAATCTGAGAAGCGATTCATGCACGAATCGTTTCTCAGATTCCTGAGTGTTCAACCCTCAGTAACAGTGTCCATTTGTGAATGCTGCGGCCAGAGATGCAGTTGATACCCACTGTCGCTAAACATGGATGGATTCAACGTATAGACCCCTTGCATCGGCCGCCATCGTTGATGAAACGTGCACGCGTGAAAGGCTATTATTGGCTGAGCGTCGCGCGCAGGGCGTACACGTGCAGGGCGTACACGCCTGCACTTTTCCATTGTTTCTCATTAAAGATGGCGGCCTCTGACGTCATGTGCAATCCATCTACTAAACTGAAACTTTCACAATTGAACTTTATTGTATCTTTCTTGATAATTTTGCCTATAAATCAGCATTACGTTGACAAAAACCAAACAATGACCCTACCTTTAACAAAGAATCATGTTTGTTCTGTAGTCGCAGTTTATAACTGACCATACCCCCCTTTTTTCCCTCTTGGTTTGGGTTTCCAGTAACTCTGGCTAGAGCTATTGAACTGAAGCACAGTAACAGTCTCATCTCAGCCCTAGCGGCTGAAACCAGCAAGCTGTTTGCCAAAGCAGATGACACTCTCAAATCTCTGGAAGAAAAACTGGTTGTGAAATGGAGGAAATACTTGCAGTTTAAGTGTGTGTTTTACATGTCATATGTAAGTAAATGTAAATCTCTTTCTGTCTGCCACAATACAATCACTCAGTATCATAATAATAATATTAATAATGTTTTTTTTTTCTATTATGTTTCATCATGCCAACAGCGGTAAAACGGCCAGTTACAAGAATGACATTTAAATATAAAGTTAAATAGAATTACATTTGATTGCATTAACATTCATGAAATAGTGTGTATTTATTAATTGTGCCTCTCAAAGCACCTTACATTGGTATTACCTCATTTCATTCGGGCCCTAAGCATTCCTGAAACCATCTCAGCTCCTTAGGAGTATGCAGCTCCGGCAGCCCAATGGGCACACAGGTTGCTAATCATTCACATCAACAATCTCTACCCTCGAAGGTGCCCATTTACTCCTGGGTGATGAGAAGCAATGATAGTAAAGTGCGTTGCTCGTCATGATCGGAATTTGAACCCACAATCCAGTGACTTAGCCACTAACTCAAGTTGGATGTGCTAGTCCGCTCGGCCATGTTATACGCCACATAGGAATCAACTTTTTTGGCCACTTTTTTTTCAAGCACTGTGAAACAGTAAAATGTGATATGAAGTGTTAAATGCACAAAAAGGAACGTATCAAGTGGCCGTACCAGTTACATTTAGCATTTATAAAGATCAAAAGCACAAAAAATTATAACAAACGTTTTTTTGAAAAATACGCAGAGATGTCAATTAATCCCCGGGGCCAATTCTAAAGTATTAAATCTCAAGCCCTTTGGATCAAGTCTCAAGCCAAAGCTCTAGTCCCTGAAAGATGAGACTTAACCTTGCCTTCAGTCTGAATCTCTTAACCAGACCCCTTGCATATGACATCACCAGCTCAAACAGCGCCCTCACAGAGGTCAAAGGAAGACCTATCATTGGCTGAGAGTTGTGCATTTCCACTGTTTTGACCTTGGCCTATGCAAGGGGTCTGTTGTCCCAACCTCTGACCCAAAAGCATAATCCAATGAGATTGTTGTCTGTTCTACTCCTTCAGGCACACTGCTATAACGGAAACTATTTGCTAACTAAAGACAAAGGAGGTGACGCCGTGAGGTCTCTCAAAGAAAGCTTCTCATGTAAGTATTCTATGGCAGCTCAAACATGAAAGAAATCTAGTGTCTCCCACCCCCCCCCCAGAAAGGAATGCATCAAACTCCTCTTTCTGAAGATACAGGCTCAAGTGGACAGGACATGAAGAACTGAATGCTAGGCAGAATTGTGTAGAAGGCCGTCTCGGAAGTCTGACCCTTTTGGTTGCCATGAAAAACAAACAAATTCTACAAACATCAGGCTGAGAAATGATTTAAAATGCAATTTAGATGATGGTATTTCATGGATACTGTGCAATACTATACCAGCATTTCAGCAGTGCAGTGAGCCCTCTACAGTTTGCTCAGGAGAGGCCATTTTCTCAGTGCATCATTGGAAAATCTCTCAGTGCACGCTGCATGACCCCGATTGTTCATTCCTTGTTTTCAAGAAACAAAGACGTTTTTTTTCTGTGTTTACAGCATAAGCTGATACTTTGTGTGAGGCTGGTGAATGTTTTTAACATTCATGTCTTCCATTTTAAAAGTCCCAAACTGCCCTTGGGTTGCTGAGTTTTGATTGTTTTTTTAGTCGACTGCCTTTGGGAAAAATGGCCTCTCCGAAGTTTACTGTTGAGGGCGCTCTGTATTGTGAATAACCTGTAATGTCTGAATTCTTTAATTCTTGTTTTATTTTTATTTAGCATATCTTTGCATTGAGGAGATCATTTAGTTATTTAAATGCTCATTTTAGTTTGTAGAATGTTCCTTCATTTGATGATGTGTTTGCCATTATCTGTATTTGATACGATTCAGTATTTCAGAAATCGGAGCTGTTAGCCAAAGAGTATGCCAAGGCTAAAGGTCCAGGCACGGTAGCCAAGCCAGAGCAGCATCCGTTCTTCTTACGTCTTGGGCCGATTGTACACAGAATACTGGAGAAGACAGAGAGAGAAAACTCAATGATGTAAGTCTTGTACAAAACTTGTATTTCATTGAATTACTCCTCGTACTGTCCAACCATAGAGAAAGGAACAGCAGATTGAGTTTGAACTGTCTTACTTCATAGGATACCTGATCACTACCGAGAACACCCTGTCATCATAAGATTATTGCTTTACAACTCACAGACATAAACATCTGCTTTGCGGACATCAAATTGTCTTAATTTGACTGAATAGAACAAGGTCAGATTTTGCAGCCATTGTGGGCATTTCACAACAAGCCACACGTGGCTGCTATGGGCATACCAGAACAAGCCACTTGCCGTCACTATGAACATTTCAGAACAAGCAACTTTTGGCATTTTAGAAGAAGCCAATTGTGGCCGCTATGGGCTTTTCAAAACAAGTTACTTGTGCTCGCTATGAGCATTTCAGAACAAGCCACAAGCGGTTTCTAAAGGGCAAACATTGGCCTAACAACTTGACAATTTCATCCAGTGGAATGTGAACATCTTTGCTCTTCTCTTTGATGCAGCTATCATGAAAAAGTACCCGAAGAACTCCCAGAGATTAACTCCAAGGAGACATTTGGATTGGCCAGCCCACTGGATTTTGAACTGCCCGCAAAAAGCACCGCATGGACAGCAGCGGTCTGCAAAGGCTTCACTGTTGCATCAACAAAAAAGGTAACTTCTTCAAATGTTTTATAACACCATTGAGATGCACTAGACATCTCTTGTTGGTCAAGAGATAGTCATGGGTCATAGGTCAATGGTCATGGGTCATGGTCAATGGTCAATGGTTGTGGGTCAATGGTCAGGGCTCAAATTCCAAGAAAACCCCCTCTGGACCTCACGGCCAAATTTTATAGAGCTGCTTAACGGCCGATTTTGTGCAAACAGTGCGATTCCCTTTTTATAGCGCTGCCACACATAAGCGTGGGATAAGGCATACTAACCTTCCAGTGCTTACTGTATGAAAATTAGTGACATGCAAAAATAATGTAAACCCATGCTCATTCTATGCTGGTCCATGGTGAAACGATCAAGCTGGCCGCCTAATTTTCTTGCTAACCCGTGAAAAGCCCTTTGGTTTTAGCAAATGTTTCTGCTAAAGTAAGGCCTGCACTAGACGTCGTGCTTTTGTCGTGCTGAACTCAAATAACTGGAAAATTATGAATTAAATTTGACAAAAGAGCGCTGTTTAGCACCAACATTTGGTGCTAAACAGCGCTCAGTTAGACACTGCCGTGTAGCACGGCAAGCTCTTCTTCAACCAACAGTTCCAGTTCTTTATGTATTTTTATCACGAACATTTTTCACATTCCAAAAGTGCTATTCACATGCTTTAAAACAAAGCCATGATATAGGGACAGGCATTCTACATCAACTGTTATTACTACATGTACTATGTTCTAAAAAGAAAAACCCATTTTAATATTCCTTTTTTCAGAGTCCGGATGATAAAGAGGATGCGGTGAAACCGGTCAAGGAGGTACCCATTGAGCCCTCTGACAAGCATCCCTCAAACTCCACAGGGTGTAGCATCTCATAAATGGAAATAATAATATGTGGTAATTCATCTAAATCTTCTTTTTGATTTGAAAACATTTTTCAAAAAGGGAGGTGTGTGTGGAGTGGATTGGATAGTTATGGGGGGGGGGTTAAAATTAAATTCTGAAATCCTGTAGACGCTACTTCTACTTCTACTTTCTTACTCGGCTGAGTTTATAAGTTTGGATATTACGCCAAGGAGCAATTATAGTGAAGTGTCTTGCTCAAGGACACAAGTGCTGGGACCGAGATTTGAACCCACATTGTGATGACTCGACCAGCAGGGCCCAACTTCATAGAGCTGCTTAAGCAGAAAACAGTGCTTAAATGATTTCTGTTAAGCAACAATTAGCAGGATACCAGTCACAGATGGTACATGTGAGATGGTATTTTGACTGGTAACCAAATTCTGCTAAGCACATTTTTGTTGTGCTTAGCTACTTTTGTGCTGAAGCAGCTCAATTAAGTTGAGCCCAGAACTTGAATTTGGTGCACGAGACCATTCAGCCACAGCACTCTAATTTTTTGTTTCTTCTGAAATTGAGGATGTTTTCTCAAATACTGAATGATTAAATTTCAGCTAAAAAATAAACAAACTCAATTTGGGAAAAATTACTGTTGGTGTGTACAGGCTCTTCAACTTGTACATTCAGTTTTAACAAGCATGATATTTGTTCTGCGTTAAACTGATTTCCAATTTTGATTTTGCCCTCAGGAAAAAATCTGCCAAGTTTTTAGAACAGCCTGAAAGTCTTTAAAAGTCTATACCATCATGCACATAGAGGTCAGTCGTTGTACTCAAGAAACTTAATTTTTTTTCCGGGTCAAATATCATGCCAGTTTTAAGTTGCAGAAATTCAATGCCCATTTCTATTTTTTATCACATTTGTATAACCCAACTTGTATTAGAATATCCAGCACTTAAATCGTTTATTTTCAGGGTTTTATTGTAGATATTTGAGGGAATAGTAATATGAATGTAATCTTGATGACTATACAATTGTATCTTTTAATGTAGATATGACAAAATATAGTGTACATATTAAGATAATTCTAATGAGTTCTAGGCAGGCATTTATGTTGTAAGTGTAATTGTGTGGTCGAGATCAACTTGTGGCAAACAGTGGGTCATGACCAAAAAGTGGGTGGCTACAAAATTCAGGTTGGGCGTCAAACTTAGCTAAAATTGTTTGTGACACTTTTAATCATTTCGTCAGCAACAAAGATTGCCTCATAATTGAGCTATAATGAAAAACAAGGTGTTTGTATCACCAGTAACTTGTGTTTTCAGTTGAATGCAATTAGTCATAACATTTATGCAATTAGTCATAAATGTAGATTTAATAATTTACTCGTGTTGTGATTTGCCAGTTATATGGCAAGGGGTTCGATTGGCTGGCAATTGGTGGATGGGTCGTGAACGAGTGCCTAAAATTTACATTGGGTCACCAGCCTAAAAGTTTGCAGACCACTGGGTTAGATCATTGGAACTTCATCATTGCATGGAGGTCTAGCTCCCTCTTGTTGTCATTGTAACTTAACATAATACCATAACTTAACACAACACCTGGGGCCAATTTCAAAAAGCTGCTTAACAGAAAATTTAACAGAAAATGTTGCTTACAAATTTTCCGCTGGGCAAAAATTTGCAGGATACCAGTCGCATATTGTACATGTGTGATAGTACTTTGGCTGTTAACCTTATTTTGGTAAATATAATTTTGTTGTGCTTAGCTACTTTTTGTGTTTAAGCAGCTCTATGAAATTGGGCCCTGCTGAAACTAGCATCCAGATTTTGTTTAGTGATGATTTAGCTCTAGTGAGTTGAAATGGCCAGCTTTGGATCCGTTTCATCTGATGTCATCAACCACAGTTAATTTTATGTCACGCTTGTGCGGTTAAATAATGCACCATATCTTCCAAATTGGCAGACCATGTGCAGACAGTACCTGTGTGTGTCAATAGTGCACAGGTTCTATCAGCAAATAACACCATGTGCACTTTAACACCCACATGCAACCCTTCCGGTCTAGAGCAAGTTTGAGTGTGCACCCTGGTTAACTAAAGGTCGACTATTTTGACCCGAACCCAGGCTGGTTGACCATTGATCCCCTGATCCTGGTAGCCGTGTTTCATACGAACCCGTGTAAAGCGCAGAAGGGAACCAGTGACACTATAGTGAAATGGTGGAAGGCAATGGAAGTGATGAATACCGTACCCATTGATCTCTATCAATGACCGTACCGTACCGATGGTTGACTAGACCGGGAAACAAGTCGAGTGAGTACATCACTGCACATGTGTGTTGCTAGTCGGTGGTCAACCATACGGGTCGACTAAATGTGTGCACTCCAACTTGCTCCTAAGTGTAGCACACAATTGCATCTTGGGATGATTGTTTGTTTTTCAATAGCACTCTTCCAGCTGTAAGTATCAAATGGCAGAGCTTAATGGATTCATCTATATATGTGCATATATCCACAGTTGATGGTTGTTAGCATTAAATATATGGTAAGACAATAAAATAGATTGACATTGCTATGAGCAACAAGTCAAACTGCCTGAAATGACTTGACAATGTTCCAATGGAGAGTTTAAGGGTAGGGTCATCAGTCATACTTTGGTAATGATCCTGAACAAAAATGGTGTAATTTTTTCCCGAAAGGCTACTTGCTACAGAGACGGTCATGGTAGTAAGCGTTCTGCGAAATGATTTCTTCTGAAGTGCCCCCATTGATTAGCAATCAATAATAATAATAATAATAATGGACATTTGTAGTGCACCATATCTGTCAGAAAGACACTCCTGGCGCATAGAAAAGAACTCTGCTAATGACGGTACTTAAAGCTAAGACTGAACAAATGAGTTTTCAAGCTGGGGAGAGTGTCTACCAGTCTGAGGTTTAGTGGAAGAGCGTTCCAAAGAGATGGTTCAGCATGTGAAAAATTTGAAGCGCCAAAGATTTTGGAGATTCAAATTTCCGTGCATGGATTTTATGTTCTTGATGAAAATACCTTGACAGTAGGCACAGTATTCAAAGGGGGAACTGTATTAAACTTTCACATGTGACTTTTATTGTGTCTTTCTTGAAAATTTTGCCTATTAACTAGCATTACGTTGACAAAAACCAAGCAACGACCCAAGGGTGAGAAGTAATTTCTTCTTCTCATTCAAATTGTTCATTTCGTTAATTTTCTTTTGAAAGTAGGTAGTGGGGCAAAATGAATTCAATTAAGGCCAAGTGATACCACCAATTTATTTAAAGCTTTGATAAGTATAATGAATGCTACAATCCTTCAGAGATTTCTAGAATGTAAACAAAACTGTTGCCCTTTATCATTGAAGTCTATTCATTCGATAGCAAAAGAATGTTGTGTGTGTTAAAGTGAAGGGAAAAAAAGGTCAATCGTGGCGTGCTAATTTGAAATCAATCATCACGATGAAAAACGGCAATTAATTTGCAAAGATTTGCAAGAAAAACAGCAAGGATTGATTTCTTTTGCAACAAATGGAGTCTAATTTTAAAAAAGATATATGGACAGATTTTAAAAAGGCATAGTATCTGATTGGTTATGATAGGAAAGTAATTGGAAACATTTTTAGCATGAAAACTTTATTTTATAAACTTGCTTTCTGAAATACTTCCATGTGCCCCTAAATTCACTTGAGGCTTGGTTCTGTTCCAATTTCGCACATAAGAATAAAGGCAATTAATATATTGAACATGAGAAGAGAAGTCTTTGTGTTCCCCGGTTCATGTCGCCAGTACTTCAGCCCCTGTGTGTGACTCTCGACGAGCAGCTGGTGGCTTTTTGGGGTAGATGCCCTTTTCGTCAGTATATGCCCTCTAAACCAGCCAAATACGAGCTGGAATTTTGGGCATGTGTGTTAGTAGCAGCCGGTATCTTTGTACATACATTGTGAAGGAGAACGACAGGCGTGAGATTGAACGTGGGGCCTGTGGTGTGAAAGACTTAGTGCAACCTTATTACGGAACTGGCCGAAACGTCACCTGTGACAATTCCTTTACGAGCAAGGATGTAGGAGAACACTTGCTGACCCAATGTATGACAATTGTGGACACAGAGGTGAAGTCTTCAGAATATTGGTTCGCAGACACTACGGCACTTGTTTTATTTGTTCCTAAGCAGAACAAGAATGTCGCCCTTTTATCACAGTTGTCCAGTTGTGCAGTTTGTACAATTGCTGTCGGAAAAACAAAATGATGGCCTTTGGTTGTTTTTGACGTCATCATCAACCTGGCAGCCATCAGTAATTACATGCTTTGGCTTCAACTCAACCCGGGCTGGCAGCAGTGGGAAAGCAGCTGTCGGCAAGCCTTATCATGGCATTGGTTAGGCCACAGATAGAGAATCGGGCTGCCAAGACCCATGGGATAAAAAGAACCACAACACTTGCCACAACCTACCTGGGGTACAATACTGCCTACCCACAACTTTGCCACAACCAAGGGCTGGGTCCTTTCTCTATGGTCATAGTGTACGAAAGCCCATTAGTACCACAGTGCATTTCTCTTTCACCTGGAAGTATTTCTCTTTCAGCTGGTTGCCGCCACTTAATAAGTGGTGGCCGCCAGTTACTAAGTGGCGGTTGCCAGTTTATAGACCTTTATCATGGTGCCGCCATCTTGCTTTTCTTCTAATCAAACCCAATGTAACCAAACCGAGGCTGGAAGGGAAAGAAAGTCTGGTCCCTTTCATGATATGAGAATTAGAACTGTCAACTGTCACTGTTGCATGCAGGGTACCCGACATGGACGACCACAGCATGATAACAGTCTATTAAGTTGTGGCTGCCACTTAATTAAGTGCCGGTCGCCGCTGAATTAACTTATTAGGTGGCGGCAACCAGTTTAAACCCCCAAACACCAAATAAAGAAAATGGTTGATATTCTCAAAGTGTATAAAACAAATGCCATGTTTTGTTATTTGTTTTAAGCAAACAATTTCTCTCATTCCGTACACTGTTGAACATAGTTCCCTTTTCCAGCAATGATGGAGTGTGCAAGTTTTATGTATTCCTTGCTTTTTTTCCTTTAAAAACAAATGAGCACTGTTCTTTCGATTGTAAAAAATTAAGGGGGTGGGGAAAAAACAGCCATCACATTTTATCTTAAATGTCTCAAATGATAATTTTTATTTTCTAAATATCATTCGGTAAGACATGTTTATATTTTGGTGTAAATGTACATTTGAAATCAAGAATTAATTGACATAATAAACTCAAAATAATCGAGTTGAATACAAAAAGGTATAATTAAAAACAAGATAAAATTGCTTAATTGATCATATGACATTTCATAACATATTGAACACTAATTATAGTGTGGACAGCAATGAATTAATTTTGTTTTAATAAAGCAAGAAATAGTTAACAACTCAAAACAGAAATACAATTCGATTAAAAATCCTTGAACCATTAGCATAATATGACAAATAATGTTAAACTTAACGAGTTAAAAAGGAAGAAAAGTATAATATTAGATCAGTAAAATTTTGCAGTCATAATTTCTACTCATCCAACTAACATACAGAATGCAAGTTAATAATAAAAATATAATTATAATAGTGACTTATTGGACTTCATTGCTTAGTGATGCTCATTGGGCTCAAACTTTATAATCCCGGACACTGGGCCATTTATTTCATTCCTTAAACCATCTCAGCTCCGTTGGGAGTATACTGCCTGTGCTGCCAAAAGCACGTAGCGCACCAAGCTAAATCAATCACAAGAACCATCTCTGCCCTCAGAGGCACCCATTTTACCCCAGGGTGAAGAGAAGCAATTATAGTTAAGTGTCTTGCTCAAGGATATTTAGTGTCATGACAGGGATTCCAACCCACAACCTGATGACTTAGCCATCAGAACTTTAGTCTGGTGCACTAGACCACTGGACCACCAGACCACTCGGCCATGACACGCCACATACCACACAACACATTGATACCATGACTGATGTTTTTTCCCCAAGAAGTGCCTAATTTAAATGTGAGTCACATTTTGATTTGAATGCATGAAATTAAATACTAATAGTAATAATAACTAGTTCTTATATAGCGCATTTTTCAATAACGTATCAATGTGCTTTACATTAATGCCCTGGTCATTGGGCGAATAGCATTCCTTTAATCTTCCCCTGGGTGGTAAGAAGCATTTATAGTAAAGCATCTTGCTCAAGGACACAGGTGTCATGACCGGGATTCGAACCCACACTCTGATGACTTAACCACCAGAACTTGAATTTGAAGCTCTAAACCACTTGGCCATGACAACCATGACAATTAAAAATGAACCGCACCATGACTTAGCTCTGTAAACACATTTCAAATACACACAACTTTTTCCAGGATAACAAGTAGAGTAATGTATACTTGTGGAACAAAATTATACAAATTAAATTAAGGTGACTTAGAGTTTTTAAAGGGAGGCTTTTAGATGCTAGTTGGAACAAAACATACCAGGCAATTCTTCTTTCTGAACTTCCATCTGAACTTGTTATAAGTTTTTGCCCGGTAAGTCTGCTGCCACTAGCGTCTCCATAAAATTGAAGTCAACACCAGATGCATTGCGATGATGTTGGACAGGAATGTCAATTGGAATCAACTGAATTACACACAGTAACACTCTGTACTATAATGACATCACTTTTGCTCAACAATACCCGACTGTCAAACAAAATAATCCGCCACCTAAGCGATTATCGACGCACCAAACTGCACTAGTAGTATAGTCAGTGCACATAATGCATAGTAATGACGCCACTTTTGCTAGAAATACCCGGCTGTCACACAACCTTTCTACCACTCACTGGATCACCACATCATCGACACACCAAACTGCACTAGTAGTATTAGTCAGTACATGCAAGTAAACATACAACTTGGACATGTACGCGCATGTTTGTCTGAGATCAGTGTACTTTGTAATACATGTAGCTTCTGTTTTTTAGCATGAGTGCAGAGTGCTATTTTAACCATAATTTCTTTCGTTATAGACCTTGTGCACATAAGGTTGCTCAGTGGCCCATCCTGTACACCGTGCATACCAAGGCCCTTTTTCAAACCATGGCTTGGGCTTGGGCTTCGTCAGTGAATTTGAAATATGCGGAAATGTGTCTCCATTGTTTCGTCATGGTTTGACCTTTACGAATGGTGGTGTCATGACGTCAATGCATAAGGTCCTTTTACTTAATCTGACAACGATATCTTATCTGTGAGTTACCGGATAAATCTATGGGAAGACTAGACTTGGTAACAAGACTTTCGAACATATGTTTTGCCAATTACAACAAATCAAACAACACCATGCATTAAATCGACATGATTTGTAATCCTTATGATTTGCATCAGTTATGAAGCACTGATGAACCATCTGTTTGTTAACAGAGAGTAACGCCTTGAACTAAGACTACAGAAAGGTCAAGACATGTGTTACCTTTTCATAATTATTAAAGGTGTTATACAGGGTAAAATGTAAGGATAAAAAGCTTGCTGACTATGAAGTTCATACTAGAACCATTTTTTCTGTGAAATATTTCCCTTTGATATGAAGTTATTTCTGAGAAAACTGTATCTGAAAACCTAAAAAAAAAAAAAACTTTAACAGCTGATCTCGGTTGTTAAAACAAAAATTAAGGACAATGTGTTTACAAGCTGAAAATTGTGCCTGGTTTTTCACTATTTTCTCCTGACTCACGACGGATTAAGCCCGAATTTTCACAGGTTTATTATTTCATGTTTATGGTTGATCACACAAAACATGAACACTGTCTGTGAGTATTTGTCAGCTCTACCAATCCAGTATAGTACCTTTAAATCAATCTTGGACCACGCCCACTCCGATCCTTGAATAATGAAGACCCGCCCCTACCCCCTTTTCACCCACTTAGCCCCAGACAACAATGCATACAAGTCTATTGTAACAATCCCACTTATTAATTTACTTGCATTTACACATGCTATTATGGTTTAACAAATGGCACATATTTGCATGTGGTTTACCCTACAGTGCCAACAATTCTATATAACAATTTACAACACAGCACAATATTCTGGAATTTCATTTTGAAAATCATCAACAATAACAAATGATTGTGGAAGAATTATACATTTTTATGGACAACTAATAAAAATAACTATCCTGGGTAAACAGGAAAGCTTTACAGTGGAGTTGCTCCAATATCAAATTTCAAATCATGATAAGCGTACATGTATATGTACATACCAGCATCTATACAAAATCTCTAGTTTAAAAAAAGAAAAAAAAAAAAAAAACGATCATAAATTTGCATAAAACCTTTTTATTCCACGAGTTACTTTTTTCTGAGTTGTTGCAGTTGTGATGTATTTCCTTTTTAGTTTTAGACTCAATTTGGCTCACTTCAGAATATAGACAAGCAAGCTTGATTTGTTTTTTTTTCTTTGGTTTGTACAATTCGGCTGCCTTAAAAACAGAATACCTTATTTTTAAAAATGTAACCAACACTTTCTCCTTTATATTCAAAAATTCTTATTACTTTTACTTAATACAGCTAAAATCTTGGTAGTGCTTAAAAAAAATGTAGAGTCATACTTTGGAAATGACCTCGCAAAGAAATTGTGTAATTTCTAACCAAAAGCCTACTTGTTACGCAAAGTTTTTTTGTCTGAGGTGCCCCACCCCCCCCCCCCCCCCATTGATTAGAAGTCAATTAAAAGTGTGCTGACAAATTTGAATCATCAAAGATCGCATGCAGGCGACTTGTTGACGTTTCTGTCTGGATGGAATTCAACGTTCTTGGTGAAAACACTGTGACAGTTTTTTCCTGTTTTCTTAACAAGTAGACACTATTCACCTGAAACTTTCACAAGTGAATTTTATTGTATCTTTCTTAATAATTTGGCCTATAAATCAGCAGTACGTTGACAAACACCAAACAATGACCCTACCTTATCTAAAATGTGATACTCTTGCCATTTTGGTTTTTACGGAGTACATACATTTAGAAATATATAAGCTCACATAAAAGCTCCTTTAAGCTCCAACAGAAAATAGTTTAAACCCTTTTCCAAAAATATCAGAAATTGCATCAACTTGAACGACGCTGGCAAACACGGGCAAACTGCATTCCTTAAAATCTGATTTATTTGCATTTAGTATTTCTATCACATAAAAATATATATATATATATATATGGCATTTATTTAAGCTCATTAAAAAATAGTGAATTTCCATGATTTGTAATCTTCATGTACAAACTTCATATCTGACGGATACTAGGGCTAGGACCTTGGAATGCTTGAAGAGCAATTATCTCTGGATTCAAAACAAAAGGTTACCTTTTAGGGCCCAATAGCAATAATTTTTCAACATTTTAAAAAGTCGTATAGATAGTACTGCTTTTGAAAACCCCTCTTCCCCGCCCCCCCCCCCCCAAAGTACCATTTATCAGTTGTATGCATTCATAGTTCACTGTTTCGAATCACACAACCTTTATAGGTCCCCACTACAAGTGACCTAGAACATTGAACAACATTGCTTTACACTCAACTTAATGGAAGAAAACCAATTCCAAATTTAAACATTTCTATTTTCCGGGGAGATAGTGTCCACTGATGGGCGCTTGCAACAGATTCTCACCAACTTCATCCAATGTTTGTGGAGGCATTGCATTTTTTATAGAGACGTCTCTGGTAAAATCTGAAATGTGTCCGCATTAACCACAATGCAACAGCCAAGAAAGGGTCAGAAATTGTCCCCAGGGACCAAATTAGAGTTTCCTGTCATTACATAGAGAATTTTCTCGAGATTCAGATGAAAAAAAAGAAAGAAGGAATGTTGTCAGGAATATTATTAATTTTCACAATAGATACAAACACTCAATTTTGAAAATTGTGTCAAAGTTTAGGGTTCATGGTTTTGCCAGAGCCAGTCACATATTTCTACATGTTCAACAACTTCCAAAACGCTTACCACTGAACTTTTTCCATAATATTCCACCAGGAATTTGTTTTGTTTTGATCATCAGATTTCCAAACTACAAATAACTGCTTGCTGCTATATCTACATGATCTTACCAAACACTCTTGCTATGTCAACATGAGACATCATTACAAAACAATACAGAATGCAATGTGGAATAGAGACAAGGAATAATCTGCAGCATCATTTAATTCTGAGGCAGTTACTGACAACTGAGCATTAAACAAGAATTGATCCCCTCACCAAAAGGTGAACCTTTCCCTCACTGACAAATGGAAAGGAATTTCTGTGAACCCCCCACCAAAAAAACAAACAAAAAAAACAAATTCTTAATCCCTGGTGACAAGTGCTCTTAAAAATACAAATAAACACTACAGAAATTGGTAATGAATATTATATGTGAGTTCACGATAATTGTCTTCAAAAGATAACTACTTTTGTTCCGGGATACTTTTGTTCTTTTCAACCACTAGTTATCACCTCTTAACATTATTTCCTTAACCTCAACTGTTCTAAGTGGGCCAAAATCCAAATCAGGAAGTTGTCTGACTTTGTAGGATACGGTACTGCAAGCCTAGATAACACTTGCTAATCACTGGAACAGGGCATACATGTACCAATCTTATCAGAGTCCCAACATTTGGGTGTTGAGTTACCATAGATTAGAGGATTTTGGAGGATTCAGGATGGACCGTACCAAATCCTCCAAAATCCTGTTCAGGACGTTGTCTGACTTTGTAGGAACTAGTAAAACTACAGTCTCCTGAAGACAATCAGAGCACACTGGTTGAAATGTTGAGTTATTAACCACCGGTTCTTCTCAGAACCACCACAGCTCATACAGAGAATTATTGACATTGTGTCTCCACAAACCTCACCTTGATTGTATTGCAAAGTTTCAAATCCTACTGAAATTTCTCCACATCAGCTTGTTTATTATCAGGATAACTAAAACCTATAAAACCACAACAAATTAACACCCACTTCAGTGACATTTCCACCGGTCAGTTCTAGTTAGTTTCTTAGAAACTACAGAATCGGAATGAATGTACTCTTCCACAAAATCAATGCTACAAAACACCTTTAACAATTACAAGATCCAAGAATGACAAATATTGCAAATATTTTGGTGCAACCTACTATTATTTTCCTGCAAAAGGCACATTGACATTCTGACTTTATTGTTGATGGCATTGGTCCGGATTACCGTCGTCCCCATCCAGCATCTGTAACACTACCTTATTCTCAATCTCCACGAAGTACTCGTAGTGAGCCGTGTAGCGGATGCGCTTCTCCGAGGGCTTGTCCGAGGCTACGGCGAGAGAGCGTACCGTACACCTGGAGGCTGTGGTGTGAGGCATAGTGAACTCAACCTCGGCATCACCTTGAGGTGTGCGCGGTACCTCACGGTGCGAGCCTAAGTGAATACGGCACATCAGGATATGGGAGGCGGAAAACACTGAGGAGGGGTAGGAGAGAATCAAGCAATTACTGAGATGAACAATCACAGTGCAGTGCTTCATGGTCCTGACTGAATACACTTGGATTTTACACTGGACTGCAGGCCTGAGGCCAGTGATTTTAGCGACGGGCCAGCAAATCCAGGACCGGACAAGTCTTGTGGTTCTCAACCGAAAAATAACACCTCATTTCAAAATATCTTAAGATTCAAAAAAATAATGTTTGCAAGTTGACTCTGAGTCTTGTAAATATCCCTCCATTCTGTTGAGTATCAAATTATACTTTTTTTCATAAAACAAATGAGATTAATTGTCTCTTAGTGCTTGTTCAAATAAAAACAGTTGACACGTAGAAGGTACATTCTCATTGAGATTCTGGTCTTGTAAAATAACTTCTGGTCCGTTAATAAAATTTGAGCTACAAGCCCTGCAGTCTTGTGGAACTTTAGACCAACTTCAAGCCCTGTTATGCCAAATGCATTACTAAATTTCATCCTTGAGGCATAGCAAGGAGCTTTCTTTTAAAATAATGAGTTCTTTCTATGAAATGAGAGACCCGACAGTTCAGATCAAATTTTTTCTACAAAGAAGATGAGAATGAGATACTCTGATAGTATTGCAACTTTAAAAAACAGACGTAGAATATAATTTAAACAAAAACACATTGTATCGTATCACCACGTTTTTTTAATGTGCAACAAAGACTTATTTTAAAACAAAACAAATCCAGAACTGTTTGGAAAGAAACTGAATAGATTAATGTTGTGCCACATCGCTGTATTCCAATCCATGTTTCATACGTTTCTTACTAATTGCAGAATTAACAAATGTTAGAAGAATACAAAGGGTTCAGAACAAAACCACCCTAAGATGTCCTCATAATTCCGAAGAGACGGCAAACACTCACATACAATTCTGAATGAATGTGTCTGGCACAATGGTATTCAGGAGTTGCCCATCTGGAGGTTGCTACATGTGTTGCCCCACAACCCCCCCCCCCCCCCGCCAAAAAAAATCCCCAAACCGTGCAATGTATAGCAACTTCCGATATTAGTCTGAGGAATTAAAATTTAAGTGGTAACTTGTGACTAAGCAAGTCATTGTATCAGACATTATTCAAATCTAACTCACTAATGGCTTCTTGCCTTCATACCCCTGGTCATTGCCTTGGTGCCCCTTGAAATGTACCAGTAGCAATTTCCCACATAAGCCTTTTTCACACTGTATCTCTTATCCCCGGGGAATACAACCACGGGGAGGCCCCGAGAGTTTATTAACCCCTCGCTTACCCCGGCACGCTTTCACACTGTACCTGCATGCATTTCCCCTGGGTCGTTATTCCACGGGGTTCCGATCTTTTGCACTCTGACCTTGTACTGTCTGCCGTGTACAAGACGTAACTGGGGTAAGCAAAACCCGCTTTCGTTTCCCACTAGTATTTATTCCCTGGGAGATCAAAAATACCCTGGGGTTTTGCCGTTTACCCCTACTCCGGAGCAGGGGTGGCTATTCCACGGGGTTTACTCATTCGCCGGGGCAGACCAGGGGTAAAGCGAATCAAGTGAGAAACGACCGACCGCTATTCCCCGTGGATAACCCCGGGGAAAAGCATAGTGTGAAAGGGGCTATAGAGTTGCCCTTTTACTATAGGAAAACTGTCTTGTCCTTGCAAGAGCAAAGTATTGGGTCTTTCTTTAGTCAAGTCTAAAAGTGAAGAGCCATTTTTAAAGCCTCACCTGACGTCTTCTCTGGAAGTTTTTCAATCCTCCATACGATGGATTTGTAGGCATGTTCATATTTGGCAGACCCTGTGCTGGTTTCAAGTAATCTGGGGTTAAGGCTTCCTGAATTGTGAAAATGAGATTAATATCAATCATCAGATTATGATAGTAATGATCAAACTGATAAGAACATGGCTCATCTTCATAAATCACACAAACTAGCTAAGCTCATTAGAAGAAAAAAAAAACTTCCTCGGTGAGATATGTTACCAGCCAAAAAGTGATAAAGTTTACACTGTTGTGACTGGTATCCCACTCACAAATTGCTTATAGTTTTTTTCCAGCTTAACAGCTTGATGACACTGAGCCCAGTTACATGAATGTGTTGGTACTTATATGAAGAGCAGGGATGTGATAGACTGTTGAAAAAAAAACCTGAACTGTGAGCGCAAGGCGCGAAAGCTTGTGAGCCTGAACCTACGTATATACATTTATCTTTGGTTTTAAAAGCCCTACTCTAGGGCGTTCTATTTGGTTGTATTTTTATGTTTTCATGAATTTGATCTTAATTTAAAATAAAATGTATATATATTTATATATGTTTTTTGGGTTTTTTAAATATTTTTTATTGTACATATTTTTTGGGGGTGTCAAAAAAACGGATTTCAGGAAAAAACAGAGAAACAACATCTCTGTAAAGAGGCATAAACTGGTAATTTTATAAAGATTAAAAATCAATTTAATACAAAGACACAGTTTTGTTTTGACATGTGATAAAATGTTTTTCCTCATTGGCCTACAGACTTTCATTTGTTGTCTTCATTTTTTTTCTATCTATCTTCGTTCTCATAAAAAATGCACCCCTCCCCCCCAAAAAAACCCCCCAAAACTAAACACAACAAACAAATAAACAATCATAAATAAAAAATAAAAATAAATAAATACAGCTAAGGCTACGACTGTTGCTAAGGGTGTTGCTAAGGATGTACTATATTTCAATGCATGATCATGTGGCAATGCAGCCACAGCCGTAGCCGTAGTCGCCAATTCAGACATGGCCCGAGTCTGTCAGCACGCTTGTAATACTCTAGCTAGTTTACATTCTGTTCTAGCTTCAAAATGCTATCATTAGAAACCTGGACAGGCTCCGAGTTGATTATTTATTAAATATTCAGTTGAAGAAATCCCAGGGAGATAATTATCAAATTAAACCGTGATTATCTTCTGAATCATGGCGCTGGAGGCTAATTAGCACAGCACGTTTAATCAGTTAGGCTTTCATGCTCCTCTGATTCATCATGAAAAGTACAATGCACTTCAGAGCAGTGACTGTTTATATGTTCACAACAGACTCCTTGATGAAACATCAAGCATTTACAGCTGAGATGCTATTTCGTTGCTGGAACTCAATAACTGTTTTGGTCATTGGCCAGTGATTATCAGTTATTGGTTACGACCGCGAAAAACGCACCCCTGCTTATAACCTAGCCTAACCCACAGAGCCTTCTCCCTAACATCACATTACACTAGCAATGCGGGAGGCCTGCCTTGCTGGAGTACTACGCAGACGTAGGACATGTACGCTTAGCGCCATCCTGCGTTGCGTTTCGTAGCACATGTTCGCGCAGTTCTAGTAACCAGTGTGCGTGATGTGCGTAAGTACTCCAGCATGGAGAGCGACAAATTAGTGAAGTTATCTGAGAAGGGTTGATGGGGTTGGGGGGGAGGGGGCATTAAAATCACAGGAGATGTACACTAAGTGTTTTCCCACAGTGCTTTGGCGACGTGACCAGAAACAAGTTTTTGACCTAAAATTCACCGACCGGAACAATTTACGAGAACTAATCGGGTCGATGACCAGTTTAAGTTTCAAACTTGGAAGTTCGTCTTTGAGAGGGCAAGGCCATTCATATTTCAAAAGGGCACTTCCATAAGAAAATCTTAAGGTCTATGGGTGAGTTTTGAAGGGGCACCAAGGCCAAGACCAATGCAACAAAGGCCATGACCTCCATGTCATTCCAGGAGTTTGTGACGTATGTACATCTGTTGAAAATGAATGTTCTCAAACTATACAGCCATTATTTGATTTTCACGTAATAGAAGATTATAATTCTATTAAAATTATTGGATTGTACACTTCAGCGTTAGTAATTTTGTAATAAAAATTCAGGGCACACTTTTTGTCAGTTATAGTAAATTCCACTATATTGAAGTCAAGCCTACAACTTCGTAATGAGTTGGTCGGAACAGCTAGTTATTTTGGGACAACCATACTCATCAAAAGGCTTTTACAACAGCCAAAGCTCAAATGTGGTTTCAAAATGCGCCCCTGCACAGCATCAGACAAAGTTCATGGTGCAGCAGTCCATGTAGTTTTAATGGTAACCAGTGCATGTGGTCTATACACCAATACATCGGGATTGAATCCATGCATTTCATGAAACAACAAGTAAAAACAAAATGACAAGTTCCTTTTTTCCTTCTATTCCATGCAAAGCTTTGAATCTTACTGAAATGAACTTTAGGATTATTTGTAGCAGAAATCAATTTCCTGTTTCCTGTAATCTTTCCCGCCCAGACGAGGAAAGTGTATACAAAATAAAAACAGGATCACTTCAAGTGGCACTGTTAAATCAACATATTTTCCAGAACTATTCAAATTTACACCTTTTGAAGAAATACTCCATTGATGCTACCACAAAACCTCCTTTTGATAGAAGAATAAGGTTGTGTACTATTTGGTTTGCAGTAGCACCATGTGATGGTATCCACATTGCTTCGTAGATTGTTCTTGCAAAAACTGTATGGTTTTGTCTACTGCTGCAGAGTCGATTCGGAAAAATTCCGGAGACAACTTTGTTCTGGTATTAGAACCTGTCTTGAAGTAAACCTACTACCCCAGAGTAGATGGGACAAAATCAAGGGACTTCTACTTGTGCTTAGTGGATTGAAGGGTACTTCCCTATTATCTTCACTGCCGCGGAGTGAGATATTATTGGTCTCAATGTTTCGAATCATCATCAGGAGGATTACAAAACCAAACAAATGCCTCAAAACACAAACAAGAACAAGATTCAATAAAACCAAACTCAAAAACAATTCCCTCGCAAATAAAATCAAAGGTTAATTTTATTTTAAGATACTACTTTTTGTCTTCCATCAACAGTATGTTACTTTGCATGAAAAGTATCCATTTAACAATAACAATATAGACATTTACTCTCCAAAGTGTGTGAATACTGTTTACATGACTTTTTACTCACCCTGTTTGATGTGATCCGGTTTCCCATGCCCCGATTTCACCGAGTAAAAACCCAGCCGTCTCTCCCGGCGAAAGTATTTGATCCAGGCTTCCGGGATGGGGATACGCACCATGACATTCTCACAGGTGAACTGAGACGGGTCCCTTCTGCCGGGATGAGCTGAAAAACATACATGTTCGGGGATAAGTTACAAGTAAAATGGGGCTTTCCGCTTTGCATACGGACAAAATAAAACAATCTGATACTTGCGCAATTTGCATGTTTAGCTATGGTCAATGGGCCACGTAATTGACAATTATTATCGTTATGATATGTTTCTGGTAATGACATCAAGGATGCCTCATGAGTGAACTTAATCAGTGTAACTTGCAAGCCTGACGGGCAACCTGTACACGAGGGGGCTTGCTGAGTGAACCAGACACACTGGGGTTATCCCCTACTCTTCCACGATAAGTGTTCTGGGTTCTTTTGTGTGTACTACCAATCCTAGTACACGGGACCTATGGCTTAAGGTCCCATCTAGAGGACAAAGTAATACAAGTTGCTCAAGGACATGAGAGCCATGACCAGTCTAGCAGGCGCTCTTATTCCCTCGGCAATGACACGCCACTAAATTGTTACAGGGACACTACATCACTGTTTTTGGGAGCAGTTAAATTAATTCCTGTTTTCTAATTTCTCATAAACACACCACACAACCAGCCTGTGAAAATTTCTGACAATTTTGTCTCTTGTTTTGGCAGGGATATTGGGTCTGATCTTAATGGGTTTATTGCGACAGCAGTAATTTAGGGCGTTTTCAATTGTTATTTCCTTGACTCTGACAGTATTTAAGATTGTTTGTAAGACGTGTTGTGGCTGAGTGGTCTAGCCCACTAGCGTCAAGCTCTTGTGTTTCTGATCAGCAGAGTGTGGGTTCATGTCCCGGTCTTGACATTTGTGTCCTTAAGCAAGAAACTTAACCATTACTGCTTCGTCCTTTGGATGGGACTTACAGCAGTTAAGTCCTGTGTTGTGTTATGCACATAAAACATGTGAAAAAAAAACCCAGTTACACTGATCACTAGAGAAGTGGTTTGCCCTAGTTATTCTGGCAGTGGCTGCTGAGTGTGCCGCAGCACCTTGTAAACCCTAATAAGGGTGCTAGACAAATCGCTCTCATAATTCAGAATTTCAAAAAAACTGTCTTAAAAATGTTTTTCTTTGTTCAAGCACCTTGAGTACCTTTTAAGCGTGCGCTATATAACACTCTGGTATTATTAATAGTATCTTTATTCAATATTTCTCTGGAGGATTGGTAACTAATGGTATTAACTTTATGTGTGAGCTTCTTCAACTAATCCAGTTTTTCTTTTTATCTGTGATCTTTGTCTTGAAAGTGTCCATCTCTTGCTTTGCTTGTGGAAAAGCAGCCATTATGAAACTATGCTGGGGAATGCTTGTTCCAAGTACAAGTAGTCTGCTTACAGACTTCATGTGCCCAGCTGAGCCCAGTTCGTACAAGTACAGAAAATATGGCAAATGCTCACTCCCTACTTACCAGGAAGAACGAGATCCACCCTCAGTTCCAGGAAGGCCCCTTCCCCCGTCACAGTCACCTTCACATGCAAAGGTAGCTCCATGTTCTGCCGTGGTCTGGTCTGGAACCTCATCAAGCAGAATCGACATGCATCCAGGGGACTGAACTCCACAAACCGCGACTCCACAAAAACGTTCTTGTTGGTGCACTTGTGGAGTTCCACATCCTCCAGTTTGATCCACTGGTTGGTTTTGTTGGGGATAATGTCCCGCCTTGACACGACCTCTATACCTTTGACCTGGACGTCGTTTAAGGCGATGGAGCATTCAGGCATATCGGAGAGGAATGCCAGCATAGTGATGCCGACTTTAATGGACTGCTTCTGTAACTCGCCATTACACTTAACGCGGCAACGATAGTCATCAGCCACGACCACACCGATGGCGTCTTGCTTGTACGAAATACCTCGATCACGGAACGAAGGTAACTTCATCAGATAATCGTTTATAGTGATTATAAAACTCCTAAATATATCATAGTCCGTCGATCCTAGCTTGAGCAACGGATCTGCATGCAACACTTTCTCGTATGGAGTTCTTGTATTGTATCGCCGTTTTTCACTGTATGATACGTAGAGAAGTTTCAGGGTGTGTATTTTGCCCAGTGTATCATAGGCCTGGAGTTTTCGATCTCCTAGCTCATAGTTACACTGCAGAGGAAGCTCTCTGAAAGGTTCCGAGGAGTTTTCCACATTGAATAACTGAATGGCGTTGCCCTCAATCAACTTGACCTGCACGGGTTTCCAGTAACGAGACCCTGCCACTTTTTTCCTATCAGGGCAACGTAACATCATGGGCCAACCTGGTCTGAGGTCTGCTTTTTCTCGCGGGAACTCATCGATAAATGGCGTGTTGTCAATGACAATGTCTTCCTGTTGAGTCTGGTTTACCTTTGGGCGTTTGCCCGAGGCTCGGATTGTAACCTGTTTGGAAGCTTTCGTATATCTTTGGAAAGGTTGTGTGGTCGTCGGAGTACTTTGATTAGGAGTTGTAGATGAGGTAGACATGGAGAGTTGATCCGGACTTGCATTCTGTGCTGGGAATAGTTGAGCTAGTTCCTTCAGCGGGATAGTAGGTGCTGTATCTTTAATAAGATGAGGATGAGGTGTTGGGATTTCAGCTGCAGTTGCTCCAGCTACCTGTCCAAGAGCAACTTGATGCTGTGGAGTGTACACGCTAGTACTCTCATTTGAGACAAAGGGATTGCCGGGGCTGCCGTGAGTCATTTGGGCAGCTGCTGCTGTTTCCTCAAATCTCTCCCACATGGCAGTGACTGTTCCTGGTGTTATGGGTGACTCACCCCACAGAGCACCTACAGTTCCACCTGGGGTGCTAGGTGTCTGTAGACCGTTGCTCTGAAATGGGTTGAAAGGTGAGGTAGCCCGCTGCTGCTGGCGTAACATCTCCTCCCTGAAAGGGTTCCCGGGGGCAGGAGTACTGGTTGAGGGTTGGAATGTGACGGATGAATCTTGTGCGAGAGAGAGAAGGGTGGGATTCGTAGGAACTGCTTCCGGCTGCACTCCACGCAAAGATGCAACAGGCTGCTGCTGGTAGGGCATTGGTAAAACAACTGGTTGAGGTTGTTGCTGCAGTTGGTACTCTCTGTTCTGAATTTGTTGCTGCTGTTGTGCCGCTATTGACTGCTGCAACTGCTGCAGGTTAACTCTCTTATCAGCAGCATCTCTTTCGATTTGAAGTGGCGACGGCGTGTTGACGTCTCTCTCATTCGTTACCAACCTGATCGGTGATGCAGCGGAAGAACTTGTTTCGGGCTCATCAAATGAAACCCAGGCAGTCCTTCTGACTGGAGTCTGATGGGCTCCACTTTGAGGAGTCCCTTGTTGTCTCTGGTCCACATGAAGAGCAACGTGACCGGGACTAGACATGCTTGAGATGGGTGATTCGGATGAAGATCTACTGTGGAGCCTTGGCGGGCTCGATAGCGGTAGATGCAATGGAGGTGACTGCATTTTCCTGGTTGACCTCGAACCACCGTCCGCGAAATTAATCCAGCTTGCCATTCCACTGGTGGATTTTGGCTGGGGCGACGGGGACGAGCCAAGGGGCAAGTACTCGTGAGATATATGGACGTTGTCTCGCGATTCGGACGGGCTGCCTCTGGATGAGGGAACAGACATCGTTACATCAGATTGTTGGTCGTCGCAGACACGATCAATGCTGTAGTCTGAAGACCCGCCTGAAAGACCTAAAAAGAAAACACAATGTACTTTAAAGTCTACCACTGACCATTTGTTACTCTGCAATATTTGACTGCAGGCACTGCCGTATACACTGCGCAGCAGATAAAAGCTTTTTACACACTTCACAGTTTGAATGTCGCTCTGCAAATGCCAAATCGAATTGCACTGAAATTACAGTCCCCCACTTTTCATTGACTGGCATGCACGCGTCTTTTATGGATCTATTACTCGTTACCATGGCAGCAGCCAATAAATTCCGCATTCCAAATCACAGACTCATGACATCTTGAGAGAAAGGTACTGCTTTGACTACGCTGGTAAAACTACTTCTCCGTAAATGCTTTCCCGTCTTTAAATCAATAAGTTTACATTAAAGATGTGCTACAGGATTGGCTCCCCCCTAAGAAGATGTATTTGCCAAATTGATGGCAAAGTAAACTTTCAAAGTGTATTGTCTACACCTGCAGGGTCCAATTTCATAGACTTGCTTAAGCAGAAAGGCTTGCTTAACAAATATCTGCTGAGCACAAATGAGCCAGAAACCAGCCATAGTGTTTTGGCTGGTAGCCTCATTCTGGTAAGAATAATTTTTTTTAAAGAGCTCTATAAAATTGGGCCTGCTAAAGAGCTTCTTAAGCATAAAAAGTAACTAAGCACAAAACAATTTCGCTTAACAGAATATGGTTACCAGCCAAAATACCATGTCACATGTACCGTCTGTGACTGGTACCCTGCTTATTTGTTAAGCAATACTGTCTGCTTAAGTAGCTCTATAAAACTGGCATTTACTATGTTTTGATGGAGAGTAGTCCATGCTTGTGGAATTCCATCAGTCAGACAACAAAAAAACAAAAACAAAAAACTCTGTGGGTTGTTTTAATTCTCATTACGAAGACAATAGTTTTCTCCCAGTGCATTTGACACAAGATTTGTAAAAAAATGCATTCCTCAGATACAGTAGTAAGTGCTCTCCTTTTATAATGCCTGTCTGCACTTTTTGGCCCTGTCTCCTGAATGTTAACACCCAGACAGCCGTCTGCCTAAAAACATGTCTATGCATAATTTAGATCCCCCCTCCGCCTTTCCAAATTCATGAGCAGATTTACAAAACTCCTTTTTTCCCTGGTTATTTTTTTATGTCAGTGTATTTGTACGTTTGCAATTTGGAGGCCCCAATCTCACTACACAGCAGACTTCCAACATTACATGCTGTTCCATACAGAATTCAATTTATCTAATTGTGGTGGTATGTGTAACTGTGGTAATGCATTCATGTGTAATGAGTTAGTGGAGTTAACATGAAACTTTGTCATTTTTCTTTGAAATGAAAAAAAAAAAAGTCAAACATCAAAAGTAAAGTTAACAATGATACAATTTCAGCTCCACAGCAAAATTTCAGTTTTAAAAGCCCCTCAAAAATTTTATCAAAGAATTGTTCCAAAAAAAAGAGAAGATCCATCTTGCACTTGTTTTTTGACAAAATATGACTTTAAGGAGGAATGGAAAGTCTTTGATAACCTCAGCTCTTACAATAGTTTTGCTGTGAAAATAGAAACAATGTTGCAAGCAAAAGAAAGAACCGTTTTGGTAACAAACTATCTTTATTGACAGCAAGAAAAACTTGATGTGGATGAAATTTGAGATGCAGTGCTTCAGACGACAGCCTGAGATGCAACCTAAGTCCAATTTCATTGAGCTGCTTAAGCTGCTTAACAATTCTAATCTAAAGTTAGCAGGAAACCAGTCACAAATTGTATGTTTGCTAAAGTGGTTCGGCTGGTAACCTTCTAGTGGTAAGCAAAATTGTTTTGTCTGGCTAATTTTGTGCTAAAAGCAGCTGCATGAAACTGGGCCTTGTATAAAAACAACCACAGCACTACCTTCCACTGAAATCAATTACTAGGATACATTCCTCTCAAGTCAGCATCTTACCATTGAAATAAACAAAATGAAGGAACAAATAAATAAACAAATAAGTAAATATTGAGTGACAAACTTTGTCTTCTCATTGTACTTCATACAGATTCAACCAACATTTTATGCTGTCTATACCACGATGGTCACCAAAAAGAAAAATCAGGCTAAATTTTTGCGTGAGTTCTTGAAAAGCATCACTCTCAAGAAATTCATTAATAAAAACAAAATACAAAATAAATAAATAAATAAATAAAGCAAGTACAAAAGAAATTAAACAAATTTATTGTTAGATACATGTACTCGTATGTAAATCATACATGTACTTAAAATAATCTCAATTTCAGTCAAACATTTTACAAAAGGTCACCATTGCTACGCAATAAGTCTGATCACAGACAACTGAAAAGAACACTACAAGAACAGCCAAAACATAAACATAACTTTTGCAATGGTCAAGCAAAATCGGAAAAACTGCATACTTACAAGTCCTGCTGCCCGAGAAACACTGTCAGAGTCATAAATGTTTCCCAAACTTAAGCTACATGTAAATTGAGACAGAAAACAGAACTGTCATCTGAAGAATGCTCAAACTACACCACGGTCTGGATTTTGTCTCTCCTATTTCTAAAAGAGTGCAATAATTGCAATACGCTGGTTAGGTTATCAAACCTTATAAGCTCTAAATTCAGGAGAGTAGAATGTTTTTGTTTTAAGCGACAGCATCCGACACAGTATACAGTATCCACATTTCCGTGTAAATGGATACCAGTTAGCCGGATGAGCACAACTACCAAAAAAAAAAATTGTCTTTCTACTCGGTGCAACATGATAGGTCTGTTCTGCCGGACGAGCTCTCCTCTTTGTAAGAACTTCCTATAGACAGAATCCAAGCTGTGCGTTTATTATGCCATCACTATGCATCCTGCATGGTGCTATGAAATATAGATCCTATGGGAGAACTGTGCAACTACCTGCCAATGCATTATATATATATAAATAGCACATGAACTTGCAACGACCACTCGGTGAGATTTGGCTACAGTACTGTACATGATAATTTGCTCTTTATTCCTTGTTGGTTGATTTGATCACATGTTGTCTTTTTTCTCTTGGTACTTCGTTCGACTAATTTCATTTGCAATTTGCTTCTTGTAAAGGGAGGTTATACCTTTGGTAATTACTCCAAAAATTAATTAATGACCATAAAAACTTACTTGGGAAAAGCACTGCAGCTGTTGATAATGTACATTTTGAGAAACAATTGCCTTCAGTGAAATGTTGTTTTAGAGGGAGGGAATCAAAAGAATGTCAGTCTGAGAAGCGCTTCTGCATGAATCATCTCTCAGAAATCTGAGGGTTGGTGTCTGCTATGGCTAGAGATGCAGTCGGTACCTGCTGTTACATGTACCTCGCTTTTAAAACATGGATGGATTTGATGTTCTTGTGAAAATACTATGACAGCTTTTGCCATTTCCTCAGCAAGTAGACACTCTATTCAGCTGGAACATTTACATAGTGACTTATATTGTATCTTTCTTGATAATTTTGCCTATAGATCAGTGTTATGTTGACAAAAACCAATCTATGACCCCCCCCCCTTTAAAGGCAGAGAGTGGCGTCTGCGTGTCTTTTGAATCTTTCATCCTTCATTTACACATAAAATCAATGTTAAAATGATCTATTGTTTGATTGCCCTAGTTTTGAATTGACAGCAAGTTAATACATCCGTTTATTCTAGCCATAGCTAAAAGCCTAAATCAGTTCAAGGAAAAGCTTCAGTTGGGGAAACATTTTTCCTTCCTCCTTGTTTGCAAAAAAAAAAAAAAAAAAAAAAAAAAAACCCTGAAAAAAAACCCCAGGAACCCCCCCCCCACAAACCGAACCCGTGCTATCAAATGATTCAAAGCAGCCATTGCATTATATACAGAACTTCTAGTGTTAGAAAAAAATGTTTTCCAAGTTCTGTAGAAAAGAAGAAGAAAAAAACCCCAAACCCACAGGCTACTCTAGTGGGATTTGAACCCATTACCCTGCATTCAATTCCCACCCTTGTAGCTTGTGGGGTTTGTTTTCTCTCGTACAACTCCGAAAGCACACGTCAGTGTAAAAATGTGCAAAACCAAACGATATTCTTTACTCCTGATGCAATTATTACATCAATTCAAAAGAAAATGAATTATCAAAATTTAAAATGATATTTTCCTTCCATACAAAAATAAGAAAACACCCCCAAAACATATGCATTTCAATTCATGCGACGCTTAATACTGTACCAGGCTGGAGCAATTTATCTTCTTATCCACTGTAAATACATTCAAGCCGATGGAATTCCCCGGTGCACCGAATGCCTGTGTGCCATTGTGATGTTATTTGATTATTTACCAATCTACCCAGGCTTGAATTAGAAATCACATTAGCAATTTAAAGCTTGAGTTGTTACCACTGACCTGCCATTTAGATATTGTGTACCGATTACATGAGGGTCGGAATGGTAGTCTGGTGTACGGCTACACAATTACAAGTGTACATTTAACTGTGAAGGGTATTTCAAAAACTATTTCCCTAATGTAATTTGTTTTTTCCTTTTTCTGAATTTCTCCTGTATTTGGCCCCTTTGTAAGTGTTAAAAAAGAAGCCTCTAGTCTAATGCAGGTTAAAACAAGATAAAAAATAGTGGATTTAAAAAATTAGCTAACAGAATAAGAGTTGACTTCAATGTCACGTAATGAATTGAACGGCAGCATTAATATCAACTAGTTAACCCTCCTACTGTGCGACCATATAATATCAATTTTCCTCCTCTTTTGAATGATAGACAAACCATATGGCCAGCCTGCGCTGAATGCTCTATGTTCCGTTGCACTATGTTCCGACAACCGTAATATTAAGAACATACCTTTGTAGGGGCGTTAGAACATAGGGGTGTCGGACCATGTGTAACCCGGGCCTTTAATATGATCATAGAGAAAGGATATGATATGTGGTGACTTCATTTTCAGACAACACAAGTGTAATTCACTGTTGTGATACCACACACAACCCAAGCAGTTGAGTCCACTAATGGTTGGTCAACTCACTGGAAAATGTTACCATTCAGGGCTCTACCCATGCACAAGTTAACGTTTTGGGCTGATACGCATGACTTGCCTGCCGATATGTGTGAATTGCGGCCGATACACCCCCCAAAAAATTATGCCAGAATGCCCCCCAGTTTTTAAAAATCCTGGGGAGAACCCCAAGTGTGGGAGGGTTAAACATGGACAATATTGGTAATTGTCAAAGACCATTATCCACACTTTTAATTTGACCCAACATAATACATGAAATAAGAAACCTGTGAAAATCTAAGCTAAATCGGTCATCGGAGTCGCAAGAAAAATAATGGAAAACCCCATTAGTGATGTTCTCACTGTTTTCAAACATGAAGTTTTGGTCTTGCAAGATCAAAACTAATTGCGTTACTTATTTCTCCGAAAACAAAAGCATTTCAGGCAAAAATATTTATAGGGAATTTTTTCCCACCATGAACACCTTTATATCATTTTAAAGTTATGTGCAAATCTGGGAACATTAATTTGTTTCCACCTTACCAATGTTTGGTTGGTAAGATTTTGTAAACTATGTGTTTCTAATTAGATGTTGTGGTGCCCGCTGCAAAAATATAGGATTCAAACTGCCTCTAGCTACTGGGCAATCTTGATGGTCTAGTGGTAAGACATCTGCTCTAGAATGGTAAAGGTGGTGGGTTCAAATCCCACCCGAGTAAAATACCTGTGGATTTTTTTAACAGGGTTCTGGGAAAGTTCAGAGTATGTGCTTTACACACTTCAGTGTATGGGTAAAACCGAAATAATGTGTGCTTCTACTTCTAAATATTTTGTTATGTAAATTTGTCCAGTTATTCGGAATGCTTGGTCATAGATAGATGGCAAAGTTTTACAAATTTATATTATTGATATTATTTTTATGGTATGCAAAGAAATCAGCAGTAAGCTGCGCAGATTTACGTTTGCATCATTAATTATTCAAAGCTCTAACCGGAAGACAATCTTCACAAAACATGTTTGTCAACCAAAGATTTCAACCTTTAAATGCTACACAGTATTATAATTTATTATTTATTGGATTCCAAAAAAGAAAAGTAAAAAAGGAAGAAATTCCCTTCTTTAACGAGTCAGAAGACCTCTGGCAAAAATTATTAGCGCCACCAAGCACTATCAAAATTGAAGTCGAATCTTTTCTATCTAATCTGGAATGAGTAAGTGGTGCCCAAAGGCACACCGTTACATTACAATGTACTGCACTAGCTCAAGAACACGCACTTATAACCATGCCAGACAGATTTGTGTAAGAATCCCAAGTGCACGAACGTGAGTTTGCAGACATGCCTTGAGTGATCTGGGAAGTGAACATATGCAATCACTATAAAAGAAATGGTGACGTAAACATGATAAATAGCCTGTCAAATAAAAGTCCGTTTTTCAATCCAGTACACTTGGCATGTAATATCATGACGGCACTTTTTCATTCAGCAACTTGTCATTTTTCAGTGGATTCTTATCTTTGGTTTAAAAGACTTATTAAATGCATGTCTATTACCAGATGACTATTTTATTGCAATTGATACAGACAAATTCACTTTATATGAGTAACCTCCTTTAGAAATGGGAGCTGTACTACAAAATTGTTTAAATAAATAATTTGGTACACTGTAATATCACTGCTATATCTTTTTAGTATTTTTGTTTTAAATATCTAGTAATTTACTTATATACATGTACTCATTTATATTTTAAAAAGATTAATCATTTTCAAAATTTATTTGTGTAAATATTTATTCATTTTCTTTTCCCCCTTGATTTATTGATTTAACTGTTTAAATATCTTTTAATTTTATATTATTAATTATTTGGGTTGTACCATTATATCTATGAATGTTGTCATTTTGCACTTATTAACTTAAATTCAGTAAAATTTCATAACATACTATTGTTTAAAAAAAAATTGATATTTTGATTCCTTCCTGTAATTGATGATTTAATGCTGTGAATTGGTTAAAATAAAAATTAAATTTAAAAACATATTTTTAAATATTTTTTTTACAAACATTTCATTTGCAATTTTCTTCATAGAATTATTTTGTTTTGTTTGAAACCCACCAACTGATTCCATTAACATTGTTATTTTGTTACAGTAATAACCACAGCTAGGTTTAATTACTTGATATTTGAAGTACAAATTCTCCTGCCGCTTCCCAGGTTGTTCTGTAAGCTTGGGTATGATCCCTGGCTATGTGGCAGTAACAGGTTGAACGGCTTCCGTCTGGCACCAAGATATTGACAAAATAGGGAGACCACCAGCATAGGCTAGATAGCTCAGTTGGTAGAGCTTGGGCATGTTAATCTGGAGGTCGCAGGTTCAAGTCCTGCTCTAGTCAATATTAGTTTGTTCAACCCCAAAATTATTTTACACAGTCAAAACAGAAAAGGTAGTTTTCTGGAGTCTTATCATTTAACTGGCTGTTGTTTGAAATCCATACATTTATTTATTTATTGTTTTCTGCAAGCTATTCAAATTCCTCAAAATACACACCTGAAGTGAGGCAAGTTCATTCATGTTCATCTTATCTACATTTTGATTGCCTAATTTTGCCCCTAGTCCAACATCTTGTCTGACATTTGAGCACACCTGGCTTTCAAGACCGCTCCATCATGACGGGGCATCTTCTTGATCAGTTTCCAAATGCAACAATGTGTTAGCAACGAGACAATTTTGCCTTTATTGGATTTTGAAGGGTTGCGCTCAAGTGTCTGCCATGAGTAAAGGATCCCAACCCAATTTCACGGCTTTTTTTCCCCTTCTTCACTGCGGAGTTCTTCACTTTCCCTTGTCGTTCTCTGCTTACAAGGTTGACGCCAAATGTCTGTGCTATCTCATGAGTGAGGAATCCAGAGACACGTGTAGTTGAAACAATTGCCACACCTCGACAGACTTCACATCAGTTGTTATCAATGAGTGAATTTTCTGTAACTTTAGGCCTGGTATTACATGGAGGCCAGGAAGGTCATGGCCTCTGTTGCCCTGGCCTTGACCTTGGTGCCCTTTCCAATGGAAGCGCCCTTGGCAACATGAAAATGGGGTTGCCCCGTCTCTAAGTTCCAATATTAAAGGCATGTCATGGCAAGTGCCCATTTGTTCTTAATGACAGCAGAGCCTTTAAACTGGGCCCTTACTATGAACCTCTCATGTACAACTATTAAATAACTACTATTTTTAATTTCTCGTCTTGTAAGTAACTTTGTATATTGCCTTCTTGTTATTAATCATATAATTTTTTCCTCTGCAGATTTGTACAAGTTTTTTACTTCTTCTGCTTTTGTAGGATTGCCCTGTATTTGCTTGTATTTGGCTGCAATCCTTCATGTTTGCTGTTTTGTTCAATATTGTTGCAATATAGTTGCAATATTGTAGTGTGAATGTCAAACACCAACCAACTGTATGGGTTAAATCTTCTCAATGTGATACTTGATGCCAAAACCTGGGTTTATTTGCTCATCAAATAGATAAGAATAAGAGAGCTTTCAAATAACACCTATTAGGCCCATAATGTAAGTATTTCTCAACATATATAATGTTTAAGACATCACATCACATGGATATCAAGGCCGATGTCTTGGTTGTCTTCAATTTTAATGCCATTTGACTATTTCCAAGATGATCCCTGGGCGTCACATAAAATTTGTACATACATGTCCATATTCAAATTATACACTCCATAAACACTCGTGTGTACAAATCACAGATCATTTGAAAAATATACTGTAGCCCAGAGCAGCCTAAATGCAGTTTTTTTTCAAAACAACACCATTTCAGACATTATTTTTGGCATATGTAGCAGTTTTACTTGGAAACTTACAAAAATTACTTTCATGACATATCTTCACCATTCCCACAATTCGTTCAGTAGCGTTTTCAGGAAATTCTGTCCCACATTGGAAACCAGGGTACAAGTTTGGCAAGCTCATTTCATTCTTGGCACCTTCAAATGAGGTCAAGAGCATGTCTTTTTTCACCATTGGATGTTTTATCACTTAGATCTTACTACCTCTTTCTCAACAGGTCGTACTCTGTGCCAAAACCCTTCGGCAATTTGGCATTCTACCAATCCAGAGCGCTTATGAAATCTAGAAAATGATTGGGTATGTTATTAGAACTTCAGTCCTACATGTACAGTAGGCCCTACTCAAAAAGACAAAAAGAGTATTCCGTTTGTTTTGGGGGGTACTGCAGGGCTCAAATACTTATTTTACCATTGGCCGGAGTCCAGCTTAGGCTCTTGGGTCAATAACCTCAAACTTTAACATGTCCGGCAGTTCCGTGTGTGTAAAATTAGCCAGACCAATTTTATTCTTTAGCTTTTCAAGTACAAACGTCACCCCAAACGTACACAAAATTAAAAAAAATAGTTGCAGTCATGGTGTATTTTCTTAGCTACAAGACCTGAGAGCAAGTAGAAACATTCTTGAAATTTAAGCCTTGTTTGTGTCATTTATTTTACAGGGCAATCAGAATACAATAGCGGTTAGGAAATTTCTCTACAAAGCAAAAGTTAAAGGAAACCAATTTTTAACTCATTCATTACATGTTTTTTGGTCTGGAGACCGATTTCTTGCTAACAGAATTTCCATTTCCTTAGCCTTTGTTGTTACTTTCGTTAATAAGGAACCAATTAGTACCTAAATCATTGCTTTGGTCTAGAGACTAATTTCTGCTAAACATGATCTTCCTTTGCTTAGCATTTTTGTTACTTTTGTAAACAGGTAACCAATTATTAACTTATTCATTGCATGAATTTTGGTCTAGAGACCTGTTTCCTTCTGCTAAACAAGATCCTCCTTTGCTTAGCAATAATGTGTGTATGTAGAAGGCTCTAGTGCATCTCTTTGGAACTCCTTGCCTGGTGCATGTTTCCCTCCATGCTACAACCTAGACTGTTTTAAGAGGAATATCAAATCCTACCTTTAGCTATACCCGAGTTATTTTCATCTTAAATATTTTCTTCTTGTAGATTTTTTGCCCCTTACCAAGAGTGGCTTTTAGCCTTGGTTGGGGTGAACTTGCATTAAAAAAAAGATAAATAAAAAAAAATAAAAAGAAAAGAAAAGAAGGGGGCTTGAAGCTATATTAAAAATGGCCTTGGTCTACTGGCTTGTGCGTATGTGAAGAAACATGATTATTAAAAGATGCACTGCCATGATACTTGGCTAATTTGGCTGTAAAAGAAATCAATGATTTAATTTCTAAACATGCTTTTCTGGAGTCTGGAAAGCTATTAAACTTCACTTGAGATATTGAACACAAAAATATACCAATAAAAAAAAATAAATAAAAAAAACCCCAATATCTACCAATTCCATATTAGAAAGACTTGTTCTCTATGTTTTCCCATTTTGAGGCAATATGATGAAGACAAAATATATTTAAAATTTCATAACAATGTGAAAAAATACCCACAAAAAACAACAACAACCAGATGATGATGTCTGTAAGCGAATAGTCTGTCATGTCATGTCAGCCCACAACAGTCCGCACAAATCTTGCTGGTAATCCAAGGTTAAAGTGCAATTTTTAATTCATTCTCATGATTGTTAAGGCAATATACATTACATGGGAAACCCGAGTTTCCCCCAAAATGTTAATCCGCACAAGGCTTGCAAGGTCTATTATGACGGGCATCAATCACAGAGGAAGGAGATCCTGCTAATTGCATGGCGATGTTATCCTGATTGCTTCCCAACATCACCTTGAGATAACGAGGTGATGATAAAATCACCTGTATTGTCTCTACCCAACACTCTGGATACCAATTACAATACACACAGTGCAAGTCTGACACATCAATATAACGATCATCCAAGCTCTACAACAAGGTGATAACACTACAGTGATGATTAACATAAAAAAGAAATCAATGTGGCAGGCCATGGCTGAGTGGTTTTTAAGAGTGCAGGACTCAAGCCGTGGTGTTCCTGATCAGCAGAGTGTGGGTTCGAGTCCTGGTCTTGACACTTGCGTCCTTGAACAAGATACTTTACCATGACTACTGTCCTTCAGATGGGACATTAAGCTTATCATGGAAGAGTAGGGAAGAGTAGGGATTAACCCTGGTGTTTCTGGTTCACGTAGCAAGCACCTTTGTTTACAGGTTTCATAAAATTAGTCCTCATCTGAAAACTCACTGACTATAAAAGTTCATACCAATAGGCCCTACCAATCTCCTGAGAAATATTTCGGTTTCAAATACCGTCATCCTCAAGAAAATAGCATTGAAGAACGACAACACTGCTTGTTTCAGTTGCAGGCCAATCAAAATAAAGACCGATAGCAGTGTGAACAAAATCCCTGACGAAACAAAGCCATGATGAAATTGCCTCAAGTTGGTTGGAATGGAGTGGAAAATGAAAATGAACTTACTCATTACAAAAAAAAAATAAATGATGTCATTGTCCTCCAAAATACATACAGTAAAATCAATCAACCCTAGAAAATTGTCAATCAAATTAAAATGAAATACAAGTTTCATTTCATTACAGCTACAGTCTGGTTTTAATTTGCGTTTCCACCAAGTCACGTATCATGATACGCCAGTTTATCTAATGAAACACATAGCGCTGGCAAGGTGTCAAACTCGTGTAGTTTTGACTTATTTTCATGAAGTAACGTATCTTGTTGACATGGTTGAACTCCTGAAGTTGAGCATTTTCACAAAGCAATGTCTGCACTGGTTTGTACACAGCGCTCTGTGTTTGTACAATGTCCACAGCGCTCTCTCATTTTTTTCCTCGTTTTTCATGAAGTGACATGTGTTGAGGAATTAATAACTCATCAAAATAGTTGCAAAATTGAAAACGAACATTGACAGTTCTGTACTAATGACATTTTCGGGGGTATTAAAATTAAACAAAATATTAAGTCTCCGAAACAGCAGTTTGAAAAAAAGTTCAACTTTAACCGCAATTTTCTCCAAACACAGAGTTTCGGCTGTGGTGCACCATACGTCAGTTTGTGGCGCGACCGACAAGATGAGGTTTTAACTTAAAATCATAACAACATTAATTGCACTTTAAATAAAATAATCCTTTCAAGCAAGTCCAAGAAAGCACTTGTAATTTTTGGGGGGACGAATTGGGGGGCGAAATTAAGGGGGGAAAAAATCATACAAATATCATATCGCTCTCTAGAGATATGAAACCCTATGTAAAAATCAGTTTCCATAGCACTGAAGAGGGATTATGAACAATTGTGCACATTGAACCTGTTCTTTAGTGATGGAAATCAAAACCCATAAAAAAAACCCGCCCACTCCATGAGTAAAAGCAAGAGTGCTATTAATTGTACACATGGGAACGTCAGTTCAAAGGTGGAGGAAACTGCAGACTTGAAAGGGAAAAACAAAAATCCCATAAACAAATTATGTTTTTGTTCAGTATAAAAAAACCAAGATTAGACTCTGTGGGGGAAAAAAAAGTGTACTGTATATAAAATGTGAACCCTTCAGATGAAGCTACATGTAGCCATTTTTGTTTTCATTCAATGAATAATTTGCTTACCTGTATTTATGTATAGCATTAACTGTGTGATCAGCCAGTGTGTTTGTTATTCTCCATTATACAGTGACAAAAACTTGCAGAGTTTTTTCCAGATGTCTAATTTTGTAAACACACTCTTCCAAGTATGTTTCATTGTCTGATACATGTAAATATTTTTGTTAAATTTTTCATAAATACAGAATATACCCACACGCCTTATAAATTTTTTTTAAATAAAACAAACACATTTTACATCACTGTCTTCTTAAAAAAAAAATATTGACACTTTTATGCAAGTCAGAATTTTTCACATTGTAAAAATTATGGAATTCAAAAATGAAGATTTCACAGGAAATGATCTGACCACAATTAACTTGAGTTCTAGTCAAGCATGTGGTCACAAGTTTTTGAGAAAGAAACGTGTAAAGATTGAAAAAAACACACACACAACATTCGGCCATCAAATGTTGGATTTATAAGATACATCTATGCTGTGTACAATCATGTAGCTAACCTACATGCAGACATGTACAGCTCATTTGGGTTTTCTGACCAAGAGTTGTACCATATCCGTTAAAACACACTAAATACCCCAAATGTCTAGATTCTGACGGAGCAACAAACAAGAACAAAAAAGTAACTAAGCACACAACAATTTTGCTTACCAGAGTACGGTTGCCAGCCAAAATAACACGTCATATGTACAATCTGTGAATAGTACCCTACTTATTTTTGCTTAGCAGAAAAAAAAACCCAAAGCAATATTGTCTATAGAGCAGCTCTGTGAATTTTGGCCCTGGCCTCATAAAGAGTGGGTCTGGTTTGGGCGATAAAGTCAAAACTCATTGAATTCAATAATAAAATCATAACTATGAAACCGTGAAGCTGTTGACCTATAATGTGGTCAAAACAACTGTGAAATGAATACCATTCCCTTTTAACATCTATTATTGCATCAAAACATTTTTAGATCTGTCATCCGCACAGACATGACAGAAGCATTCACTGTCAAATCGTTACACAATAGTTTATTTATACCCTACCTGTGAGATGAGGTATCACAGGATGTTTCAGCAAAGTGGGAGATGTCTCAAATTTCACCCATCCGTCCTCTCTTACCGCCTCCTCTCTACCCCTGCCTGGTGACGACTGCACATTGTCCCCGTCCTCGAATGATACCCAATTACTGGACGCTGCCACGCCCATTGATGCAGCCAGATGCGTTGGCGGGGGATGCGACGGAGGACAGTTAGTCGATGAGGATTCGGTTACACAAGTGTCTTGTGTGCCAGCAGACGCAGCTTGGTTTATCATGCCAACCTCCTCCTTATTGATGATATCTATAGAATCTCTCTTTTCAGCAGAGTCGAGAGTTGCTCGGGGCGTTTCGGTTTCGTGATGCTTGATGTAAGAATTGTGGGGCACGGCAGCTGTTTGGGTCTTGGAGGATACACCAAGGCTTGGCTCGGCCAGCTCAGGTCCTGAGGGGTCCCAGCTTCTACACGCTTCATTGCCTCGAGTGTCAGTCTTGATACAGCTGCTGTTAGACTCAATTTGATGCTTTGGATGTGCCATTTTGTCTTCAAGTGTGTTGTCAGCCGGTGCGTCCGCACAGGAATATGTATTATTAGGATCTGATGTACATGCGTCTCCATGGTAACTATTAGATTCTTTTTTTACATCACTTTCTTCGTTTCCGTTCTTCAGCGCAGAATGCAGATTATTTCTGATATTGTCATTCTGCGGTGCTTTTGGTAATTCATTCAAGGCACTTTGGTGATCTTCACCATTCATCGGCGAATCCAAGCCCGAGTCAATTTCAGAATCCCGTTGGTAAATGATTGCCTTCTCTGTAAGTGTAACCTCAGGTGAGATATCCTGTCTACTTGGTTTGTCTTGCATGGTTGACGCCGTGTTCAGCGCAGCATCTTGTTGTTGTTCCATTTGGAGATGCTCATGCTCAGGTGAGCCAATGAGGTCGCCTGAATTGCTCCCAGACATGCTGGGATTTGAGACGCTATTATCGGGTAATTCCTGCCGATTCTTCGTTGAATGTGGTTTACCTACAGGCAATTCCACTCTCAAATCCGCACTGTGCTGGCTCTCTGTGTCATCATCGCTGTCTGGGGCAACTTCAGGACTGTGGTCCTCAGGCTGAGAGTCAGCTGTGACTGCATCCATTGATGCGGCGGCCGTTAGTTCCTCAGCCATTTAGGCCTCGGATGGCTTTCGCCCAGCCTGGCTGCACACCACTACTTTTGAGTCCCTTCCAGACCTGTATGTAGTAAACATAAAAATAGCGTGTCTTACTGACTACATGTACATGTACATTTTCTTTTTTCAGAACAAACCATTATAAATAAACCATAACGCAATTTCTGGGTTAGATGCTTTTTAAATGAGATTACCAGTAAAATCAATACTCTTTCAATGTTACAATGTACATGTACACATGTACAATGTAGCTACAATGCATGATTGTCTACATGTACACAATCACTAGTGTATTGTTAGTCCATTATTTTATAGTGTATACTATCTCAAGTTAACGTACAACTGCTATTCATGTGCTATGCACAACCCATATGTGGACTCTGATCTGACAGGACACGACCCACTCAATTAACTGATTTATATATACTGGGGCTGAGAGAATGAAATACAAAATGATGCTTTCCTCTTTTGCTTATAACATAAAATATCACCTACTTTCTGAAGTGCACAGATAGTTTCTTTTTTCATTTAGGCCGAATAGAGGTTCAGCAAAAAATGGAGAGATTCTACATAACAAAATTGTTACCTGATTGAATATTGTAAAATAATGCCCTCATCTTGATAAGTGTGCAATGTAAACACAATCGACAGTAAAATATCTGTAAAAATACGGCGGTTGTAAAAATGTTTAAGGAATGGCAGGGCTGGAAATTAACACTGGACCACAGGCCTGAGGCCAGTGATTTTTAGCATCGAGACAGTAAACTCGTAACCAGACAAGCCCGGTGGTCTTGTGTTTTTCTATTGAGTAATAGTAGGCCAACTCATTGTGTAATATTTTTGTGAAAAAATGTTTGACTATGAGTCTGATAATATCTTTCAATTCTCTTCAGTATCGAAGTACTACACATTATAAGCAAATGAGATAGATTTTCAACTCATTTTGATTCCGGTCTTGAAAAATAAATTCTGGTCCAGTAAAAAACTTTGAGCTACAAGCCCTGCAGTCTTGTGGCTATTTCCCCCAAATTCGAGCCCTGAATGGAATCACAATTCAGAGTCATGGGTCACTTTAACAGCTAGCTCCGACTCCCAGGGTAGTTGTCATCCAAACTATATAAGGGACCCCAGGCCTGTTGTTGTAAGGGTGAGGCAATTTTTCCTTAGTAAAGAAATACCTCTATGAGGGAAAGAACAACATTCCAAGGGTTAATATCAAAGGGCACCAAGGCAATGGCCAGGGGCACCGAGCAATTGCCTCCATTGCCTTTGTGAAGTATCCGACCTGGTGTCCTCTTCTCACATTGCAACTGCAAGGAGCCTTTCGTTTAACGGAGTTGGTTATATTTTCATGACCTTTTTCTATGTCAGAACAATTTTCCCCCATTTTTGTGCTTTGTAGAGTTACTTTTTGGTTTGTTTTATTCATCCATAATTTGCCTGTCTGTTTCTTTTTACTCATTGTAAATTCGTTCTTTAAACTCATTCTAAAAATTCAATCTGTAAACATTCATCCTGAATAGATACCAAGCTTTGCTCCAAAACAATCTGTGTGGCTCGATTCGGTTATATGTTTTACTTCAAGAGGTATAGCCCGAATCTTTTGTCAAATTGATGTCAAAAGATGATGTAAATATTAGACAGCTATTTCCCTTAAGTCAAGGAAATTTTAAACTTCATTTGAGATACTGTATGAAAAATTCTGTCAACAATAAAAAATAATAGATAGTTAAAAGATGCAACAATGAGTAATTGCCAGGACACAACACTATCCCATGTACATGTACTACAATGTACAAAATACAATGTACATGTACGTACATTACTCCTCAGCCATGTATATACAACCATTTCACTTTTCACAAGTATTTTGTGCATTGTGCGTGGCGCATGCAAAAAAAACCAAGTCTTTCTTCATTTGAAACAGCATCATCTCTCAAAATTCATTCGAAGGAAAACGATTCTAAATGGATCTTTTGACAACAACTCTCGCAAACAACTTTAACTTTTGTAGGTTGTCATGGCTGAGTGGTTTAGAGCATCGAATTCAAGTTCTGGTGGTTAATTCATCGGGGTGTGGGTTCGAATCCCCGTCATGACACTTGTGTCCTTGAGCAAGATGCTTTACTATAACTGCTTCTCTTCACCCAGGGGTATAAATGGGTACCTGCGTGGGTAGAGGTTGATATTGTGTTTGAAAAAGCCTTCAGAGCGCCACGGCAGCCCGGGCTGTATACTCCCCAGGGAGCTGAGAAAGGTTAAAGGAATGATTGTGTTTGAAAAAGCCTTCGGAGCGCCACGGCAGCCCGGGCTGTATACTCCCCAGGGAGCTGAGAAAGGTTAAAGGAATGCTAATAGCCCAATGACCATGGCATTAATGTAAAGCGTATTGATACGTTATTGTAAAATGCGCTATATAAGAACTGGTTATTATTATTATTACTATTATTAATTGACTTTTTGTGATAGATTTAAGAAACAAGTCAAAAATCAAGATTCTGGAGTTTAAAAGGAGCTTCTGAGTAATCCCAGGAGAGTGTTTAACAGAGCTCCATGTATACAAGCCATGTAACTATTGTTCACAAAAAGAGAGACCTTGTACAGTATGTACATCAGGCCTGGAATTTCATATTTGAGGGGACAGGCCATTTTCATTTTGTAAAGGGCACTTCAATTGAGAAATCTTGAAGTCTATGGGAAACTTTTAAAGGGGCGCCAAGGCCAAGAACAGGGCAACAGAGGCTATGGCCTCCTTGGCCTCCATTTAATTCCATGTCTGGTACATTCCAGGGCCTTTCTGGTAGGCAAGATTCATCCCCAGTCACACATGGGAAATTTTACATTTTTGTCATGATGTCCACATAAATTCAAAAGTTATAAAGTAGCAACTGAACAAGTTTTGAGATGTGCCTCCTTTCTTCAAACAAAAAGTTGATAAAAATCAAACAATTCAATCACCATAAAATATATGCATTTAAAAAAGTTTTCTTCCATTGAGCTGTGTACAAATTGTGCCTGCAAGAAGTCCAGGCTCTGTGGCTCTTTTGTAAACATGTGATGTCTCAGGTTACTTGGTCTATAAATGAAGGTCTGAGATTACGACATGTATTGAATGCATGTGAGTTGGTACATCAGCGAACACTCACTCTACATAATATCTTGTCCAGAATTTGTCCTAAATGTAGCTCTAAATTGTGTCTGGGGTGCATTTTTCGCGGCTGTAACCAATTACTGTTTCAGTCAATGACCAGTGATTAACCAATGGCCAAGTCAACCGAAACAGTTATCGGTTACGACCGCGAAAACGCACCCTTGACCCATTGTAAAATACTTTGGAGTCATTTAAAATACATAATTCAAATGGACTGTACACCATTGATTTTCAGGAAGAGTATTTTTTTCTAAGCAGAAACCAGATACTGTTTATAACATGTGTGTTTTCTCATAAAGTGACCACCTACACGTAACTTGGTGACACTCGTTTGCATGGGATTGGTAGTCTATTGAAAACCAGAGTACGGGACAGACTGTACTCTTCCAGAAGCCATTGATAAATCATTACGAACTATGAAGACTGCAACCAGGTTCAAAAAAGGAAAAACAATCCAAATGGCCACTTTTTCAATTAGTAATGAGTAGACAGAAGGTTGCATGCCTGATATAACTAATGTTTAGCATTTTGCATTAATAAATTTAATTATAAACAATTTATTTTTCTGATCCTATCATTCCTACATGAATATTATTGTATCTATCTTTCTGGAATAGAATCCAAGAGACCTGCAATATGGCACTGTGACCCGTAGCCCTAAGGATACCTGTGCCGAGAAGACCATGAAGAAATGTCACTTCTAGATGTGGGAGGGAAAAAAAACCAAATAGGGAAACCCAAGCAATCAGGTTATGAAGACTGAAACCCAATCCACATGCAAGGCTCCGGCCCAGGATTTGAACCCAAGTCACAGAGATGAAAGGCAGGAAAAAACCACTGAGCCAACCTAAATATCCTTAGGCCCCCCTACATCTACATTTGTGTGTTTTTAAAAAGTACAGTTGGTAAACAAATATAAGTTTCAATCTGAAAGCTCATCGATAATAAAGTTTATACCCTACTAACCAGTACCACATGAAAAGCTACAGTCAAAGTCAAGGAAATGACATTTGAAGACCACATTAATTTAAATCAAACTTGCTTACTTGAGATGCCACAGTCACAATAAGCTTGAGAATGCATTAATGCATTAAGTCCCTGACAAAATCGAAACCGTTTAAACCTAAAGCTGCGATAATCAGAGCTAGTGGGGTGAGTGGTCATTAAAAGTAAGTCACGTCTCTTATGACTGTCGGGAGGAACGAGGGTTACCAATTGAAACTAAATCTCATTATGATCACAAACACAATCAAATCTGGGTAAATAAGGTTCTATTTCTGGTCATAATGTATGGAAAAATGGTGGTCAGATGGGGAATTTCCCCAAACCATGTTTTGTTGTTTTGAAGGTTTTTTTTTTATGTTTGAGTGAATTATGTATTGAAAAGAATGGTGATTATTTACTGAGGCAATTCCACCGCCATTTTGTCATTACTTTTATAACCCCCAAACCCCCAAACTTCAACTTAAAGGTAAATAACTATTTCCTGACAGTGACATATGACATAAAGACCATTTAGACCCAGTACCTGGGGCGCTGTACTCCATTATTTGTACTCAAGAAGCTATGGTGTTTTCTGATCAGCAGAGTGTGGGTTCGGTCGACGACACTTGTGTACTTAAGCAAGACAAAAACCATTATTGCGGTCCTACTAAATAATAATAATAATAATAATAATATATTGTATTTGTATAGCGCCTACTGCAGGCCAGCCTCTAAGCGCTTAACATTCAGTATTTCCTGCAAGGTATTTGGGGCTACGTTTTGAAGTATGAGACCTACTCCTTTACATAGCACCTTGTAATGGTTTACAAGGTGCTGTGGCGCAATATGCAGCCGATCAAACCAGGAACACTGGGGCGGACCCCTTCTCTTTTCGATAAGTGCACTGGGTTCTTTTTCGTGCGTTACACAACACACGGGACCAACGGCTTTACGTCCCATCCGAAGGACAAAGCAATCATGGTTAAGTGTCTTGCTTAAGGACACAGGTGTCACGACCGGGGCTCGAACCCACACTCTGCTGATCAGAAACACCAGAGCTTGAGTCCAGTGATCTTATCCACTCGGCCACGACACGTCAACACACCTAATACCATCAACACAACACGATCAACACGATCAGTACCGTCAACACACCGTCAACACACCGTCAACACACCGTCAACACACCGTCAACACACCGTCAACACACCGTCAACACACCGTCAACACACCGTCAACACACCGTCAACACACCGTCAACACACCGTCAACACACCGTCAACACACCGTCAACACACCGTCAACACACCGTCAACACACCGTCAACACACCGTCAACACACCGTCAACACACCGTCAACACACCGTCAACACACCGTCAACACACCGTCAACACACCGTCAACACACCGTCAACACACCGTCAACACACCGTCAACACACCGTCAACACACCCAAAATACGTTCTAATTCAACAAAAGAGGCATAGAACTGTTAAGTATGGGCTAAAGGAGAAGTTCCATTGGTTTAGATTACCTTTTATTTCATTTATGAAAATGGAGGTTTTTCTTCATGCAAAAAATTATTTCTAAGCAGAGTAGACGTTGGCCGCCATCTTGCCTTCTAACTGAGCTTGGACTGTACCATTCATGTATGGGTATGGAAAAATTCCCAATCCGGTGTGGCAGGAGATTTTGTAGTTAATCAAAAGGCCTAACTTCATCATTCAAATGTAGGCCCTAAGTCCTGATCTTCTGGGGCCCCTCACGGCCCGCGTATTATTTTATTTCTTGCCCCGGGTATCCTTTTGCCAGATTCACACGTAACGACCGCCCTCTATCGGTGTGTTGTGTGATATTATCGTCCCTTTAGTGTAATGGTATGGTCCGCACTCCTCCGAGGCAAAATGGCTGCCGATTTCGTAGAGCTGCATGTAGGGAAAATTTTCGTGAACTGAAAATGGCAAATTTTAGACATTTAACCTCCTGTTGTTAAGCCAAATGTCGTATTGACCAGTATTTATGGTTCCAATACTGCTTCTGCTGAATTATAACGTTTTTTTTTATGTGTTGACGGTGTGTTGACGGTGCAATTCGTGTTGACGGTATTTTAGGACCCTATTATTGCGGTGTCCTTCAGATGGGACTTAAAGCCGTAGGTCCCATGTGTTGTGTAATGCTCGAACAAAAAAAACAGTTGCACTTTTATCGTATAGAGAAGGGGTTTGCCCAGTGTTCCTGGTTTGCTCGGCAGCATATTGCGCCAACCGCACAGCATCTTGTATTTTTTGTAAAACCATTTAATACATATATGGTGCTATGTTAGTAAAGAAATACTCAAAAATACTAGGTCTCAAGTTCAAAACATAGCTCTGCATACCTTGCAGGAAAAAACACTTAGCGCTTTGATACGCGCCCATTGGGTGTGACAAAGTGCTAACTGACTACTGAGTGCAATATTGAGAACCATGTAATTATTATTTTTATTATAATAATATTATTATTATACCAAACAACAAAGAGTAAAGACACACCTTGACTTACCTCCATATGGTATTATTATTAACCATGTTAACTATGGTTATATTGCATTCATTTAATAGCACTACTAACCGCCAAATTATAGAAAATTATGCAAACAAAACACACAACCTATTCGGTAAAATACTATCCAAAAATTAAGGGTCGAGTTGTCCCCAAAAAGTTTCAAGGATACACAGTTACTTAGTCTGGTGCATGCAAGGATAATCACCCCGTGCATGTACAATTAGCTATCCGCAATCAGATTGCTCCTCCCACACAACCGATGCCATCACAAGAAAACTTTGAGTAAGTTTGTACATTTAGCGGCTTAAAAATTATTAAAACACTTAAAATGTAATACAATCGTTTACCTTGAATAAACTCCTCATTTGCAGAAGCAGGCATACTGCATTCTTATTCGTTACATTTGTTTTTAACAGAAATTTGTGGAGACTTTATTTCAGTCCGTGTGTCAGTTGTTTGCATTGGCTGCTCTTTTTGCAGTGGACCAGACTGATCTGATTATGCATTGCGATAACTTGTAAGACGTCTGGGTATTAGACAGTTGAAGTTGGAAGTAAATTGGTGCAGTCTCAGATTTCATGTTTGTCACTGTTAAAACTGCATTTAAAACATTTAAAGCTTTGTTTGCAAGATTGATTAAATTACAAACTAACTGATAATTGGAAGGTTACAATGATAGTAATTCTCAGGTCGTGACTGGATAGGTGCACCCGTGGTGTGGACTGTCGTTGTGTGTGGCGTGTCGTTGCCTCGCGGTTAATATTAATAATAAGACCTGTATTTTCCTTCCTCCATGATAAGACTATGAGCACCGAACTTAAGCTGAGCTCTGGCGCTGTCAGCAGAGTGTGGGTTCAAGTCCCAGCTGTGAGACTTGTGTCCTTGAGCAAGACACTTAACCATTGTTGCTTCTTCCTTTGCGGGATGGGACGTGAAGCCGTAGGTCCTGTGTATACCATGATCAATGCACGTAAAAGACCCCAGTAGGGAGAGAAGGGGTTCACCCCGGTGTGTCTGGCAGTGTCTTCGAATATTTAAAGGCTGCACTCCAAAAGGAAGAAGAAGAAGAAGTTGATGAATTATGGATAAAAATAAATACGATCACTCACTGCAACTGAAGTGTGAACAAGTTAAATGGATTGATATAATATTATGAAATTGTGTCGACTACTATTAACTAATTCACAGGTTTTATCATCGATAGCAATGGTGAAGTTGATTGCACCATGGAGGTACTACCTCCATGATTGCACTTATCATAGAGTGAGAAAGGACAGTTCTCTATGCACTAATCAACTGCTGCATCAAAAGTGTTACTTGTTGAAAGGGTGTCCAGTGCATATTTGCACATATTAGAGGGAATCCAGTCCGAGTAACCCATCTTGTGTTTCGACGCTCTATATGATCTTTGCTCACCCCTGGTTCTAGATCAGAACCATAGAGATTACTATTCACATGGTTGTCACCCCCGCAAACTAGTAGCCTAACTTCTGATTACAACCACACCATGCATGGCTTCAAATATCATTTCCATTCACAGATGAAACCATTTTTGTTTTTTTAGCCTTTCTTGAAACAAAGTAGGCCTACAAGTGAAGAGAAAAAACAACTCATCAGAATTGTAATTAGAGTACAATAAATTAAAAAGTTAATTGCAGAATAACCCATAACTCCTGAGCCACAGCTACTTGGTATAGCTTTAGTGTTGAGCCCCACGCTTCATTGGTTTCCAGGCTCAAGTTATAGGATTGAGTTCTGAGAGGAACAAGTTGCGGGATGTTCTGCAGTTACTCCCAATAATTTATGTATAATTCTTTTCCATGTTGCCCTGTTATACTGTGAAATTTCTGTTCTTTTTGACCGTGACAGCAAGATGGCGTCAGTGACTGTGGAGCCAGTTCTCTTCCTCTACATGATGAGCATGTTCATCATGTTCACAACAAACCAACTCTTCTTCATCGAGAAGGTCTGCTCAACGAGCTACAGCAAGACGGTATGCGCCAACCTGAGCTCCGACAAAGATGCTGAGGATGCAGTCCAGACAGGCGCCTCGCATTGGATCCTGTTCTTCAACATCTGCACCAACATTCCGGGCGCGTTTATGTCCATGTTTCTCGGGGGCACAAGTGACCGCATCGGCCGCAAGTTCATCATGATCCTTCCCCCCATAGGCACAGCCATTTCTGCGTCAGTGTTTGCTTTTACTTCGTACTATATGACCACTCCACTAGGATACGTCATCATTGCTGCCTTGGCTGTTGGAATGACAGGGAGTATAGGAACAGCCTATGTGACAATCGTGAGCTATATGGCCGACATAACTGACCACTCGTCTCGCACCAAACGCTTTGGCATCCTAGAGGCTATGGTTTTCATCGGTGGGACATTTGGACTCCTCTGCGCAGGCTCCCTGGGTGATCTGGAACATGGCTTCACCGCCATCTACCTACTTGTTCTACTCATTCAAATTCTGATCATTTTGTACATTCTTTGTTTTTTGAGCGAATCGCTGAAAGTTGAGCACAGACTTGGTTTAGACGAGAAGGATAAGCCAGTTGGCTCAGGGTGTCTACCTAGAAAGTGTCTGTGCTTTGGGCCCATCCTTGATAGTATGCACCGTTCTCTCACTGTTTTCTTCGCAAAGAGGCCGGGAAAGAAGAGAAAATATTTGATAATTGTTCAAATAATCAACCTACTAAGCGTCATTGGAATTTCAGGTATGTATGAGACCCAATTTTGGGGTGCTGCTTTGATATAGGGATCTTCTGTCATTGTTTGTTTGTTCGTTTGCTTGGTTTATTTCCATTTGCACAACTTGAAAATACATTAAATAACTATCTGTCTGCAGGGTTAACATAACACCTGTAAGATGCAATTCTAAATTGTATTGCTACACAAGCAAAGACCCTTCACATGCCCATCATATTGTTGAATTAAAGAATAAGCTGTAACAGCTGTCCAGGGCTTGAATTTTACACTGGACCCCAGAAGTTAGAAAAAGTCCAAACCAATCAGAAGCGACGGGGGTCAGCGGGTCGGCATACATTAACAAATTATGCAAATTCACAAATATAGAAAATGGCCAACGTCTTGTCGTGTATATCATCAGATACTTATTTGCATACAAGTTACAAATAATGCACATTTCATACTTTATAAATAATTCATATAAAAAAACGCAAAAGTTGGAAAAGGCTCTCGTGGCTTAGCCACTTGGCTCGCACGCCAGGTCTCTCATTCCAGTCGCTCCGCGGTTTACAAAGCTGTGCAAGCCACAAGGGCCTTGGCAAAAGGCTAGGGTAGTACTAGTATAATGCTTAGAGCTCCATATACAAGGTTTTTGTGCAGGTTGTTTTTGAATCTATTTTTACTGTTCCTTTTTTAAAAATTTATTTACTCTTTTCCAGGTGAAATGGACTTACTAGTTCTCTTCTCCAAACACTCTCCCCTGAGCTGGGATGCCTTTACCATCGGATTTTTCATGGCGCTGAAGAACATTCTCAAAGGGGCAGTCCTGATCGTGGTGTTACCGTTACTGTTTTGGTGTATCGGTAAGGAGCGTGCGATACACAAGGACCTGGTGTTGGCCCAAATCGGCGTGATGTCTACCATCCTCAGCTTAGTCAATGTGGCATTCGCAAGTAGCACCAGAGTCATGATGATGGGTGAGTTAGGTTTATTGTTGTCTTAGGGTAGTCAGTGAGTCGAGAATGACCTGCTTCCATTGTGTGTCAGTCTGTAGTCACAGATCTAAGTCACCTAGCCAGAATCAGAGCATCACCTTCACGTCCAACAGCTGAACAACTCCTCCATGCACTCATCTCATCTGAACTAGACTTCTGCAACATTCAACTAGTCGGGTTTCCACAATACTCAAAATGACTTCAATCAGTGCAGAGCGCAAGTCTGCTGGCTTACTGGCCAAAGCCAGATCATCTGACTGGCCTGGAATTTTATCTTTCAGAGGGCAAGGCCATTTTCATTTTGCAAGGGCACTTTCATCGGAAAAGTCTAAACTTTTGAAAGGGCACCAAGGACAAGACCGAGAGCAACAGTGGCCTCTATGTAGATCCAGGCCTGATCTGAGCCAATGCCAACATTACACACTCTTCATTGGCATCCTGTTTAAATACACACTTTCAAAATCCTGCTCCTCACATTTGGGTGGCATGGGTGGCATGGGTGGCATGGGTGGCATGGGTGGCATGGGTGGCATGGGTGGCATGGGTGGCATGGGTGGCATGGGTGGCATGGGTGGCATGGGTGGCATGGGTGGCATGGGTGGCATGGGTGGCATGGGTGGCATGGGTGGCATGGGTGGCATGGGTGGCATGGGTGGCATGGGTGGCATGGGTGGCATGGGTGGCAAGTGCGTAAAGTGCTCGCCTCTCCCCCACTGCGGCCCTGGTTTCGATTTCCCTTGACCGTTGCATTTGAATGGGCCTCCAGATACTATGACTTCTAAGAATGTTCTGCTGTTATCGTTTCTCCATGTGTTGGACTGTAAGATGTTATTTTGCTCTCCTGTTGTTTCATAAAAAAATTGTTTTTTCTTTATTCAGTTCCTCTAGTGGGATGTCTGTCTGGCATTACCGGAGCAGTCCTAGGCTCCTTTAAGACACAGTTGGTTGAACCAAACGAATTTGGTAAGTGAGAATCCGTGGCGCTTACTTGATCTAATAAAGGGAATAAAAGATTGGCGATGAGGTCTTAAACAGCCATTTAAAACTGGCAGGGTGGTGGACCACGACCCTGTAAAGTTTTAAACAGCCGTTGAAGACTGAGTCATTACTCTTTTATTCCCATTCATAAAATGCTCTTTTAGCCAAAAAGCGTATTGGAAAATCTGTAAAAAAAGAAATTGTAAATTTGTAATGCCTGTTACGACCGTGTAAATTAGCACCTGTGTAAGCTTGCGCGCCAGGCATATGTTTAAACACTCTCCGCGTTTGTATCGCGCGTTTAAACATGACCATGTGATCTCCTCTCAACCAATCAGAATGGATAAACTGTGTGGGGTATTTATGAATAATGGACACACAATTATCACATTTCTATATATATAGCTTTATATCGCAGATGAATGGCACTGTTGGAATGGTGTCCTATAAATTGTACAATTGATTAAATGATTCATTGACAACTCAATTGAGGCACTTTACAAGAAAGAAATTGCTGGTTAATTGCAAGCTGAATCAAATTTATCAATGACAAAGTATGACAAAGTGTGCTGTCACTAGTTTCTATTTCAAGACCCAAATGTGAAATACATAAGACCGTATGAATAAAAAACGCCCAGAGAATCACCTCGGGAGTCATATTTTTAACCATAGCACTCAAAGCAGTCACTATTTACTATTAGTCCGGTGGCTTAATGAAAAAATCGTGACACGCCGGATTAAAGCACAAAACTTTGCACACTTGTTTTAGGGGTCCCATAGAAGCATAATTGGAGGGGGGTGCCGGGGCTGTCATCATCGGGTCAGTCAACTAAAGGGATCAACTTTTTCCTCTGTCTGAGTGTCTGAAATAGAAGCTGCATGGTCATTTGTTATAAGTTTTAATGATATGCAGAAGCGGCCCTCTATTGGTGAAAAATTAATAGGCAGTATTATAATACCACATGAACTTTGACCTTAGCCTGACCTTGACCTAGGTCACCCAAACCGGGCATCCCCCCTCTAGAATGATTTTGTGGGACTTGTAGAATAACTGTACAAAATTTGGTGCCATAATCCAGCGTGTCAGGATTTTGCCAAAAATTTGCTCTAAGCCACCAGACTATATGATTTCCCTGGATGCAATAAGCAGTGCACATGACCAACAGCCGCACATCCCAACATATCTTTTTTTAAAATATAAAATTCCTAGGTGCCATGTTTGCCTGCACGTCATTCCTGGATATCTTCTGCCAGATGGCAGGGTCTCTACTCGTCAACACGCTGTATCCAGCCACTCTCCACATCTGGCCTGGGTTTTCCTTTCTCATAATGGCTGCTGTGTTTCTCATAGCGCTTATAATCATGTTGTGAGTATACAGCTTTTAATGCATTCAGACTTAAAATTAAAAAATAATTTGTTTTGGAATTCTGCGGGGGGGAAGGAGATTTGGGATGGGATTACAAATTAAAGGAGCAATCTCAACACCTACCTGCCGCACATTAATATTCCTTTAATTTTACTGTCGGTGGTTCTGGGCTGAATATTTTACAGAGTTGTTTAACCACAAAAAAATTTGCCAGCCGAAAACATTTGTGCTTACCAGAAAAAGGTTTCTTGCTTAATTCCTGCTTATTTTTGGAGAAAATTTTTAAGCACCATCGTCTGCTGAAGGAGTTCTATGACTTTTGGCCCATTAATACTGGAGCAGATACAACAAAGCTTAAGAACTGTAACAACTGAGATTAATCATGTCTATGTAACCATCACAATTTGTCTGAAAAAAATAAAATGAAACGGAAATTTGGTTTGGAATTTGAAGTGTATAATAAACTATGGATAATAGTGGAGAATGTCAATTCAGGGCACGACCTTTACCGTGACCTTTTTGGTTGAGTAGATGTAGGTCAAATCTTGTGGCTGTTTGTGGCCGCTATCAACGTCACTTGGGGCTACTGTCTGCTATGCTTGCCATTTTCAGAGCGTGCAAATGCCTCGTTGCCTAAAATACCCACCACACTGTAAACCACACAGGAATATTGACCCTATTGGGTCGAACGACATTTTGGTATTTATTCGTTTGCAGTCGCTATGGTCTCTAATGGGTTAATGTAAATGAAAAACACCAAATTTGTGGACTGCCTTTCACATTTTCAATTCTGTGCTTGCAGTGAGTGCAGTTTGGTTTCTTAAATGTACTATTTATCCAGGCCGGATTGGTAAACTTCCAGTCCCTCTGTCACAACACAGACCTGCCAGGCGTTGGAATTATCTAGCATCTTATGAGCCTCTAGTATTTTTTTTTTTTTTGCTCTCCTTATTTTTGTTCAATGAAGAAACCAGGCGTGACATTTTCAGCAAATGAGTTAATTTCACTTCATTGTTATGACAGCCCTCAAGTGTCCTTGCTGTGACTGATTAACCGAATTACCAAGGGGCACTGAACAGACTGCCGTGGAAATGGCAGATTTGGAGTGATAACTTTTTTTAATGGAAATTTCGAAGTGAAATTCTTCATCAATGACCTTTATACAAATGACTGTGAGGAAAGATTCTCAACTCCTCACCCACTCCCAGTTTGCCTATTTTTCCAGTAGGATTTAATCATTCAAGAAGAGAGCAAAACTGCACAGAAATGTTTGTACTTAGAAGTGTGTTTATTTAGGTAGTTATTTTGGTAGCATTGACGTTTACCTACCTTGACCACACTTTTAAATGCTTGGATGCATTTGATGCATTTAAAGTGTGGTCTTAATCCCCACCGAGACAAATAAAAAAAAAATGATTTAAACAAATTACAAAAATTACACAAATTCTTATTCAGGTTACTTTTGTACAGAAGTTAACTAATTGTTCTTATTCCCATTTCATAAAATGGGGCCACAGGGACCGAAATTCCTACTGGACCACTTGCCTAAGTCCAGTAATGTTAGCACTGGGCCAGTAACCCACAGGGCTTGAAATACCCTCTGGACCACTGGCCAGAGTCCAGTAATGTTAGCACTGGGCCAGTAACCCACATGGCTTGCAGTACCCACTGGACCACTGGCCAGAGTCCAGTAATGTTAGCACTGGGCCAGTAACCCACATGGCTTGCAGTACCCACTGGACCACTGGCCAGAGTCCAGTAATGTTAGCACTGGGCCAGTAACCAGCATGGCTTGCAGTACCCTCTGGACCACTGGTAATAGTCCAGTAATGTTAGCACTGGGACAGTAAACCACAGGGTCTGAAATACCTGCTGGACCACTGGCCAGAGTCTAGTAGTTTTATCATTTGACCAGTAACCTAACAAGTGAACAAGTCCGGCAGTCCAGTGTTTTTCCTCCAAAATACTTTTGAAGATTTATTAACCCTTATTTTGAAAACAAAATTGAGGTGATTAGTATTATTGATTTATAAACTACTCTCAAAGTATAATAAAAAAAACGGACGGAAAAAGGCAATCAAATTTTTTCGTCTATTTTTGTTGGAAGTTTGAGGGGGCTTTTAAAAAAAATTGCTTTAAAACAGCATCAAACGAATCAACTCAAGTTATTGTCAGTATCAGCCTAATTGTCCATTAACATCTTGAGACTCTATTTAGGTGGTTGCAGGTACTTAAAAAAAATACAACCATGGGAAAGCAGCTGAGATGACGGATGCAAAGTGGTACCCGTCATTGTGTTTCCTGTCATATTGCAGTCAATGTGTTGCTTCGTCAAGCAGTTATTTTATCTGTAAGAATTTTTAATTTTTTTTTTATTAACAGTTGGCTGCAGTTTGACATGAAGAAATCAATACGATGGGGTAGAAATGGTGAGTGCACCTTATTGATTTGAGGGGGAAAAAAAAATCACTAAATTACTCCTTGTCAAAAAAAACCCATCTGTCCTCGGTTCTCAAAACGTCACAAGTATATTCTGATAATTGACCAGAGATTTGTTCGTCTGGTAAGAATTTTTCTTTACCCTCTGCCAGACAAATAAGATCATCATCAGTAGCACTCAAGTTTACAACTTGATTGTGCTTAATGAAGGGACACTTTTACTGTGTTTATGTGGCCGAGCGTTCTAGCCCATCGGACTCGAAGCTCTGGTTTCACTGTTCACATCAGAGTGTGGATTTGAGTCCCGGTCTTGACAACTTGTGTCCTTAAGCAAGACACTCAACCATTATTGCTTCGGCTTTCTCATGGGACGTCAAGCTGTTGGTCCTGCGTGCTGTGTGAAGCACATTAAATGAACCCAGTAACAATTATCGTTATAAGAGACGGGGGTTTTGCCCTGGTTGTTTTCTGGCATGGTTGGCTGACACCTTGGCAAACCCTTAACAAGGTGTGACACTAATGGGTCTCAGAATGGTGCATGATAAAGGCTTTACATTGTTACATGACCAAGTATTTTACTAGGCTCATGCTTCTTAGGGACTTTTAGTGCATATCTTTAATTTAACCCGTCTCGTTAACAAACTCAATTTTACCTCGAGTCTTTGAAGAACGCATTTAAAAGCCAAGTGCAATTGTGAAACTTTTCTTGCATAAATCCTCATACAAAAACTAGCTCTGTGCACTTCCCATAAGCCTTTTTGAGATATGGAGGACACAATAGGAGTGCACTGTTTGGTTTGGGTGTATACAGACAAACTTACCCAAACCTGATAGTGTCATAGTATTGTGTCCACCATATCTCCAAATGGCTAATGGGCTTCTGGTTATCAGTGAAGCCAAGTTTGTGTGAAGTGGGCGAGTAGTCTTTGACGGTTAACAAAGTTGTACACAGGCTTTAACATAACAGTGGTCTGCTGGCCACGAGGACCAGTTAAAAATTGCGTTGGCCTGGCTACTTCATTGCTGTGAAACTGCCTGCACAGGTCGTTCATATGCATTCAATTTTTAGTCCAAATGCGAGGGGAAAAAAACTTTCAAATGTGGATCAGTAAAAAAAATTGTGGATAGTGAAATGAACAGCTGACTGGTTCGGATTGCTAAAACAATGAAAACAAGTCAAGGGTAAACTCTTCTGATGCACGATTCTCTGTTTTTGTTTTGTTTTTTTCAATTCGATTTCAAATTTGAATTTCTTAAAGAATTCTTTGAAACAATGAAAATGTCATCATTTCATATTGAATCTTTCTATTTGCCTTTTGTTTGATTCTTCTTCATAGTTCTGGGGCAGAAGATAGAGAAGATGCTCCTTGACAAAGTTGAGTCTGATTCAGAAGATGAGAACACTCTCTACATGACGCCGTTACCAGAAGAGCTCCATGTCACATAAAATAGTTTATAATAAGGTTTGGTAAAAGAAATGTCTTTATTCAACAGTCACTTGTTATGAGTTTAGTGTGCAATATGATCATAAAATTATAAGGATTTTAATGTCAGCTGAAACTTCAGAAATCTATTTGCGTCACTTCATAGAAAATAGATCATATACCAGATATTGCAACATGTGAAAAAGCTGTCACGGATCTCAGTATTCACTTGGCTACCATAGGCAACCAAAACTTTCACACTAGGCAGTTGAAGTCAACAAATTTGTCATGAACTGCATGTTTACCAATAATTGAGCCCTCATCAAACATTCTCGCATAAGCATGAAATTTTGGGATGCAAAAGCCAACAAACTTGGAAATTCAACCCCACAGATAATCGTGTGCAGAGGTGGGATCCTACGGCATGACTGTACAGGTTAAATTCAAGCAAATATGCTTGAAATCTGGCTCAGTACTACCAGTTTGATTTTTGTTTACATAAGTTCAAGCATCTTTTTTTTATACTAGGGTTTAACATGATCAGTATTCAAATTAGGTCTTTGAAGTTTATCTAGTGTGTGTGACGGTCTGTAAGGCCAAATAATTTTTAAAGTTCAGGATTTTGAAAGTTTTTAAGGGTTTTGTATTCACAACAGGTAAAACTTTAGATGTTCTTGAATCAATAAGGATGTTTAAAGGTATTACCAGGACTAGTAGAGCCGATAAAATAGATGCAGACAGTGTTCATATTTTGTGTGATCAACCATATGCATGAAATAAACAAACCTGTGAACATTTGGGATTAGTATGTTGTGTGAGTTAAGAGAAAAATAGTGGAAAACCAAGCACAATTTCAGCAGGTAACCATATTGTCCTTACTGTTGGTTGTAACAACTGGAATCAGGTGTTTTTTTTGTTTTTTTTTAGGTGGTCAGATACAGTTTTCTGAAATATGACTTCATTTCAGAGGGAAATGTTTCACAGAAAGAGTAGTTCTCTAGTATGAACTTCATAACCAGTAAGCTTTCAGACTAAGACTAAACATTTATGTTTTTTTTATCTTTACCAATCCTATATAATACCTTGAAACATACTGAGATGGTAACCCACTCGTTTCTGAAGAGTTCATTCATTTGAGCTAGCTAAATCTAAAGAAGAACATTATAAGAATGACCTGAGAAAATTGTTATGGGGGGAAAAGTTCCAACAGAAAATCAACCTAACGTACAGATTTTATAAATGTTTTGGTATGTTTTTGTAAATGTTATCGAATTTAAATGATTTGTAATTATTTATTAAGAAAAATGTCATAACAGCTGAAAACTGAATTGAAGCAATTTTTACAGATAAAAAATATGTACAATTATATATATATATACATGTATACAAAATAGACATAAATAAAAGCAATGGAATTAGAAGACAGGAATGAATTTGACACTACAATGAAAATATCAAACTGAGTTAAAACATTACTAACAACAAATACAAAAACCAACAAAAATGGACACACACACAAACTGTAAAAGGAGAGGTGATCAAACAGAAAGTTGTCATCAACACAAGAACAGCAACGAGGAATGGCCGGAAACTATAGCTTATATATATCAAAATAAAAATACAGTCATTAATAACAATTCCCTGGTCTAGATGGAAAAATGAATCTTGAATGTCACTTTTAGGATTGTATTGTTCAGTTCAAGTTCAGCATACAGGGTAAGTGAGGAAGTGGACTGTTTTGAAATGAAATCTATTGGTTCGGCAGCGGTGTTTCCTGGGGGTGTAAACATGGGGTCTCTTTGGGGGAAGGAGAAGGTGAAATTGAGAAGAAGGGTGTTGTAGAGAATTCCCCAAAGTGGTACACTGCTGCTGGTGATGGTTTCAAGGGTGTCATGATGGTTGTCTAGGTTGCATTTTACCGCTGCTTTTGAGGTTGTGTGTGTACTTGTCACCCAAAATGGCTCTACATGCTTGTTTCTGTGTGCATTCAATTAATTTATATATATATATATCAAATTAGTAGGGGAGATGGCCTTAACTTTCGATCCAATCCGGACCTTCGTCAGAGGCATAAACAAGAACAAACACAAACATATCCATTTATAGCAAAAAGAGGAGCCAAGGATTAAGGGAGAGTATCCAGAAAAAAGCGGGAAAATATAGCCAATCAGAGTTGTAAATTAACTGGCTAATATAAAATAATTTTTTTATGTAGATCTTGTCACCTTGCTTACAAAAAGTGTGACCATGTGCATTCCATGGCATTTATTGGCAGGCAAGCACTGCCTGGTCATATGAGAAAGATTCCGTTTTAAAAACTCGTATTAACCACAGATAAATCATGGTTGGGAAAAAAAACAGCAACAGCTGGACGAGTTTTGAGATGTGCACTCTTTCTTCATAACAAAAGTTGATTAGGCCTAATATGGTAAAGTGTAATCTCCATAAACAAAAAAGATGTCAAGTTTTCTTCCCTTACATTGTGTACAAGTTGTGCCTGCAGAAAGCCCAGGCTCCGTGGCTCTTTTGTGAACATGCGATATCACAGTTTACATGGTCTATCCTTGCCATGCAATGGGATACTTTTTTGGGACACTAGGTGGCAGCAGACTTCCCAGGTAAATCCATTGTTCTCTGAAATGTGCACATTCACAGAACTACGAAAATACTGGAAAATTTTCCAGAATGAATTGTAACAGTACTAAATTTATACCAAGCAGCTTTCAATTTTAAATTTCTTTGTTTGGAACAATTCCATTAAATGAACAAAACTTTACAAAATTATTTATTTTATGATGAAGTGGAAATTATCAATTATTATATTTTGGGTTGAACAAAGAAAAGTTGACCAGAGCGGGATTTGAATCTACAACCTCCAGATCAATGTGCCTGCGCTGTACTACCAACTGAGCCATCTAGCCATAATGTTGGCAGTCTCCCCAATTTGTTAGGGGGGCGGTGGGTTGTCTGCCTACTTTGTCAATATCTTTGTCAATTTTTTTATTTTATTTTAAACTAAACAAATTATATATCCAAATTTTCAAAAGGAGCAGAGGAGGTAGGCGACTAGTTAAGAAATAAGGTGGAAAAGGTACATTTTAATACTTCATAAGCTCAATGTTTTCATGACAAGTTTATTACGTACGCAAATCAAGATATACATTACGGTAGAACTTAAAATGTAACAAACAAAATAATAATGTGCATTTAGCAAAATGTACAAGTATCTACAGAACATCAATTACTGATTGTCATAGAGACAAGATAACAAGCAAGAGCTGTTTAGCACATAAAAACTACCACGTGTATAATAACGTTGAACAAAATTCACAATCATCATTCGAAATGATTGTTTTCAGTTTTAAAGTAGAACAAAATCATAAAATTGCTTTATTTTGATAATTTACTTTCATAAAAGTTGCAGTTGGGTATTACTCCTTAACCCTGCAGGAATTGGTAAGAATTTTATCAATGTGTTTAAAACACAAATTTGTTTGAAGCATAATCTAACTTGCTTGTTGGAAAAGAAAGGGTTACCACCTGCTAAAATACTATAACTAAATGTAAAGAGACTGGTTCCCTCATTCTCCTTGCTAAGGACTTATTTTTGTCAAGATGAATGTACTTTTAAAGTGTAGATTCGAAGTGGAGACCCCAAGGCCAGCACATTGTATGCATGAATCTACAACTTGGAGGCTATTCTCTGACTTCAACTATTCCCTTAAAACCATTGAATGTCATGTATTTTGTTACATGACTTTTGTAGGTTGATTAGGTTTATCTGACAAAAACCACAAGGAAAACTGACTGGGTAAATTTTAAAATAATTTTGGGTTGAACAAAGAAAAAAAATGTCTGAGTGGGACTTGAACCTGTGACCTCCGGATTAACAGATACATTTGTTTGGGAGTGCCAGTCAAAGATATTGACACAATGGGGAGACTGCCAGCATCAGGACTAGATACCTCAGTTAGTAGTGTGCTGGCCAGTTAATCCAGGGGTCGCAGGTTCAAGTCCTGCTTTAGTCAATTTTTCTGTGTTTAACCCAAAAATGTTATTTCATAATTCACTGCATCCTTATACGGTATATTTTCCTTAATTTATACGGTATATTTTGTGTTTATAAAGGTAATTTTTGAATTGAACAGGTTTCTGCAGATTCATAAATATACTCAATAAATTAACGAATAAACAGTTTTTGGACCTTACCACAGTTTCCATTTCATAACCACTGCTACTGTAATCAAAGCAAGAGGCACCCCAACTTGCAGGCAATCAAATTTTCTTGAGCGCTTTTACAAATGCAGATTTTTCTGCTGTAGACCGTGTAGGTTTGTGCGTATTCTAACATTTTGTGACCACTTTGGTCCCATGTACATTGCTTTAATCAACACTGGCTACCCACTCAACATTGGCTCCCCACTCAACATTGACTCCCCACTCAACATTGACTCCCCACTCAACATTGGCTCCCCACTCAACATTGGCTCCCCACTCAACATTGACTCCAGAACCAACATTGGCTCCTCAACCTACACTGGTTCCCCAGCCAACACTGGCTCCTCAACCTACACTGGTTCCCCAACCAACATTGGCTCCCCAAACGCATTGGCTCTCCAATCAACACTGGTTCCCCCAGCCAACACTGGCTCCACAACCAACATTGGCTCCCCAACCAACACTGGTTCCCCAGCCAACACTGGCTCCCCAACCAACACTGGTTCCCCAGCCAGCATTGGCTCCCCAACCAACATTGGCTCCCCAGCCAACACTGGTTCCCCAGCCAACACTGGCTCCCCAACCAACACTGGTTCCCCAGCCAGCATTGGCTCCCCAACCAACACTGGTTCCCCAGCCAACACCGGTTCCCCAGCCAACACTGGCTCCCCAACCAACACTGGTTCCCCAGCCAGCATTGGCTCCCCAACCAACACTGGTTCCCCAGCCAACACTGGTTCCCCAACCAACACTGGCTCCCCAACCAACATTGGCTCCCCAACCAATATAGGCTCCCCAACCAACATTGGCTCCCCAGCCAACACTGGTTCCCCAGCCAACACTGGCTCCCCAACCAACACTGGTTCCCCAGCCAGCATTGGCTCCCCAACCAACACTGGTTCCCCAGCCAACACTGGTTCCCCAGCCAACACTGGCTCCCCAACCAACACTGGTTCCCCAGCCAGCATTGGCTCCCCAACCAACACTGGTTCCCCAGCCAACACTGGTTCCCCAACCAACACTGGCTCCCCAACCAACATTGGCTCCCCAACCAATATAGGCTCCCCAACCAACATTAGCCTTTCTTCAAGGCATTCATGGCTTAGACAAAGCTGTGTAGCCACAAAAAGAACGGAAGGAAAGACAACCTGTGCACATACCAGTGGTGAGGCCATGAGGCCTTTTCCAACTTGATTTTGCAGGTTTTGTTGTTGTTGTTGAATTATTCATAAAGTTTCAAAATTATTCAAAATATTTATGCACATAAAGTAAAAGTAAAGACACAAAGTAAAGACCTGAAAGCTTAACCAACCACAATGCATAACAGGTTAATGTTTGAGGATGACCCCCACCATTTTATGATTGGTTTAGAATTGTGCAGCCCCGTAAGGATAGCAAAAATCAAGAACTAAAGAAAAACATCAGAACTTTCTGTCAAATTGGAAAAAAGGCCTTGCTGCTTCACCACTTCGCAAGTGTGGTCTCTGGTCCCAGTCACTGCACGGCTTCACAGCTGTTTAATACCCCAGGCATTGACTTCCAATCAACACCTTCCCATTAATTGAACTGGCAAATAGAAGTAGTAGGATGATGAGTACAATGTACTTGAACTTAACTTACATTGAGTGATATTTCATTATTTGATACTGTTGATTAAGATTATTACCAAAGCTGTACTATATCTTTAAAAAGTCTTCCCAAATAAATATTTTACAGCATCTTCAACTAGATTATTCATTTATAAATTAAGTCATATATCTGTTTTGTGAATTTTTTAATATCCTTTGGTTATTAATTTATTTATCCATCAGGCAGATCAAAAATCTATTTATTGTCACTAAACATTTATCTTTGATATATTTTTTGTTTTGTACAATTGCCATCTGATTTAGTATGGTGTCAGAAATTTAAATAAATTCATGAGATTTTCCTTAAATTAGAATCTGTCGACAGTATAATAATTCATTCCATGCTCAAAGAAAAATCTGCTCAGACTAGATATACAACTGGAAAACACCCTTAACAGCCCAAATTCATCGATGTAAAGCTTTTGTTTTTTAAAAGCTCATCATGACAGCAAAATTGCTTTATTGAGATTATTTACAAACAGTTGCACTTTGCTGCCAATGCTAAGCGTACATTGAGTTCATGCAGACAAACAGAAAAACCAAGCGAACAGACTACATGCCAAGTAGACAGTACTGACCAACGTGAAGTGACCCCCATGCAGGGGATCCATGCGTACATTGACTTTATGGCCATGCATGTCAAATCCAAGGAGGGATGCCAGGGCTGGGATTCTCCCAACGCACAGACTAGCATAGCGCTCTGATAGGCAAGAGTTGCATGCCTCCCTGATATATATTCTGTGATTCAGATAACCGATGTTGACAGTGTTTCAAATTCAGTCTTTGAGAAAGTTTAATATGATTGATTTTTGGTTCTGATTCTGTACACAAACTCAATTCCAAGATCGGATCATTATCCTTCTTTTAGAAACAGACAGTGTTTTCTTAGTAATTTAACCTTATTTTGATCATGGCAGTAACTTTAATGACAGATGGCCATCATGCTTAACCCCTCCCCCCCAAAAAAAAAAAAAATAATAAAAAAAAAAATAATAATAATAATAATTAGTTTGTTCAAGTGAAATGGACAACCAGCTACATTGTATTTCAGTGTTTCTTAAATAGTTAAAAAATAAATTGGAACACCAGCAGACTCCGCCCTCTAATTATCGCCTCTTGGTTGACAGATGACAGACACATGAAACTCAATGGCACATCAGGCCTGGAATTTCATCTGTGAGAGGGCAGGGCCGATGTCCTTCAGTAAAGGGCACTTCCATTTAGAAAATAAATCTTAAAGTCTATTGGAAACTTTTGAAGGCCAAGACCAGGGGCAGCAGATGCCACGGCCTCTATGGCCTCTGTGTAATTCCAGGCCTGTCCAAACCCATCATGGGGACCAGGTACACCACTCTTGTCGCAGTCCATCAGCTTACATTGTGAGTGAGTTTAACACACTCTTGAACAAAATCTAATGAATTCTCATCAGGAAGAATCCAGGACCAAGTTCACAGGATGACCAATTGTCGACTTGCAGCTGATATTAACCGGTACTCATGCTCCAAAACAAGTGTTGAGCACAAGGCAATATCAGCTTCTACTAGTCGACAAATGGTCCTTGCTTGAACTTGGCCCTAGCTCATATCCAGAGAGGGGAATGGTGAAGCTGTAAATTGTACGGGTGCATTCAGGAACTAACAACAACGTTATACAGAGTATATTTTTCTTCACAACTTTACAGATCAGCTTGTGTAAAGGTAGGGTCATAGATTGGTTTTCGTCAATATAATGCTTACTTAATTGGCAAAATTATAAAGAAAGATACAATAAAAGTCTCAAGTAAAAGTTTCAGCTGAATAGAGTGTCTACTTGCTGGGGAAAAAAACCCACCCAAAACCTCTCACAATATTTTCACAAGAACGTTGAGTCCATCCACGTTTAGCGAGGTGACAGTGGGTACCAACCACATCAATGGACCTGGACGCAGCATTCAAAAATAAACACGATTACTGTCAGGGTTGAACCCCCAGAAATCTGAGAAACGATTTATGCATGAATTGTTTCTCAGTGAGATTCAAATGATTTGGGGTGAAAAATTATCCAAACCATATTATTTTGAAGGGAATCTTTTCTCAAAATAGTTTATACCATCAACAGCTGCATTTTTTTCGAGTACTTACCAATCTATGACCCAACCTTTGAGAATCTACAACACATACATGTAGCACACATTTGACAAACTTTCAGATACTGATCTATAGATTTCTTGTACAGCCACAGTCATTATTACAACACTAGAGGGCAGCAGACCAACCAGGCATACCCATTGTTCTAGAAATGCTTAGCATTATGTACACAATGGAAATCTACCCGGTTTGCCTGCTGTTTCCAATTCAGCGATGAACATTCTCGTAGCTACACCATCCATCCATGAACGATTGTCATGACACATATAATATTTTCTTTCAACCAAACTCCTTATAAAATATTTTTGTTTGTAGAGTCACATCGACCACTGTCTGATGGAACCTGTACGTGTACAACCTCTAAAATTCATGTCTTAACCTTCCTACTCTTAGTACCATTTTCCAGCAAGTTGAAAACCACTTAAAACCACTCAACTGCACAGGTTGTGTATGGTGGCAAAAAGGTGCACCCAACAATATGAGTACTGTGTAGATGCGTTCACCCCATGGTATCACATTGCAGGCTGGTACAATTTATCTATCATTCAAAACCACAGGAGATGATAATGAATGGTCAGACAGTAGGAGGGTTAAGTTGGCATTTTGAATTCCCCATCATTATGTTACTGAACACCATAACCAACTTCCCAAGACCCTTGCCTCTACTTTGGTCGTAATGTATCCTTGATGTGTATGAGCATAGCAGTGTCATTCTGCCTCCAGTCAAAGATTATTCTATCTGACTGAATGAAATGCTCTGGTGCAACTTCAGTTGATAAATCCTTCACAGTCTCATTTGTCTCACTGTCTGAGTCTCATGTATCTCGACAGTCGTCTTGTTGAGTCGCTAGACAAGAAATGCTCTATCCAACACATTACCCTGGTCCAACACCCAACAGTCATCCTGTCCACAGCAAGTCCATAGATTGGTGATCTAGTCCAGCCGATAGATAACAAATGCCCCACATCCAATGCAGTGTTACTAAGGTGAAATGTCCATAGATCAGTCTCAGCAGTCACACTGTCTGAAGCATGTGATTAGACTAGCCACTAGATAAGGAATGCCCTATGCAATGTAATATTACTCAGGTCAAACGTCCATTGATAATTCCCACACCGATTCAATGGTCACTCTGTCTGAACTAATTTACCTCCATGACAAACTAGTCTCGCCTGCCAGTTGAGAGAACACCCTATCCAATGGGGCTGTTATCCTTGTCCGACCTCCATTGATAATAACTCTTGCACCGTCTCGATGGTCATCCCCTCTGGAGTGTGTATCTGCATGGCCGTACCGTCTGGCCGCTGGACGAGGAACGTTCCGTCCTGCATTTGCATGATGGTGCTGCCCTCTGGGACCACCACAGATGTCTCTTCTTGATGCGTCTGCTCGGGATGATGCGCATCCTAGAAAAAATATTATACATTTGTTTAATAAATTTTTGAAACTTTCGGTGTAATAATTTTCCTATGAAAATATCTTGGTCTTAATGAAACCCTTACTTGACAAAGGAAAGACAGCAATAAGGTCCGGGATTTGTTATCTTTTGAAAAAATAGGAATGTGAATTCATTGTGAACCACAAAAACCCCTCTGCTGAAAAGGACCAGTCAAAATTCTCTCCAAGTGGTCCGGCTGGCTAGTTCAGTGTTGGAAAACATCCCCATTTAGTATGAATCATGGACAAGTGAAAAAGCTGGGGGACCAGTGAAATGCCAAGCTAACTGATCCCACTAGCTAGTCACTGAAAAAGTCAAGTGCAAACCCTAATTAGAGGAATGTGCCCATACCTTCATTTCACCCTGGTCATCATTTGCAGATGCAGCGATGGTTGAAAGCTCCTCTGCCCTCTGAACGAACTCAACCCCAATCTCCGAGGGAACAGCCACGCCCTCCTCCACCCACTGCTTCCCGCCAGAGCTCTCGCCTGTCTCTTCAGTAGTGGGGTGCTGCTCTGAATCCAGAGGGGTTGCCAGGGTGGAGGACTGTGCCTGTACAGATGCTTCTGCCTTTCCTGATGCCTGGTTATGCGCTATAGATGACTCTGTCCCAGTTGGCTGATCTTGATCCATTGGGGTTACCGTGTCAGAAGTCTGTGCACCTGGGGTTATGGTTGTTATGACCTGAGATACTTCACTGTCTTGATTTGTCTTCAAATTAGGCGAGGTTGTCTGTCATTAAAAAGAAAATTGTGTGCAAAAGCGTTAATACTGTAAACAAAAATTAAGAGTTGTTTAACACACACTATTGTACGTATCACGTTGAATAATCAATGAAGTTCTGGCAAAACTTGCCCCATTAAAGGGCATTAGGATGAGGGAATATGGGTTGCCCTAGGGCATGAATGATGATTTTAACCCTCCTACTGTTCGACCATTCAATATCGTCCACTGTGGCATTAAATAAGGAAATAAAAGAGTGGCGACGAGGTCTTAAACGGCCATTTAAAATGTACACGGCTATGTAAGCACATGGCCACGACCCTGCAAGGTTTTAAGACCGAGTCACTACTCTTTCATTCCCATTTTCATAGTTAACCTTTTTGTTAAAAAAAGTCAAAATAAAGGAAAAAACTGTAACTGAACTTGTTTTTTTGTAAAAGTTTTAGTTCCTGTCCCCAGGCCATTTTTTCCAAAGGTCAAATTACATGCGACGCTCAACAGTTGTGCGTCCTCATGTGTACCAGTAGACTTTTCTTTGAGTACCATATGCATTGATTGTGTTCCAACACAGGTATGGCTATGAACGCTGAGCGCACTTTACCCACTCTTAAACAGTGGGTAAACTGTCTTAAACAGCTCCAGCCATGTCTTTATCAGCCGTTTAATCCCAGGTAAACATGGTCATGTGACCACCTTTCACTCAATTGACCCTTTGCAGATGCAGAATGCACTTTTGCAAAATGCGCATCTACCAATTCGTTTGTGTACATTTTTACTCCGAAAATAGGGGACAGGATAGGCGTGAGTGAGTGTGCTGCGTGTTGTGCAAGGGGTCGATAGGACTGCCTAAACTATCTGGGGTAATTATGAGTAAATTTAACTGTGCCGGCCTGCAATATGATATCATGTGGCGAGTGCATCTGCAGTACACAGTCGACCCTCCTACTCTCTAACCATTCAACATCATCCACTGTCGTTTCCAATGATAGGAGGCCAGCCTGCGACGATATGATACTAAGTGGTGGATCTACACTGTCAAACATGTAACAGTTTAGTTCTGTGCACAGTTGTGCCACCAAACACAACCCGTGCAGTTGAATCGTTTCAAATGGTTTGTCCTTTGGCTGTAAACTGTACTAAGAGAGTTATGAGAGTTATCACAAAGAGAGCTTTGGAACAAAATTCAAATAATTTGAAAACTGATTTCTTCTCAATGCTCATTCCATCATTTTTTTAATCAATGATTTTCCTTGTATATAAATTACTTAAGAATCTTTTTAGCCCTACCTTTTATATAATATACTTTCATACTCATTGTCATTTACTCTTTCTTTCGTCGGTTTTATCCATTTTCCTTTTGACTATTGTAATTTTTAGTGTTTATGTGTGTACAGTTTGAACCAAGGCCAGTTTTAATTTCCCCAGTGTGGGATAATAAAGTTTTTATCTTATCTTATCTTATCTTATCTTATCTTATCTTATCTTATCTTATCTTATCTTATCTTATCTTATCTTATCTTATCTTATCTTACCTCCAGCTGATCCAACTTGGCTCGTGATCCCTTTTCTATGTTTGGTTTTCCTGCCCTGACCGATGACTTGCTGGTAGCATTGCCTTCTACTTTGGCATGATCGCTGACTGACTTCAAGTTGGAGACCCCACCCCTTGGGGATGCTTCCGGCTTTTGTGGGGAAACAGAGGCCTGATGTGAAGATGCAAAAAAAGGAAATTTATGATCAGAGTAAATCAACAAAAAAGACAAAATACAAGAATCACAAGATAATAAAATATAAATTTTAGATTTTAGTTGTAGTCTCTAAGTTTTAGTTTCCAGGCTATTTTAAAATTGTATTACAGTTAATTTAATATCCTTGCAATGGAAAGTTGTTTGTGGTTCATGACTTGATGCCAAAGGCCGTGCAAATGACTGGCTACAAATTGCTAAGGGTATTTTCATTTCCAAAAATTTTGTATAAATAGAGTTTAAAAAGATTTGATTTCATAAAATAAGCTGCATTCTTCGTTTGACTTGTTTTCTTATTTTTGATATTTGCAGAGTCAAAGGGGTCCATCAAACTGCAACAAACCCTTGTTTTGGGTGTGGATGGAGTCAAGGTGGTCAAGGCAACACATACCTGATCCTTCTCAAGTTGCATCTTATTCCTTTTAGGTTGTCCTGAATCTTTGACGTCATCCTTGGAGATGATCTCAACTGTTCTCTTCAAGGTGCTGGCGATGCCCTCTGCTTCTAACAGCTTATACCTAAAGTTTATAATTCCAAAAAAATGACATGACACGAAAGTGTTTATTGACTTTTAATAAACTAAATGCAGAAGTGAAACAAAGTAAATAATAATAATAATAATGCATTTGTAAGGGGCACATTCTTTGGGGAAAAAAAACCCAAATGATTAAAAGTAACCTGTCACAAAGAAAATGTTCAAATTTTTGGAAATGGAAGCGTGAAAATTGAATTCCTGTTTTCTGAATCTCACCTGAAGGGCACATCTGTGGCCCCTGGTGGGGGTTCGCTGACTTTGTACCAGCCTTTCTCAAAGTCTAGGACGCGGGCCAAATCATCATCTTCATCCAGGAATATTCCTTCTGTATCCTGCTCATTGTCATCCGCCTGGACAGAAAAGAAATACAACATTTTGTAAATGTTTCTTGAAATTTAATACATTTATTTTTTCAAAGGAGAGTCTTTCTTTCTAAGAGACATTAAATTCACCACCTCAGTACAACAAAGTCATAACGCTGCAAATAAAATTCTCTGGATGTCAGCCCTGATACTTCACGAAGGCAACGACGGCAATTGCCGTCGTTGCCCCTACCTATTGCCGCAATGCCCTTCAAAAATCCCACTTTTCACGGCAATTTTTGCAGTGCCCTTTTCTTTTCATTGCCGTCGTGCCCTTTCTCCTGAAAAAATATATTTATCGATATCCCAAGTTCGACATTCATCTCTAAAAATGACAGAAAATGAGCCGAAAAAGCAACTGTCCAAAGTCGCGATGTCTGTGTGACACGTTTAGCCCATACAAATTTAACGCAACGAACAACACGCACAGAACCGGTCATACTAATTAGCGTCAACAGGCCCATTTCACGACGACTCAAGACAACTCAAGACAACTAAAGACAACAAGTTTAAAATACCACCAATTACAATGGTTGTAATCAGAGTGTATCTGGAAACACGTTTAAAACTGACAGGAACCATCGTGCATACATATTTTTCACGGGAAAAAATGTTTTTTTCGTAAAAATAGTTCACTTTCTCCATCCGTAGAATCATGGAGGAAGATTTCTTCCTCCATGGTAGAATTGGCCGACTTGATGCTAAATATTGGACCGCACCATTACACTACAGGTAAGTGCAATATTTAAGTCGAGAATGGTGCCCACACACTCATGTCAATGTAAGAAACTCTTCATATTATAGTTTTATTTACATGTATTTCTTTGTTTCAATGATTTGATACTACTTTGGTGCTTTCTTACTACGTCAACCCCCCTTATACCGACACTGTACACAAGGGTAGTTCCCAACCCCTAACACAAACCCACCCATATCATAATGGTGCGGTCCAAAGTCATTGCGCAAGCGCAATAGCATCACGTCGGCCAATTCTACGGACGGAGAAAGTTGACTATTTTTACGAAAAAACAATTTTTTCCCGTGAAAAATATGTATGCACGATGGTTCCAGTCAGTTTTAAACGTGTTTCCAGATACACTCTGATTACAACCATTGTAATTGGTGGTATTTTAAACTTGTTGTCTTGAGTTGTCTTGAGTTGTCTTGAGTTGTCATGAAATGGGCCTGTTGACGCTAATTAGTACGACCCAAATGTTGCCAAAATATTAATTATTTAACTTAATTAATATGTAGGTTTTCAAAAAGAAAATATACCGGTAAATTCAAGATATCCAGCTCGTTTTCTGTCGATAAAGTCCCTACCCCCCCCAGTCTTGGTATTTACTAGCTGCGATCGCTCATTTCAGTATACGAACGTTAAAACACGCATGCACGTTGTTAGTCTGGCTCTCTCCTCCATGTCCCATACTACAATACGTAGGCGAGTAGGTAAACATACAACTCGATTTTCCAGGGGTAAGAAGACGTGCGGTGGAGTCTAATTGCGACCTCCTTCTTGTGATATATTACACAAAATTGTAGCCATGTACTCATAAACACATTGCTCTCGCCGCATAATTTTCCCCAATGTGCGTTGTCGACCGATCGTTCGACCGATCGTTCAATCGAAAATATTGCAAAAGAAGCAATTTTAAACAAGCGATCCTTTATTCACGAATCCATGGAATAGGTTGTTGATGAAAAACAGTAATATTTAGGGAAGAAATTAGGGAATAAGATCGTTCAAAAACGCAAGTTTGCCAACTTCACCGTTTTTTTTTATTTTATTTTTTTATTTTTATTTTTTTTTAGCTTCAACAATTGTATGCTTCTTTGAGTATTTATGCATATCTGAATACAATAACTGCAATGTATCTCAAAGCACAGTTCCTGTCTGTAGCATTTTTTTATTTCCTTAAACTGAAAAAATCCTGGGCAGAACCCTGGTTTATGAAATGTGTTTTTTCCCAATATTGCCTTGGTGCCCTTCGCAACTTTTTACGATTGCCTTGATGCCCCTTGAAATTTCTGAAAATTGCCTTGGTGCCCTAAATTTTTACAAAAAGTCAAGGCAAAACTGTCTTGCCCCTTCAGAGCCGAAGTATCAGGGCTGGGATGTTGTATTGATGTAGTCCTCGGCTCACGTGCCAAAATCACAGCGCGATCTTAACAATGTAACAACAAATAATACTGAGTTCTTAAAGCATCTCAAAGCACTCAGTATTTTTTTCCTGTAAGGTATGCGGAGCTACGTTTTGAAGTATGAGACCTATTCCTTTACAAAGCACCATGTAATGGTTTACAAGGTGCTGTGGCGCATTATGCTGCCGATCAAGGCGCTGCTGAGCAACGAGCAGCCTGGCGCCCGGTTCCATTACTCTGTGTGCAAGAAGTGTGTACTGTTAAAAAGCGGAGTCTAGTATTCATGGCACTGCCGGGAAAAAAGCCACAGAGCCATAAGAAAAACACGGAGCGGGGAAATAATAAACATTGATATCTGCGTTAACACAAAAATATCTATGAGCTCTTTTACACATACCTTTTCTAAGCAATTCAAAGCCATCTCCCTGACCTCCGACACCAGTTCTTCAAACAGCTGCAGAACCTTGAGCACCTCTGACGAGCTGTCTTTGGTCATCTCCGCCTTACTGAGGAGAAACTCCCACGGGGAAAGAGTGCTGGCAAGACGTGGCAGGCACACGTCCATTAAGTCCTCATTGCTTAAATATCCCAGCGTCTGTGGGTAAAAATGTTACAGGAAAGCTACATGTTATAGCAAAAATAAAACAACAATGATTTAGAAAAGCCTTGTAGAGGTAACTTTGGATCAATCTTGGCCATGGTGGGTATGAACAAAAGTTAAATAAGTTACACTGAAAGTTGAGAAGAGGGGGAAAGCATAGGGCAAGTTGATTGTGGGACTCGGATACTTTGTGCGAGAGGGCTCAATGTCAGTATTAAAATACAAATGAGCCTTACTCAACATTAGGACAGTGACTCCTATCTCACCACCAGAACCCAGAGGCATTTATATGCTTTTTAAACCTTTGTTTTAAAAACTCTTACTGCCTTTGTTCATCTACTAACCCAAACCCATCAAAATCAAATGTCATGTTTTCCTTGATTCTGTTGGACTGAGGACCGAGTCAGCAGTCTCCATTACCAGTGGTCCGCTGGCCAAATGCCAGGTAAAACCCCCCAAAGGACCAGTCAGAGTTCTGTCCAACTAGTCTGGCTGGCTAATTGATTGCTTGCCACTGCTGACATGTAAATCACTGATAGTTTATATTGCTTAAAATCGCCAAGTCCCAGGCACATTACTATGCTGAAAGGAAACACCAAAATAGGGACCAGTGAAAAAGGTGGCGGACCAGCGAAATGGCAAGCTAACTGGTCCTGCTGGTTAGTCACTGAAAAAGTACAGGGGCAAACCCTGCTGAACTAGTAAACTAAAGATGTTGTACATGGGATCAGGTAAACATGCATGCACCTGTACCACCATAATCTGGGTCCTACAGAACTTCAGGTACCTGTTACCAGGCACCTGAGTTATAGTATATGGCATGGTATTGGATTTTAGAGAGAGCCAGAAAGGGTCCTAGGAAATCACTTAATTTGAGGATTTTTAAACCACCTCAACTGTGACATTTATGTAGCCTTTTGTCAAGGCCTTCGTAGCTTTGACAGCTTCGTAGAGCCGCGATCTCAAGCGACTGGAAGGGGAGACCACGCACGCGAGTGGCGAAGCCACGAGGGCCTTTTCCAACTTCTTTGCAATTTCTTTTTTTTTCTTTCTTTATAATCTCGAATTTTGCTACCCAAATTGCAGCAAAAGTCCAAACCAATCAGAAGCGGCGGCGGTCAGCGGGTCAGCATACACATTAACAAATTATGCAAACTAACAAACATACAAAACGGCGAATGTCTCGTCGTGTGTATCATCAGATACTTATTTGCACGTTTCATACTTTATTAATAATTCACAGCAAACAAGTTTGAAAAGGCCCTCGTGGCTTCGCCACTCGGCTCGCGCATGTGGTCTCCCATTCCAGTCGCTCAGCTGTTTACAAAGCTGCCCAAGCCACGCAGGCCTTGACAAAAAAGCTAACGTTTATGGAGCCCTTGCAGCCAAATAGGTGCAAATGTTGCAATCAATCGCAATATTAACCTGTACTGTTCTGTGTGTGTACTAATTCACTCCTGGGTGATGAGAAGCAATTAGTGTCAATTGTCTGACTCAGGGACTGCGACTAGGATTCAAATCCACACACTGATGACTCAACCACCGGAGTCAAAAAGAAGAGTCATGACCACCCAGCCACGACATGCTATAAGTTGCAGCATGTCGGGTGCCTTGGACTGATTGTAGGTAGTTTTGGGGCCATTTCTGAAGAGGCGGCTGCAATTGGATCGCCCCGTTAACATGTGTTGAACTCTAGGCTGGCCTTAGCAACAGCTAGAGCTGCAGCCACAGCCACTTATTGGGACATGGCCCTAGTCAATACTATAAGCTTTATACACATTACACACTACCATATAATTGACCCTCCTAATGATACAACACACAGTCAACCCTCCTACTATATGACCATCATTGTTTTAACGATAGATAAACTATGCCAGCTTGCAATATTATATCATTTGACAAATGCATCATACACAGCACACACAGGTACACAGTCAGTTCTGTGCACAGTTGTGCCACCATACACAAGTTGTTGGCCTGCTCACTGGGAAATGGTATCAAGAGTAGGAGGGTTAACATTAGACTACTTCTAGTTGTTGTCTCACATTTCTCAAGCTTTCTTTCTGTTTCTCCTTCTTTCTGATGTTCAACATACTCTCCGTCATTGCAGGCCTGAAGTTAGGATCTCTTGGTGGTCGGCCTCTCCTGCGCTTCGATGGCGGGCTGGACGTATCGTCTTTGGCAGATTCATTGGTATCCATCTCTGTTTCTGGCTGCTTATCTGGTGATGGGGGACCAGTGATGGGGCTTTTTGAGTCTTCCAACAGGCGATCATCAGCAGCATCACTGCAAAATAATCAAAACAAAAGAGTCAATGCTGTTTCTGTAAACAATGGCAAAACAAGTTTCCACGATTGTTGCGATCGTAGTACCTTATCCAAGTGAGATTTTTGATGAGAAATTTGAGAAAATGGAATTAGCTGTTGCACACTGCTTGCTAGCCAAAAGAACCGATGGTATAATTGCAAAAACATTGTTAATGGCCTCACATTTGACCCTAGCAGAGTCTTTCTCAAGGCTAAATAACAACGCAACATGAGGCCATTTAAAGAAAAAATGTGAATTTTTGATGACGGACTACTGGAAACAAACAATCCATTTTATGATGGGAATGACACTAGATCACTGGTAATACTAGTAAGTAGTAATATAAAAAACAAATCATTTCTCCTTCATAATCATTTTACCTGACCTGTACACAATGGGCCGTTGATATCATTCAGTGCATTTTCAATATTTGTTTTCTCCCACAACAGGTTTAGAATTACACGCAGGCCACGGCCTCTGTTGCACTGGTCTTGGCCTTGGTGCCCCTTCAAAATTAAACTGGCCTTGCCTTCTCAGAGATTGAAGTCTACGCCTTCTGTAATCAAACTTATACATTTGGTTGTTTTCCTCCAACTTTCTGATATATGGATTTTCCATCGCATAGTTCTTTTTATCAGTATTTGACTTTGTGATTAGACACAGAAGAAGAAAAATAGAAATATTGAGCGTTAAAATAACCTGTTTGTCTGATCATCAGGTTTATTAGGAACATCATCTACAGCAGACAACTCGGCTTTTGATGATGTCGGCTCAAACTGTTCATATTCTTCAATACTTCCATGTAGAGGCTCAGCCATAAGGTGTCGTGCTAGACCCGCTCGGCCGATGTAAGCTTTACTACAACTCTGGCATTTGAAGTTCTTCAGGCGACCACCTTGCGTTGTCGACACTGGGCTGATGTCGGCTGGCTCGAGATCTGATAATTCTTCATCGTCTGATACTTGATTATCTTGCCTATCAAGAAGTGGAAGAGTACGAAAATTTTCAGTCCGGTACAAAGGGGGGCGGGATATGCGCCCTGAACGGGTGCGAGATTTCACTGGTTTCCATCCAGGTGGGGGTACATACTCTACTTCTTTTTTAGGTAATTTTGTTCCTGGTTGCCGTTTGCGTTTTTTACCAGTGAATGTTTTTGCAGCAGAGTTATTTCCAAGCATGGTTACATCTTTCCGTGGCCGGCCAGGTCTGTTAGGTGTACTAAACGTACTACTGTTTGTTGTGATTATTTTTGCGTTCAGCCCGAGTCTATTTCTTTTTTCGTAGGGATCTTCTGGGACTCTAACAATTGTGATCGGCTGCCCAGGATTACGTTTCAGTAGAGCTTGGACTTCTGTATTGTTAACAATACTGTTAATGAGCGTTTGATTAACTGCAGGTGACCCAGGAGGGGTTCGAATGGTCAGGGTCATGGGAGAGAAGACGCTGCGATTCCCAAGTGTGGTGGACTCCGTCTTCTGACCTTGCGTAAGGTTGACGATGCTGTTGGCATTAAGTACTGACCGACTTCCACTGACTGGCTGTAAATTGTTTAATACAGATTGGCTCAAGCTTGTCTGGGGTAAAACAGCATCGTTAAGATTGATTTGCTGGAGGTTCGTCCCATTGTGGATGAACTGGGCTGCAGGGGTTGAACTGCTTGAGATTACAGATCCAATAGCGGGGGTCTTGTTTGTGCTACTAGTCGTGCTGGCACTGGCAGGAGAGGCAAAAGCTGAACTGCTGGTTTGCGATACATTGTTAGAGTTTGATAACACTGTTGATGTGTGTATGATATTTGCAAACGATCCAAGCAACGAATTTGCGGAGAGCCCTGATATGCCTGTTGTTACCACATGGCCATGTGAGACCTGATTTGTTCTGGCATTGGGGACAATGTTGTCAGGCACTGCACTGACGACAGCTTCCTGGATCTTTTGTACGTCAGTGAGAGAAATGGTTACTGGTACCACACATGGTTCGTCCACAACACCTTGGTCATGAAATGTTATGGTTTCTAAACCATTCCCACCTTCGGAAATATGAGCCAATGCCCCATCCCCTTGAGGCCCCGGCTGCACATCACTTGTTACAGTTTGGCACCTTTGATCATCATCAGGCTGCTCAATAATGACACAATTTTCATCAGGATCCTGTGTCACAACTTGTGGGAATTCGATTATTTGCTCCCCCTGGTCATTCACGGTGATGATGGCATTATGAGGAAGGGGAATCTCAATCTGTCTGTGCTGGTCTGTGTCCTCTTGATTTGGGACTTCCTCAACTTGGCTCTCCACACAATGTACGGTATGTTCACCGTCTTCGGTGGCAGTGACTTGGCCGTCCGCTACGGGGTCAGAAACAGCGGTCACTACCTCCATCAAATCTCCGTTTCCCGAAACATCTGAAAATGCAATCGACACAATATCCATTGCGTTGTTTTCCGGAGTTTTGTCCGAATCCCCCATGCTCATGGACGGTACTTAACTCACATGAAACCCTCTGTAATCCGCAACAATACCAAAATTATGGCACGGTGCTGTTGTCTTCGTGCCTAACATCTTCCGCCATGTTTTTCTTTTCAAGAAAGCGGGAACTGCATTGAATCATGGGTAATCCATTAAGCTTGCCCACATAGAAGTTTTTTGTACACGAAATACGTTTTTTAATTGCATTTAAACGTGCAAAAGTATTTTTTTACTTTGGTAATTTACTAGAGACTCAAATTTGTTATGGTAAATTAGAACTTGCAAGTACTCATTATTTTGTTTATAGTATATATTGTTTTAAATCACACTTCTGACATCGTCCCTTCGATAGCTCAGTTGGTAGAGCGGTGGACTGTAGATGAATTCAATTGATATCCATAGGTCGCTGGTTCGAATCCGGCTCGAAGGAGAAACAAATATCTTTTTTTTTTCTTACACAAGAATTCTTTAAATCACAAGTGTAATTGCCGTTCTTCGACTTCATATATCTTTCTTTGCCATTTTGAACATTTCTTCGTCAATGGAGTTGCGGGAGATTCGGACAAGACACCGGATTTTTGTTTATTGATAGCCTTTCTATGTTCATGGTTCAGCTCTCTGTTAAAACAAAATTAGAAACAAAATGACGTAAACAAAATTAAGCAAAGGTTTCATTCATTTTCCACTATCTGGCAATTGTATTCTAGGCTTTTTGTATAGGCCCTAGGCCTAGTAAAATACACACGTTCTGGTTGTACATGTTTTTGTAAATTCGAAAGTTGTATCACCTTTTGTTTTTACTTTTTTCTGTATGCCTATAGGCTTTATGTATTTCTTGATTTTTATATATTACAGCCCAAAATACTAGAGTTTGATTATTCACAAATTAGGCTACGGTAGGCCCTACCCCAGATATATTCACAAATCAATGTCTACAAATTGTCCATATTTGTTATATTTGAGGCTATGGCGCCAATTTGAACCCGACTACTTAACTTCAAAATTTAGCTACTAGCTACTTTAGTAGATTCGAGATTATTATAAGTTTTCATTTAAGGTATTGCCACGAATCATCCCGAATTATAGGCATTAGTGGTAATTAATTAAACACTAAATACTGGCGGGATCCCACTATTCAGCAATGCACGGAATCTGTTGCATGTATTTTGTGCATTGTTTAGTGGCATAATGCGAATGTGTATGTTTTTCATATTGAAACATCCGATCCTTCTGTCAAGATCTGTTCGAAGAAAAACAAAAATCTTTCAGGCAAAACTCGGGCCATACAAAACAAGTCATAAACTTCAGACAGCAAAAATGAATTCCTAATAATTATTTTTTTTACAACCATATTTGATGCTGATTATTTTCACGTTATATTCCATCAACCACATGATTTTTTAAACTCGAGAATCCTAGTATTTTGTTTAGTCACTGTTTCTATTTTCGAGCTTCAAAATCCGCTTCTAAACTGTGTGTTTTGCTTCGTCATAATACACTTTATGAAAACTTGTTTGGCATCCCTGGTTGACTTTCGTGGGTTTCCCTGCCTTTGCACCGTGACTCTTGGACCAGTTTGCATGTGGATTGGGTTTTCAGTCCCTACCTGATTAAATACGTGGGTTTTACCCTATTTGTGACTTCCTCTCACATCTTTTGTCAGTATTGAGCATTTTCTTCACCACCATCTACACAGGTATCGTCAGGCCTACAGGTTATAGTGCTGGTCGCTTTTGAGGGCCCCTTGGTTTTATTACACGATAATACAAACATGAAAACATGGGAATAATATAATTGAGTGGTTAATGATTGGTTATTATTGGTTAGGAATCAGTACAGTGTCAATCTGTTTTCATGGAGAGCTTTGATTTGATTTTAAGAGACTGTGGAGACATTAACCTGTTATTGTTGAGTATTTTTTCCCCCAGTGCAATAGGTGACATAAAGATCCTGTGGTGTTCCTTCTCTATATCATCCCCATGCCAGCTGCATGTGTAATTTTATTACATTGAATCGCCAGTATAGTTGGAATTTTACTTTGTTTCGTCACACCATTTCTACTTCTAGTATCTCATCCATGGTTAATACACTGTCCGCTATCACACCACCGACAACTCCTTGCCCTTCAAGTCAGCCCACTCGTAGAGAAATTCTCTATGGCCCACTCGTCGACCACAAAGAAATGGGTAAAAAACACGTTGTTGTAGCCAATATAAATAAATCATTTTTATGATAGGAGAGCCTTCTATTTGAGGTAGTCACATGATTAGCGATTTCGCAACCTGTTTATTAAGCTGGTTCTTGAAAAACTCCGCTACCTTTTAGTAAAGCTTATACAGGATACCAAGGAACTAAACCGCAACAAAGCCAGATACCGAAGCCCCTGCGCCCCGCGGCGGCCGATTCGATCCCGTGACTGTAACGGGCAAACAATGGTGCATGTATAAATAGATCTACCTCCCAACAGCAGGACACTCAACGCTGATTGGCTGTTCAAAGCCAGGGAACCCCACAACGTCACACTACTGCGAGGTATTTACCTTGACCGCTGGTGACCATACATCACTTCTTTAAAACCAGTAGTAAGCAGGCCACCAGCCAGTTAGTAGGCGAGGTCAGCTGGGATGTGACAGGGTAGCCTGTGTATGTACATGTATGTTGCAATCACTTTGTTGTTGAGCTGCATCTGAACAGCTGATTGCGGTCGGCATTCATATGACGCGTTTCACTGGTGAGGACCGTTACAATATTAACTGTCCGTTAGGTGGTTATACATCTTCGAAACGCTACACACAAACTTAGTTATTCCGGCGTGAATTTTGAGACAGCATCACGATGTCCGCGATTCGATTTCCTCGCAGGGCGAGAAACAGTGTGGTGGAGGCCCTGCGCACGGAATACCCCTCCCGTATCAGGAGCAGTATCGTTGAAGCTATGGGGACCAAGTACCCCCAGAGGGTACGGCACAGCATCGTGGAGGCACTCAACTCGGAGCAGCTGCAGGTGAAGAACAGGTGGGGATGGCTGGTCACCTTTTGCACATTCCTGATCATCACACCCGTCACGGGAATCCTCAGTGCGTTTGGTGTCATCTTTGTCAAGCTGCAGAAGGAGTTTGAAATTAGCGATCTCGCAGTCGGTATGTATGCTTCACAAACTAGTTGGCAGTTTGACCAGATGTTGTTTGTTATCGCCCAGAGGGCATATAATAATGTTGACAGAGCTTTTCTAATGTACTTCATCCCTGATAAAATAGAGACAAACGTGGAAATCTAGCGGGGCCACGTCCACACTCAGTCAATACTGTTCGGTAGAATTAACCCTTACCAAATCGCAAACTAACACAATGGCAATTTCGTCAAGTCGGGACCAAATGCCCATAGGCTTATCAAGAAAAATCTTGCGTATCAAAACCAGGTTCTCAACCAACCAGAAATGATACTTACTAAGTTACTACCGCGTGAGGAACACGGTGTACTGTTTGTTACTCATTCCCTGCAAACTTTGTTTCTCTTAACTTGGCTGACAGTTAAAAATGCTTAGCACCAATTTTCTGCTTAATAATAATATCTTTATGGAATCAGGCCCAGCTTTTGTCTGTTCATCTTCATTCGTAACAAGTTAGTAACAACATGACTTTTGTGCTTGAAATCGCGGTCTATACAAAATTTGGCCGAGCTTCATTTCCTGATGAGACAAAACACAGCAAGCTGGCAAGGCAAGCCCAGCCCGTGACAACTGATAAGACAATGCAATGGTGGTATGCATTAGCTAATAAAGTCAAATTACCGGTGTGGTGTTAATTTTGATAATTGGTAAGCACACTCCACCAGCTTAAAACCACAAGCTTAACGAGTTTAATACTATGCAAATCTGAAGCAAACTCGGAACAACACAAAATGTTGCAGGCATCACTTTAGGCGGGTCTATTGTTTCCGCTCGTTGGTTCGGCATCAGCAAGCTGGCGTCGCCGTTTAAATTAACTCAATAAATGTACATCACACGCCTCCACCATTTATAATTATATTTTTAAAAAACAAGGTGATGACCAGTGGAAGAATTGTCAGTTTAAATCATTCCCAACTGTGTTCTGTTTTTTGTTTTCTCCTTCCTTAATTAATTGAAAAACTCTCTTTGAATAATTTTGTGCGTTTACATTAAGCTGAACACTGTAATCAACATAGAGTGTTTTTTCGGGGGGGGGGAGCTTGGTTATTTGGAGATTTCATACTTTTTTTTTTATAGCTCTTTATGATTAAATGACAATAGTAAATGAGTCAAATATTTGATGAAAGACGGTTTTCCTTTATTTAAATATTCAATGTTGGATTTTTTTTTTTTTTTGGGGGGGGGGGTAAGGTAATACTCACGGGTTATTGCATAATGATCTATGTCTGAGCCGAGAGTTTGCACTGCTGTACTTTTTCGTTTCGTCATTCTCCATCTTTCAAAACTTGACAGCTGCAGGTGGCCTTTAGGTTTAAACTTGACAACCGTGAGCTGTTCAGGTTCATCTCATTAGATCATCCAGCTAGTGTAGGCCTAATAAAGTGTACTACTTGTGACGGGGTCATAAATGTTCACCCCGTCTAAAAAGGAAAGGGAGGTTTCAATGGCAGATTTTGGCTGCTCGTCGCAGGGAGCCTGATGGGGCCCAGCCGGCCCTCGTTGGCAAAATGAAAATGGCCTTGCCCACTCACAGATGAAATTCCAGGCCTGTGAGCGAAATGCGATGGCCCAATTTACAATGGTATAATGAAACCTCGTCGTATATTAATTTTAATATTTTGTGAAATCATGGAGTAAAAACAAATGGAGCCAAAAGGCCCACACTCTCTGACAATGCTCCGACTATTTTGGTAAAAATCTAAACCTCCACACCACAAAGAACTTGCTCTCACCAAACCAACAATCTACAATATGCGTTTCTAATGTTAACGTACATGTAAATGTACTGTGTACCATGTACATCGTGTAACAATAGGTTATTAATTGCTGACCTGGAAGTTTCGGTAATGTTCAAGGTTTAATCGGTCAAAAACATTGTGTTTCAATTGATTTTGCCAGAGTGTAGTGTGGGCCCCTCAGTGCGATGACCCCGCAAGTTAAAAAGAGATTAAAACCGTCTCGGAAATGTCAGATGCTTTTTGTTTCTAGTAACCGGTAAAATGATATCGCGGAGACTTGTATCTCAGAGCCCGGGAGCATGATGACAAAACGATGATTAATGTGATATTAAATACTCATTAAATTGCCATTAATTTTCACAATGCAAACACAAGTACCGATTTAGTTGATTAGCAGAGAAAAGAGATGCACGAAGGACCGATAACGATAAAATCTGAAAAGTTAAAGTTTGTGTCCAAAATTCAAAAAGTTAAATGTTTTGTTGTGCCGCAAGCGGCATGCTTTTCTCTTTTTATGCAACTCTTGTGAAGGAGTAGTGCCTTGGAAACTAATTAAGAATTGAACTTGGTGAAATCTTGTTAAACATCAGTCCAGGGTTTGCCCTTAACTTTTTCAGTGACTGGCCAGCAGGACCAGTTATCTCGGGATTTCACTAGTCCATCATCTTTTTCATTGGTCTATATTTCAAATGAAAGTAGGGAAGCTATTCAAACTGAACTCAGCCAGTCGGACCACTTGGAGTGAATTTGTTTTGAATGGCATTTGAGAATGCTGATCACTAATCTTGTTGAATTTTAGTAGTCTTTAGCATGTATACTTGGTTCAATTAATTTTGCCAGGACAGTTGATGAAAAGGTTTGTTTGTCTTAAAATTGTGACGATGAACTTTTATACCAGATCCCCCATTACCCGTTGTGAGAATTTCTTACTGACATGAATTTAATAATTTGGCGTTCATGTTAAAACTATAATCCATGTTTACACTCGTGATTTCAATTCAAATGAAAATGTATCCGTATAATACACAATACTTTCTCATGGATTTCAGTAAACACCGGCTTATTTAAGATAAGCTTACCGCAGCAGACCTTATTTGTTCAATTATACCTTTCTCTATTGTACCCACCATGGCGTTTCCGCAACCGTTTCGACACTATTTCATAAGCTTGGTATTTCACAATAAGTCCATGTATTTTGCAACGCCATTTTTAGCTCAACTGTTTTAAATTTGACATAATCGCAGTAAATCTATCGTCATTTTGTCGGTCGGTCGCCATACGGCCCAGACCCACATTAAATCTGTTGGAATATTTCTTCAGTTTAAATGTACCTGGGGTGCTTTCCACACATTGATTTTGAACAAAAGAACCATTTTTCGAGCACCAAATAGTGAGCCAAGCCATAATGTATTTCGTGAGCATCTGGTCTCTGCTACGGCCTGTGGCACAGGAACAAATTGTTGCACAGCATGCTGTGTAAAATAGGCACCCAAACAGTTATTCCAAACAGCAAGGTTTTTTTCACAGAACTCGGGAAAGTACGGGTAAAAAAAGTAAGGGTAAAAACCAAATTATATTCTTTATCCCGATGCAAAATTAACAACATTTTACATTTCGATAAGAGGTCCAGTTCTGAATTAGGAATTACTTTAGGTATACGTCTTTTGAACCCCCCCCCCCAACAAAAAAAATAAATAAATAAACTGAAAATTAGTTACTTTTGCAATCTAAAGTAAGAGCCCTTAATATTCTGTATTTCTTTGTAGTTGTTCATGGGATTATTGTGCTCAATGTTATGAAAATCGGGACTGATTAGAGGTTCAAGTAAGCATTTCAGAGATATGAAAAATATAAGCGATTTTTCTGTACTGTCCCTTAGTTATTCACAACACTTTTATTGTACTGTCTGTTTTCGTTTATATTCAGGCAAATTAAACGTTATGGGAGAATGTATCTATTGCTGTTTGAAGCTAAAATCAGTTGACCGTGCGCTCGTAATTCGCTTTTACATTCTCGAGGACCGGAAAGGGAAATTTATTTTGTTGTTTGGCTTTAAATTTAGTGCACGGTAGATCTGACACTAGGCGCGTTGGCAAAGTTGAATTTGTGAGGGTGGCTCATATTCATAAAATGATGTTTTTTTTTAACCGTAGGTTTCTAATCTCTCAATCAACCACCATTTAACAACAGACTACACTTCTTTTGAGAATAAAGGATCTTCGTGTGAAGATTTTTTGATAGGGCGTGTCGAGAAATAAATCCGCATGGTCCTGTACAGGTCTTTTGTTAGTAGTTTTGTCTGGGTAGGAACACAGCGGCAGACGCTCTACAATTTGCATGTCGTGTCATGTTGACCTTGAGAGGGACTTTTCTTAAATCAATCGCACGATTTAAACGCGCATGGAAAATGATGCAAGGTTACCTGTCTCAAATTGGAACCAGTAATTCATGGTACAAGACTTCGTCTCTTCACTTCTCCTGACCACGATTAAAAAATAAAAGGAACTATTTTGGGGTTTTCAATCGTGACAGAAGAAACCCTGCTTTTTTGTTTTGTTGAAGTTTGTTTTGAACGCATTGGTCCATGTGCAGTGTGAACTGTGGTGGTGGGATTTAAACTGAGATTCAATCAGGCAAACTGTATGACAAAAGAATAGCCGCCACACGCGCAGAATGCGTGGACATGTTCATGTACAGTACATCGTACAGGGACATCGAAAGAGCAAGAACCGTCTATGACTTGTATGCGACCAGGCTCGTCAATATTTATGAAGGCGGTGAGAGGATTGCATCATTTTTTGCAGGTACACAAGGCTTTCTTTCCCCAGGCCCCTGTGGTTGATGAAGCGGAGAAATCAACACACTCGCCCAGTTGGGTTGATGTTTACGTCAACCTCTTGCTGTGTTGTTCAACTGGGACTTTTTTCGTTCAACCTACATAGTGCATCTGTTGTATTCTACGAAATAATCTTTTCAAAACAGCTGATCTGGGTCCATTTTTATGGTCGCACAATACACAAGACACAAGCACAGGTTTGTAGAAATATCATCTGGACTTCAGGCATCCTTTTCCAGAAGAGAACGATAATTGTCGAATGTGTCTCGAATGTTTCTGCAGCGAACTATTTACGAATTTGTACAAACAAGAAGATCATTAGCAAACTATTTAGACTGTTTAGTGGTTCAGTCACCTGCCAATGAGCAGATTGGTTGGTTGTAACTGCAGACTTAAGCCATCTTAGGCCTACCGTTCGCAAGGACTCTCCACAGTCGGCGGTGGGTCCATTTTACCAATGTGCACGGACACTCAAGACCCGTGGATACCCTGGGCTCAATACTTCCTTTTGTTATTTTCAAAGAGGGGGTCTTGAAGTAGATCAAATCACCGGCTTATGCACCATCATCCTGTTTTTCCAAAAACGTTTCTACAACTGAGGCATCTTTGAATCAAGGCTACATCGGTGTGGACCCCTTCAGGTTTTTTGTTTAACTCGGCGTGCAAGAATAATATTTCAATATAAATTTTTCCCTGAACGAATTTTGACTCGTCCAAATCGGCTAAATATTGGGCCTAGCATCTGTTAATCTTTATAAACAACATTATCAAGCAACATGACTAAATGTAGAATAATAAATCGGTGATATCGGATTTATCAGAATTTGTGTTAATTTTATCTGATAGCATAGGCCTACTTGATATGAAGCTCGTTTGGTACCAGCCCCCCTGACAATATAAATAACTATCATTGTGAGTTAAATGAATATCAAATAGTGTAAATAGTTCTGGGTTTGCCCAGTGACTAGCCAGCAGGACGAGTTAGCTTGTTATTTCACTTTAGTCCACCAGCTTTTTCACTATAGTCCATATTTCATATTAAATAGGGATGCTTTCCAACACTGAACTAGCCAGTCGGACCACTTGGAGAGAATTCTGACTGTTCCTCGCAGGTGTTACAACTAGCATTGGCCAGCGGACCACTATTAAGGGAAAATGCTGTAACCATGCTTTAGTCAATATGCTGTTTTATCGTATCGCAGTACGGCTATTGTTAGTCTCAGTGGACAAGGACACCAGAAACTTTCTCAAAATAATGTTGTACCATGTGTTCTTTTCATTTCAAGTTTCAGGAAAACTACAGTTTGAAATTTATTTTCTTATTTTAAAATGAACGGCGAACTATATCTTGCCGTTCTTCTACCCTAGAGAGACAGCGAGAGAAGGGGGAAAAACCTAAACCCTAAACCCTAAAAACCCTGGTCTCTGAAGTTGACTTTCGTCAAAGCCAAATAGAGAAAACATTGTGTATTCAATGCTTTCAGTTGACTGTCTGGGGTGAACGCGTGACTTTTTACTGGTCTTGCCCAATCTCCTCCATTCGTAATAAAACACGCCACCGCTGATAAGCTTACGCAATTTGGTGTTGACGGGACACCTGGAAACTCCTCCCTGTTTTGTTCTGGAGTATTTGGTTTCGTTTTCTGACCGAATGGGCCGACACGAACCTTCACTAGAGATGTTTTTTTATGTGCTGATAAACTACTATGACATCGTTTGTGCGTGAAGTTCCGCTTGGATCGAGGCATTTGTGATTATTTGCATACAATAGCAACCCGTCAAGGCCATTGTCCAAAGGGACGTGCGTGTCTTTTGTTGTTGTTGTTGTTGACCATCGATGCAAAACACATGTCCCGACGGTTTAATTTGGGCATTGTCCTTTGACAACGATTTCATACGACTTTTCCCGAGGAAGTGTCACAAGGGGTAGTTTTATGTTCAGCAGCAGTGAAGGGATTGAAACTTTGCTAGTTGTAATAATATAACCTAAAAGAGTATAGGCTTTCAGGCGAAGCTTTGACTCTATGCTGTAACCTTTTGCGGCGGTTCTATGTAGAACTCTGCTCCTTTGCCTTAGCTCTCCTGTCTTTCAATATTCAGGACAGGAAAAAGCCATCACACTCTTACTCACTCTATGCCGTAGTTGTTAAGCCGTAGATGCGAGGAGATGGCAGCTTTTACACACAACACACTTTCTCCGCAACTCTCGATCTTCAGCAGTCCTCAGCAATTGCTCCCAGTTCTTCCCCGTCCACTCATTCACATTGTCTACCCATGTCTTTAGGACGGTGGTCGCCCTCTTTTTCTGGTTCATCCTGTTGTACCTCATAGGTCCCTAGCGTTACTGAAACCGTCCCAACTCCTTTGGAGTATGCAGCCCCGGCAGCCAAATAGGCGCACTGGTTGCGTATCACTCTCATCAACAATCACTGCCCTCGCAGGTGTCTCGCTTAAAAAGTCTCCCAGGATTCGAACTTCAATGAGTCAACCACCAGAACTTGAGATCTGTGCGCTTGGCCGTACGCAGCACGCTGTTAGTTAAACCCTTGCTCTATGGTTAAACTGGTGATATTTTCACACTATAGCACACCTCCCTCAATACCCCCAACCCATCCCACTTTCCGACTGCGTCATGGATATTTTTTCCTGCCCTAAAAAACTAGCCGAATCATTGTGTCTTGTGTTGTTGATGAAGTTAACGGTAGTAGTTGGTAGCATTCACACAAACAATCATACTGGACTTTCACCTTATTGTTTGTGCACACACAAGTTGGAAGGTCAATGGTGTTCTGAACAGGCCTAACATAGAGTTTATTGACTTGTTTCCACCCCCCCCCCCCCCCAATTCTACTCGCCCCGAGATCGTGACCACCTGAAAATCTCAACGGATAGAACATGGAGGAAGACAATAAGATGATACAAGAAGAAAGAAAATATGAATAAATGGAATTAAATATCTCTTGAGTAATTGTATTGGGATGAAGTTTTTTCCATACACATAGATGTTTAAAAAGCTCTGTTCGGTGCTTTCCCGAGTACTGCGGGCAAAAAAGAAGAATTTTTTTTGTTACAGACGTAATGTTTGGGGTTGGATTCGAACCCACGAAGCCTGCATTCTAGAGCAGATATCGTAACCACTAGACAACCAAGCGTTTCAGGCGACGAGAGACCTGTTCGAACCCATGTTCGAATCAGACATAGGATTTAAAAAAAAAAAAAAAACCGGGCTATCTACAAAATGTGTTCCTCCATTGGGCTGTGTACAAATCATGCTCGAAAGTCAGGTCGCTGTGGCTCTTTTGTAAACATGTGACATCACAGGTTACATGATCTGTTGGTCCGCTGTAGTCCTCGGTTGTTACTTCGTTTGAGAGATTTCAGCCATTTTGTGCCCTTCGGAGAGAGGATAGCCCGTTGTTTTCTCGAACAATCCTTGAACCAATTATCAGTAAACCATGTCCGTGGCTGATTTAACCGTTGATTAGATGGTAACCCTGGTTTAATCTTGGTTTAATCGTTATTAAACAGTGGATTCGAGGTTAAATTCAGGTTTGTGATGCACTACATTTTCCAATAGATTAGAGTCCTCATGAAAGTAGGCATTAACATTACAAGTCTCTAACCTCGTGTTAAAATGATCAAAAATGCAATTGTGTTTGATACCCTTCCAGTGCAAACTTTGTCAACATCCTTTAACATCCAATGACGTCACAGTTCGCATGGATTATTTTTTGTACTGGAAATGATTATTTAGTTCCTGAATTTTAATGAAATTCAATCACATTAAAGGCATTGACTTTGACCTTTTAACTGATGCAAACATTCATCTTCTGAATGTACAGACCCATTTGTGGTTGACATCCAATGACGTCATGTAGTCAAATTTCGCTCCGAAAGAGTATTACAAAAATAGCACTTTACACCATTTTAACGTGGGGTAGAGACTTTATCCCACATTCACAAGGACTCTATCTATTGATAAATGAGTGCATCACGAAACTGAATTCCTACCTCTATGGTCCTTGGAACCCTCTTCAGCAAGACCTTTTTAAGGGGGGGGGGGTTACTGCACCATAGATAACAGTTGACCGTTATTCAAACAGATTGCGCAGCTGTTCTTAATTAAAGATAAACCGATGTTTGTCCATCAACACCGGTGACATTACGGCGGAAATATTTTTGTAGGAATATACCGCTGTTGTTGTTGTTGTTGTTGTTGGGGGCTTTTTTTGGGGGGGGGCAAGAGAATGATCCACGCGCCAATTGTCCCTATATACGCCTACCACAAGTCAACCTCTACTCGAATAAGAAACAACGAGAACAATCGTTTGTTTTATATTTGAAGAAAGATTTTTCTGTCTCTCAGTATTTTCGCTCATTTTATATTATTCATTTTTGTCCTTTAAAGCTGAATGTAGTTACAACGCATGAGTGCCTCATCTGATACTGACCAATAGCGAAAGAGACATTCTTAATATCGAACCGTTTTGCATAAAGTGAACAATTGCCGAAGATGGTTTCTCCGAGTATATGTTGGTTTGGTGGTATGGGATGTGGATGGCCAGGGAACCTCTACACGACTAAGTCTCAGCTTTACTTATACAGTCATCGGTCATTGGCAAGAACCAATCTATCGATAAATCGATCAATTGATCATTTGATCAATCAATTAATCAATCAATATGATATTTTCAGTGAAACACAAGCTGCCAGTAAGCAGAGTATTGTTCACCAGACGTATGCCCTTGTATGCCCCTCTATCGATCCCATTCTTTCGTCCAAAGTCAAACATCTCCCTTTAGGCCTATACACAATTGCTTCTTGGCCCACTGTTCCTTTTTTTGCAGCTGAACCAACCTTTATTTCATTCCCTTGTATGCCCCTCTATCGATCCCATTCTTTCGTCCAAAGTCAAACATCTCCCTTTAGGCCTATACACAATTGCTTCTTGGCCCACTGTTCCCTTTTTTGCAGCTGAACCAACCTTTATTTCATTTCTTTTTACAGGTTGGATCGGCTCCTTGGCGTTTGGTATCATGTTCGCCGCATCGCCATTTTCAACGGGACTGTTCAAGCGGTTTGGCCACCGTGCCGTCACCATAGCGGGCGTCCTCCTATGCAGCGGGGGGCTCTTGGTCTCCAGTTTTGTCCCCCACCCGCATTTTCTCTTCCTCACCTACAGTCTCCTCTTTGGGATCGGCAGTAACTTTATCGATAACACATCTCTGAATCTGGTGGGGGCGTACTTCCCAAGGAAAAACAGTGCAAGGTCGACGTGTTTTGCTACCCTTGGATGGAGTGTTGGTAAGAGAACTTCCGTTGTATTATTTTTTTAAAATAGTATATCTTTCATGTGATGAAACTACGGGAGTTGGCACTGGGACCAGCAGGCCTGAAGATACCTGTGTATAGAGAGAGAGAGAGAGAGAGAGAGAGAGAGAGAGAGAGAGAGAGAGAGAGAGAGATGATGGTGAATAAGAGACAGTTTTAGATGTGGGAGGAAACCCCCAGTATATATGGTTAGTGACTGAAAACCAGGATTCGAACCGGGCACACAGAGGTGAAACACAGGGAAGAAACCACCGAGCCAATCCGAATACCCCGTTTCGGGAGAAACAAACAAAATATTCCAAGTCGGCACGAACTGCAAATGTTTTCCCCTGCCATTTTATTATTTTTATAAACACAACACACCTCAATAAAAAATCAAAGCAAATACAACACCTGCAAAATAAAAACCTAAGTCAATCCAATAAGGAAAGGGCAAACAACGAAGCTTTGGACATCGAAAATTATGCAAAGATTAGATAACACCTTAACCGATTGCCAAATGACGCACTCGATCGAACGATCTCTGGGTTGATTGAAGGCATATAAAAACCAATCTTTATCAAGTCGACCACTTCTATGGGTCATTACTCTACATTTATTCTACAACAACTATACAGTTATTAGAGCTTGGGCCCTCACGAACACCTGTTTGTTTTCTTGGAAGTTTGAATTCAGGTTTTGTCATTTCCTCTTGTGCATCCCATTCAATCACGACAGTTTGTCATTTACCCGTTATTAGTCATTGAGTTCAGTCGACATTCCTCTCTGTGATGGTTCTGGGGTTTTCCGAAGTAAGCCGTTTTTTCCTTTCCACGTAGAATTGGTACAAGAAACCACTGTGTGATCATGATCCTCAAAGACTGAGCTTTCAAACAATGCGGTGATTTTTTTGTTGTGATTGAAAATTCCCATGGACATATTGTATTGACCCATATTGTGTGAAGTGTATACATAAAATTCAGTAAACTCACTTTTGGCTCTTGTCCAAGTACATGTAGGCCTTCGCACTCCGAAAGTTTGTTTACCAATTAATTTGTCCGATCGCCTTATCAACTGGCAATACCAACAACGCCGAGTAGAGATGCAGAATAGACAAGCTTAACGAAAACAAGTTATTTTATTTAGTGTCAACCTAATTACAAAGTTCAAAGAAGTATTCGTCATGCAATACAAATGCGTGCAAATCTATCTCCTGGTGTTAAATTCAAAGGTGATAAAAACTTTTGCAATTCAACTTTCATTAGATATCTGTCAGATTGCATCGAAGAGTGAAAAAAACACCACTAAAAGTTAAAGCATGAAATATTATCGGGTAATTCATAGACAACCAATGAAACATTGAATTTTGAAATTTAGATTATTTCTTTTCAGAAAAAAGATAAATTACATAACAGAGAAGTGATATTCACTATTGAGTTGACGCGGTAAGAAAAGTGCGTTCAAGTGAGACTTCCACAGAAAAAGACTATAAGACCTATATCCAAATTTCCATGGCTATTTCAGGCAGTATGATTGGGTTTTGGGAATGGAAGACGATGAAACAAATGAACGGAGGGCTTTATTTTAAATAATCAATATGTGCATAATTTTATAAGGCTGTTCAGCAGCAAAATTGACGGGAACTAGTCACAAGCAACTGAAATTCGCCCGGTAATCTGTTTGTTCCTGCTAAGTACGATTTATCATTTGATTCGTAAGCATAGCAAGTGAAATTATTTATTGCAAGTGACATTATTTATTGAAATTCGTCTGGTAATCTGAAATTGGGTCGGTCTTGCAAGAGGGCAGTTTTTGGCTAAATGTTTTGTTCGTTTTGTGTTTTTTTTAGGTTCCCTGACTCTGAATCCTGGTTTGGAATTCCTCTCTGACGTCATCGGATGGAGAGGCGCCTTCAGGGTTTGTAGCGGGGGTCTCTTTATAATCGGAATGCTGTCCGCCCTGACCTTCCGGCCCCCTCCCCAGAAATACACCGATATGATCGCCAAGATGGAGCACGAAAGACAGCAACAAAAGCTTCTTCGGAAAGCCTCCGTCGTGTCTGCCAGCAGCGGGACCGGCAAGGCGGCAGATGAACCCCAGAGACAGCCCTCGACATCCGTGAGCAGCAGCACCAGCACCGCCCAGCCCGTCCCCACCGTCCACGAGAAACACACCTTGAAGCAGTACATCAAGACGTTCGCCAGGGCCTTCAAAGCGCCTGGAATCGTCTTGTGGTTCTTGGTCAATATCTCAATGAACCTCTCTCTCATCTTCCCATTTGTTAACATGGTAATTGCTTTTGCCTTTTTCAATTGTATCTATCAAGCATATCAGCATGAGAAAGTTTAACCAAAAGGGCAAATCAAGTTTACATTTCCGCTCGACAACGTGTAAAATGCGCGGTCCCTGTCGTGTTCCATTTCAATTATCAACGTAAAGTTTCGTAGAAGGCCACTACCAGTTCATGGGGTCACCATAAGGCGAGTTCGAAAGATAGGGTCAATCCTAACAGTGACTTGCTGGTCATCATTAGGGGACTCCTGGCTGGTTTTTTAAAACTATTATTGGGATAAAACTGTTTGTGGTTTTGGCAAAGAAAACAAAATGAATCCATACCGAGCAAGGCCAAATGTCATAACATATTACAGTATTAGACGGTATAGACAAGAGTACGCCGAATTGAGGTTCGTTATACATCAACATCCTTCATCTAGGCCTACTGTAACAACCAACCATTTGGAAGGCTGCACTTTCTCCTTGCGGGGTTGGTTTGGGGTTAGATATAAAAGGTTTTAATTTAGTATGCGAGTCGTGGGACGATTTTTGTATTAAGACCCGATGGATCCAATAAAATTGTAGAAACCCTTACCACTCACTGTGTGTGTAAGCTCCGCCGCGTACCCTGTATACACAAAGGTGATGATAGATGAATTATCAATTCAATCATAAGGGACCAGACTTCTGATATTTTGTAAAGTCAGGTAAAAAACTTTACAAGCTTGAAAGTAAACTCATCCCATGAGAACAAAGTTAACAAACAAAGGGCTAGTGACACTGTTTGGAAGGAAGGAACAAAGCTACCGCCTTAGCACCCCCTCTTTTTCTTTTTAACTTTGTAACTTTTTCTTCAAAACAACACACATTATATAGAAATTTACGACCACTACTTGAGGGTACACACATGCGCACATTTCTTTGGGAGGAGCGTTGACCCTGAGAGAGGAGCCGTTGTCGTGGTCTCGACGTTTCGAAGAGTACACTCTGCTGGTCTTCATTTCCCTGAAAAGACGAGCAGATTACTCTGTTCGATACCGGAACATCAGTTTTTATTTTCATAGCCAGCACTCCTTCCAAAAGAGAATTACACAATGGTTGTACCTGCAAGTTTACTATAGTTATAATTATTTCCTACTCGCCACACCATGCACAGCTATCACACATCATACAAGATATGCCTACACAAGTATAGCATTAAGGGGGCACTTGGATTGGGCGCTTTGGGCTGTACACTAAAGCGGGTTTTTCTAATGAATTTGGTTGGAAAGATATTTTTAAACTAGAATGTAATGGTTCGAATAAATATCCCTCATGTGTAATTTCATGACAGAACACGGTCCGCCATACTGGTAAACCAAATTTTTGACTCGAACAAATGGTGGACTGTATGGTTCCGGTATGGTTGTATTTCCAGAGACACATTAATGTTGTTTAATCACTTATCACTAATTACAACACACTGTAGGTGTTTTGTGCATAAACAACACTTAAAAAAGAAGTAATTCCAAACAGCATTTTGGGAGATTTTAAGGCAAGGTTCCCCTTGAACAACGGTGTGTTTCATAGCAAATGTAAACATGGAAAATAGTAAATGAACGTTCTTGACTCTTAACAGATCAAATTCATGACAACGATTGGGATACCAGAGGAGAAGGGTAGTTTCATCTTGACCATATTGGGAGTTGGAGATCTCCTGGGCAGGGGAATTGCCGCTTTCTTCGGCGACTATCTACCCATGAGTAGCATCTACGTCTACCCAGTCAGCTGCTCTATCATGGGGGTGGCCACATTTTGTCTTCTTTTGATCAAATCAATCAACGGCATGTATGCTTTCGCTGTGGGTGAGTGATCTTTATCCTGGATACTTTGTTGGGGTTATTTGTAACAAAACTTTGAAAGTGGTCGGTTCATATTGCTAATGCATTGCAAGCTAGTTACGTAGTTAACACGTGGACCCGTAATAAACAAAGGCCCTATTTTCGAACCCTGCCCATATTTTATACTTTCATTGACTAGTTGGTCTCGTTGGTTACTCTTGTGCAATGAGAGGCACGTGGTACAAATTCTTGCTGGAAAAGAGCTAACAAGCCCTTAGTTCGGGTTTGAAACTACGGCACCAACTCCAATCCCTTTTTTTCTCAAACAGTTACCGATGTGGCAGCACAAATTATGCAACCATAACTGTTACAAAAATCCATGTTTAAACAGAAAACTAAATTTTATTTAATCAACAATTATTGTTAAAGCTGTTCAACAAAAAAATGGTGCATATCATCATTTACCGTTACTAAGCAAGAATTATCATGGGATTTTGGATGGTAACGTGTTTCTGCTGAGCAAGATTTGTCTTTTTGTGCTTAATAGCCTATGGAATTGAACCCTACGGTGGCACTGTAGCAATAATCAGAGAGGCTGTTTGTAGAAAACATGAGTCTGTGCATGTCTACACCGGTGATCGTGGTGAAAGAAAGCCTAATAAGTTGCGATGAGAAAGAAACTGCCTGAAATTTCGGACGGATTTGATGCTAAGTGTAGGGAGATCTGCTCATTTCCTCCGCGATAGTTCAGTGACCTTGATCAGAAAGTACATTGCGCTCGGACAACTACCCTTTGCCTGTTCCCAATAAGCACCGATGTGCCCCCCGCCCCCCAGTTGCAGCACGTCTTCAACCCAGAGCACACGTGAACCTATGCGGATACGGGTTACCAGCGGGAAGCTGGTGCGCCCTGCAAGGGAGGCATGTTTTGCTGTTAAAATAACATGGATTGAGACACGGAAGGGACAAGTTTGGCATACGTCACGCACACGTCAGCCGTACGTGTGAAGGCCGGAAGTTGACCGGGACCGTGTGAACGACACTGCCCTAACAATGGTCGTGCAAATTTGTTGAGATGGTTAGATTAGAGCACCAGACACTTTCAGGAAAACAGTCTGCTTGAAATTTCGTTACTCTTGCTTCAGAAAAATCTAACTCAATATGCCAAAAAGTTTGAAGTGAAGAAACCCTTCTGACATTTCCCATCATTGTTTTGAACTTTTGCTTAACGTTGTAAATGTGTGTACTTTCAATCGACCTCTGGCTGCGAATACATTTTTATAGTAAATAAGCAATTTCAAATCAAACGAAATATGACACAGCCTTTTGTTCACAAGGCCTTTAATGCGTTTTTCTTAAAAGCCAAATCGCGAGGCTGCATCAACATGAACATTGGATGATAGTGTCGAGGAAAGATTTAAGTGAATGTGAAGTCCATCAAAAAACTGGGGGAAAACACCTTTAGTTTCTTGTTTTTTGGTTTCTTACTGTAAGATAATTTCCACCCGTTAGTAAATTAGGTTATTAAAGGCACATTCGCAGAACTTTCTCTAAACCTTATATCAAGCATTTGGCTTTATAAAGCTGTTGGTTGATAATGGAATCTTAAAACCGTTAGCCATGAAATAAAAAGATAATAAAGCTTATTGTTTTGTAAAAGCTCAGTTGAATGCAAACAGGTGATAACATGTAGGCTATCTGTGACGTCATTGAAATAAAAACACTGCCGGGGGGAAAAGCTCTGCTTATGGAAATAATGGTGTTCGAAATCATTCACGATGGCGTGCAAATTAAGTCTATGGATATATCCGTTGATTTCTCGAAAGCAATTTCTAAATTCCAGTTTGCTTTCAACGAAAAAATAATTTAAGATTTGTCTGTGAATGAGTTGACTTTTTCCTTTAGTGACTCTAAGTAACAAATATCTGAAAATATTCAATTCATTTCAATTCAACTGTACATTTTTATTTCCATACGCAATTCACGATAATGGTGAAAGTTTCATTGCGAGTTCCACTAAACAGTCGTATGATGCCAGTTCCGAATGGAAGACTTGAAGTGCATGTGCCAGACGGTGTTGTTTTGATGATGGCGGGAACGAATCCGCCGCATTTGTTTGTCCAGAGAAAACGCCTCGGTTCCCAACCTCCGTGGTTCCTCAAAGGAACCATGGTGTTTAAGTTCTATCTTATGGTGAACCATGGGGATGAACGTTCCCGATAATTCATGTCATTTCCGTGAGGGTGTAATGCAAGTTCTGCGGGAACTTTTAACAGTTCAGGTTTAGTGAAAGAAAACGTTTGAAAAGTCGCTATAGTTGTTTCCCAAGCTGTCAAGCGTGGCATGCGCACTGGGTAGTTCTCTTCAAGTTTAGACTTCCCAAAACCGCCATGCGATTTTTTTTCATAGTCAACATGATTAACATCCGGGCTACACTCAAAGTAAAGTGCGCGTTGAGAAACCTTGTTAATTCAAACTTTTATAAAAAAATGACCTCATTATCTCGATCATAATGCAACATGGACATTTTGACAACAGTGTTGCGGTACCCGCTGCTTAAAAAGAACGGATTCGAACTGTCTCTAGCTGACGGGCAATCTCGGTGGACTAGTGGTAAGACAAAGGCCGTGGGTTCGAACCCACCCGGCTAGTTTGCCTGCCCAACACATATTTGAAGGGAGACAATATTTCGCAGATAAGCACTGTGGCCTTATGCAAAAATAGGGCCCATCATTCGGTGAAACTTTTACAAATTAATGACGGTATTTTAATCAAATCTTTACCCATCTTTGTTTACAGTTATTGGGTTCTTCACCGGTGTTGTAAACAGCATGTTATTCAAGGCGTGCATGGATTTGTTCGGTAGTAATATACTTGCAGAGTCATGGACAATTACACTACTCGGTGCTGGCGTGGGGATATCAGTCGGGCCGACGGTAGCAGGTACGTATTTCCGGCTTACCTTTCACCCAGAGCGTCTGGTAGCTAGACTATCTGTGAAACAATGGCAGTTTTATCATTCGTTGCCATTGTCTGTGACCCAGAAAAGGAGCACCATAACCTGATTGTTCCCTTTTTGTTTCAATGCTGAAACATTTTTGACACTGATTCATACACTACGGAGTGCATGATTCATTTTTGATGAATTTGCGTGTAAACACACTTTATTAACTTGTTTCTTTCAATCTTCGGCTGAGCACATGCAGATACATGAGCTTTTTAGAAGGTGACATCTGTCCAAAAGTCCGGCCAAAGTGTAAAGAACAGCTGATAAAACAGTCATAAATTATTTTGAGTTTAAGGCTGACGTTTTAACTGCACCTTTGTACTCTTCAACAACACAGAGATATCAGATCTATATGGACAACTTAAGATGTTTTTAACTTTTGGAAATTTTCTCGCTGGGAGAACATTTCTTTACATACGCAGAGGTTAAGTAAGAAATCAACAAGAATTCACAATGAAAAAATGTTTAAATATAAAGTGTGACGGATCAGTTTGCTTGTTTTATAACTCAGTGTTTGTGTTTCAACTTGAAATTGATAGGTCTTTTTGTTGGGGGGGGGGGGTGTTGAACAAGATAAACTATTCAGTTAAGCCCATAAGTAGTGCAGATAAGTCCAGGTACCAGATTAAACAGGTGCCAAAGTCTACATCGGGTGATGCTGAAAGTGTTTACAATTCAAATCTATGTTAAGTTGAAGAGAAAATGATTACAATGTCGGCTAATGTATGCCGGTTGTGTGTGTTTTTTCATTTGTTTTGACGATTGTTCTGCAAATAAAACTTTAAAATCTGAAACCACTTTTAAAATAGCATTTTCACGGAATCTGATGAATTTTTGCAAGACGGGATTTCCCAGTTTACAGTTAGTTGTTTTTCGTAGAAGATTGTTGAACTTTGTGAAACCAGGGGGCGTACTTCACACAATGCTTCGCCCCTTATGAACTTAACACTTCTGTTCATGTTTTGAGCTTTTAGTTTTAATTGGGGCCATTCCGGGAGTTTTTGTTTGTTGTTGCTATAAAATAGTTGTGCTAATGTTTTTCTGTTTATCTGAAAACTCAATGATTTTGTTTGATTTGATTAAAGTTGAATTTATTCGGATGAAAGACCACAGCAAGAACAGGAGGGTAACAATGGAAATAAAAGAAGAAAAGTATAGAAAACGCTAGAAAACAAAATTATCAAAGGGATAGCTGCCCCAAAAGCCAATAACTTAGTCTTGTTTCCATTGGGATTCTTACAGTAAAGTGGCAAAAACACGAACATTAAGAAAGGAATAGGTGTTCAAAAAACAAACAGACCTAGAGATTTTAAAAATGGATGGATAAACAAAGCTATACAACCAAACAACAGTAAATTAAGTAATTAATTACAAACACATTAACAGTTGAAATGAAAAGCACCGTAAAAGAAGGTGTGAAACTCATTAAATTCATAATTCCAATTTGTCCAATGATCTATAGGTGCGGCATATGATTACACCCAGCAATTCGACATCGCATTTTACGTTGGAGGATCAATGTTCGTCCTAGCCGCTCTGCTGTCATTCATCATTCCATTCGTGCAGAAATCCAAAGGATGGACCCCACAACGGATCACCAAGACCGGCAGTACAACGTCAAACTCTTCTAGCTTGGACACCGTGGATGAAGGCGAAGAGATTGCAGAACGCGTCTGGGTTGTGTGAGGTAGCACTTCAAGAGCTTTACCACCGTCATCATCATCATCAGGATTACGTCATTAAAATGAATGAGACTTTCATGAGCAGCCCCTTGGAGCTAAACACTCCAGAAAAAGATAAGTTACAATGTGAGAGTTCGGGAGTGCCGTTGAGTCGGCCGTCACGGCCGTTCCGTGAAGCGTCTCGCCCCGTCTAAATGCCATCGGTACCAGATGGAACTCGGAAACAATCAGTACATTTTGAGAATTTGAGATATCATAGAATATCATAGAATGATGATATTGTGCACAATGTCCCGGAATCTCTTTGGCTACATGGAACATACGATGTGTCAGGACTTCCGGTCTGATGTCACCCATCAGCAGTCGTGGCAACTTACGCCACTTCTACGCATGCCTGATTGTTATGAATTGTTGTTCTAAATTGTAGAAAGTTACATGAATACTCGTGTACTCGATTTTTTTTTAATGAACAATTTCTCTGGTTAAATCATGAGTGATATGTGGCCTATATTAGGCAACTGAACACCTCAAGTGCCGAAGAACTGCTCTTTCTCAACAAGCTGAATTTGCAAGTTTCTTCAATCGCTCTTTAAATTGAGTACTCAAACAACTGAAAAAGCATAAAATCAGGAAATTTAGCTTTGCTGAAAGATAAATAACATCTCAGGTGATACTTTTTCAAACAAGCAGTAAAACTTTTAGCTTAATCAAATATTTTGTGTGTGACAATCCGCATGACGAAAGTGTTTTCCTCCCGCCATGTCCAAACCACCTCGTCAATAATGTCACTTTCAACAAAACCGCCTTTTGCGGGATTGTGTTGCAGTGATCAAGTCACAGTCGTCGATCGATCCCAGAGTCGGGGGATAAGGTTGTACTCCAGCTATTGTCTTGTAATGCGAGCTATCAGAGTCTGCCTTAATGATTATTCATGACCAGATAGCGTGATACAACAGCAAAAGGAAAAGCGAAAAACAGCCCCTGGAAAAGGCGGGAACTTATCTAGGTATGCAGAAGCCTCCCCCCAGACAGGTGTTGGAATTGAAACTTTGGATCTAATAGCCCTATTTAGTTCTACCGCTTTGACATGCAGAGACTGTGCTGTGCCTTATAAAATTGTTTACCTGCATCGGATTTCGAGTCGAGATCGATGGCATGGTGATCATAAAGTTGATGTAGGTTGCAATTCAAAGGTAAAACTCTGTGTTTGTGACGATAGTGGAACTGTCTAATGGTTCACGTGATCTTGCAGCCACTAAGGTCTGATGTGCGTAAAAGGGTAAAAGTTTCTTACACACTGGCGTCATTAAAGTTTAGCCTACACGCCACGCCCTTTTTGGGGATTCGTCTGGCGAAAGTAATCTCATGAACTAGTGGTTCATGTGAGTAGCTTAGATACACTCAGTTTCGGTTCACATAGAAAATTGTTTCACTATCACTATCAGATCCTTTGAGAAATCCGGTGCTCGATCTTCCATCGTGTAAACTTTTATTCAAACTTGTATTCTGATACGGACACATTTGAAAACGAAGCCATTTGCACGTTTCTTTTATTTCAAACAAGGCGATCCTTTATTTTATTTTTTTTTTTTTTTTGGGGGGGTGGTAGTGAAACCGTATGCTGCTGTAGATAGTACTTTTGAAACTCGAGCCCAGAAGGTCTGGACAGTTAAATTGTGTAAATAATACGGGACTTGGTGTAGCACAGTTTTTATCCAGAGTTCCTCTGGAGTTGAAACAGGTGTTCTGGCGTCTAGCCTTGATTCACGCCGTTAGTGGTTAGTTTTGAACCCATGGTCGAATTAGTTTTTCCTTTCATGGGTCGCCACAACTACGAGTTGTGGCTCAACTGTTAAAGAAATCAACAACTGAAGCCTGGGAAACAGACTGTGTATTGAAACAGACGGTGTAAATTGCCGCGATTGTACGCTGCTGTTTTTTCCACTTTACTTTTAACGGACGCATCACCGCATGAGATGGAAGTCACATACCTTTGCGGTGTATACCAACCACGGCGATTGGAATTTTGGAAAAAATTATGCAAACTCCGAACGGCCTTCTCGTAACGAAGCAACACGTTCTTCTGACCCGGATTGTAAATTGCTTTTGAAATTAAGTGCTATTTAATTTCGGTCACAATATATTCAATCGATTACAAAGTTTGATGTTTGGTTTCGGGTTTTTTATGAATAACAATTTGACATTTGTTCCGATAACCTCCTTGACCTTGTGTCCTTGGGTTTTCACAACGAAGCAGTTTTTTTTGCGCTTGTTAACACCTTTTCTTAATGAATGCAAGTGATCCGATACTCGCCCCTTTCTGGTCTTCGTACCTTGCGACAGAGGTGGCATTGTCGTGAAAAACTAACGTGCTTTACAATTAATTGTCTGGATGTGTTTTGTTGATGCCACGACAAAAAATGTTAATATATACATTTCTTTGACCACAAACGCAGCCTTTGACAAAAGGGAATATTCAGGTTATTTAATATTGAAATATCTAATTGCAATAAGCTAAATTTGATAGTCGGTTGACGGAGCCTATTGTGGGTACTGATTTGTATTTCAGCAAGAAGCGGTTTTTGTTAAACACAAACAAAAACACATTCTCCTGATTTAAATTGACTTCGCTGTATACAAAGGTCCATCTGTTCAGCGATTATTGTAAACTAGGGCCCAATTTCATAGAGCTGCTAAATAGAAACTATAATTGCGTAACGATTTACTGCTTAGCACAAATGAGCAGGATATACTAGTCAAAGGCAGCACACATAATTATGAAATTGTTGGCTGGTAACCTTATTCTGCTCAGAATTATTTTGTTGTGCTTACTGCTTAGCTACTTGTTTGTGCTTAAGCAGCTCTATGAAATTGGGTCCGTGCTATAATGTCAGAACACTGCTTAATAATGTGTATTGAGAATATTTTTTTCTGGATCAGGAGCGAAGTCGATTGATTAGTTTGTTTTATGTGGACCCAAATGTGGGTCTGCCCTCTGTGGCCTTATACTTCCGCGTCAGGTTTGATCCGGAAGGGGTAAGTTTTGAGCCTGAATGGGTCAGTTGTTGTACCGGTATTCTTTGTTGAATCCACGCGGCTATGTAGTCGACTTGTCTCGTTCTCTACGCACATGAATAATGGATTATGGGTTCTGTTAATTAAACATTATTCATGACACCCATTATGTGAAGTTATATGGGACCTCATTGTGAATAACAATGAGTATGACTGGATCGAGGAACGAGACTGATAGTGAATATTATACCATTGCATTGTGAATATTCATGATCTGTTTTGCGTTTATACGCACATAATAAGTATGAAGAGTGAGACAACAAGAGTCATTTAATATCTGCATAACTGATTTAATAAGGAAGTAGCTCGGTGGATTTTGAAAGTGCGTTAGTTACGCTGTTCCCTTAGAGTACAAAACGGTGCACTCCCGGGGTACCTGTCTCTCTAATTAGGCCCTTTTCGAAATCATGGCTTGGGCTTGGGCTCGGGCTGTGCCTGTTGGAAGCCCATACCGAACGCACACGTTTTCACAGAAACTGAAGAAGCCTATACGCCATGAAGCCCGAGCCGTATAAGCTTGGTTTCGACAAGGCCGTCAGGTGCCTTATTCGCTGTTGTTGTCAGCTTGTACTATACCATAGTTTTAAACTTGTTATCATTATTTTAATCGGTAGTTTATTAGCCAATTAAGTGCAATTGTTTTAGATAATGTGAAAACAAAAGTAATCCACGTGATAAAGTAATGTTATGTACATTGTGTACATTCGTATTTAAGTTTTATTATGTAAATATATATTAACTCAAAGAATATAGAGGGAAGAGAGGTTATTAGTAGTTATTAGAAATAATTGTATTTTAACAACAAATTATCATGATACAAATGAAGTAGTTTATTTTAGCAGCACCTCAGATTTTAATAAGCTAAATAATGTTATAACCAGATACTAAATGTTGATTTCTTTGTATCCACTTTAGGCTAGTTGAACTATTAAAAATGCAGCAAGTATCAATGTAGTTGGGTAGAAAGGAAATCTTGTGTACAGTCATAGATGACATTCTAATTGATTATTATTTGTAACTATAGTTCAGCACAAAGTTACTGTTAGTTTGGAAAATTGAAACATAGCTTAATCAAGGTTATTTGATTTTGCTTTAAAGAGTATATAAAATTAGAGCTAAAGACAACATGCCCTTTGCACTTTGCAAAGAGGGTTGTAGATAAGAGTAAATAAATTGTTGCCAAACAAGAGATAAAACGATCCTGTGGATTAAACAAATGAAACGCTTAATTCAAGATATTTACGTAATTTCAAAAAATTCCCGAAACGTATGGTTCCTCGTTATAAGGCATCAATATTCCTTTCGATGTTACTTCATCTGAAAACTCCACCGTTATTCAAAGAAGAACGTTGTAACTTTTGAAAGAGCAATTTGGCTTGATTATACCGTGCAAATCCGTGTTCGAACTTCCACGTACATTATTGATTTCGAAACCTTCAGTTCTTATTGCTTTAACTTAAGATCGAAGAACGTTCGAATACGCATGGGACTTCCAAGGTCAGTTACGGAATTTAAACTAGAAGTACACCAGTTATAGGAGTTTGGAATACGCCCATTGTTTTTGGTTTTTTTCCCTTCTTCTTCTTCTTCTTCTTCTTCAACGTCTTAAACATTCTAGTTACATTAATATTAATGCTGCAATCATCTTGATTTTGGGAATTCCGACTCTTTCAAATCGTCTTGGATGAAAAGTCGTCTGGCCCCGTTTATGTATACTGAAAATTAGCATTCATGTTTCGCAAATGCGTGCAGGGAACATGACACAGCACTACGATGAAGGTCTTATATTAATTAAACGATCTTCAGACGGGATCTGTATATCTGTCCCTGCTGGTTTTATTTGTTCATATTATGTAAGAGTCATAAGTATTCTTATCGCAGTGCTCCCAAAAGATAGTGTTGTTATTTCGTAATAACGGACGCGGCATATAATCACAATGGTTGGGAACAGTAAACACAGTTAAAATACAATTAGATGTAAACTCTGTAGCTTACAACGGGGTTGGACAAGACTGGAGTAAACTATGTAATAGTACACTGGAGTAAACTAGTTAGCCTGTCGGTCTCTTCTTCTACTCACTCCCTCCTTGTAACTGGATGAAAGATGGTCATTTACACAAAATACTTGTTTTGAAATAAAGTCAGTATTCGAGAAAACTGTATCTGAAAACCTATAAAGAAAAATGCTGTAGCTGATTTCGGTTGTCGCAACCAAAATTAAGAACAGTGTGTTAACATGCTGAAAATTGTGCATGTTTTTTTCACTGTTTTCTCTTGACTTGCACAACGGATTAAGCCCAAGCTCACCGGTTTGAAAACATAAACACTGTCTGCGACCATTTTTGTCAGCTCTACTAATCCTGTATAGGCCTAATACCTTTAAAGTCTTCCCTTAGTTCTGTATTCGGGATAAACAAACCATCAGAACTCATCCATCATGTTTCCCCCCAATTTGGAACAAAACAAAAAGCTGTGTCAATTCAGAAAAGTGTCTCTCACAGAAAATGGATTATGCCAAATTTACTATTTCTACACTTACAAGTTAGGGGCCTAACCCTTGTTATCTCACTGTTTAGAGATGACATTAACTTTTAAATTATGAATTCATATATAGCTTTGAGAGTACAATATTATATTTCGATGTCATCACAACCTAACAGGCCTATTTAATCAAACTATAATAAATTTATATATAATCGAATACAATGAAAGCCTTTACACCCCAAGAGTACAGTGCCAGTGTCTAAATTAGGCCTATTCGATTCAGGTGTCGGAATCAAAAAAATAAAATTTTATACGAAATACACAACATGGAACGCACAATAGTTATGTTTTTTGTATTGCTTGTCATAACAATTTCAGAGAAACAGTGTATTTTGTATAATTATTCCGTAATTTTGTAATCGATTTGTAACCAAACTATTATAATTAAACACAGTGAAAGCCGCGTTACCTCGAGGTAAACTATGCCAATGGACGAACTTTTCGATTCTGAATCCAATCGAAACTGAAAATATATTTGTGAGGGTACTGGATGTCGGTTGTGTCAAGAATGAACATCCGGTCTTACCGGAAATTGTCATTGGACAGTCGTTAACTTTTATCAGAAGTCTTCTATAACGAATATTTGTTCTTTTCTTGCAGTGAAGTATTTTGCTTATAAAATAAGGTATATATAGTATCGTACTTTGATTTACTACATATTTTTTGTCCATTAAGAAATGGATTTTCTGTTACCAAAAGCACTGCAAATAATACCTCCAAATTACATGTGAATGATTCTTGAATATTTGTGTGCGTTTTTGTTGCGGCTGTTCAATTGATCGTAGAAGTCAATTCAACAGTATATAAGCAACTTGACGAAGATGTTAACAGTTCAAACTATCAAACCTTTTTGATAAGTTACTTTAGACAAAGTATTGTTGATGAATACGAGTGTAACCGATAGTTGTGTATTATCGTTTAAAAGGACGGATAACTGATTGTCGGTAATCGAAGATGTAGAGGAAAACAAAGTATTTTGTCTACGATTTCATTACAAACCCAAGATAGTACAAATTTTCAGGTGTAGATGTTCTTTGACTTAACTTGACTTCTGTGATTTCCACAGAAAAGACAGTTTCTGTACAAAAGCAATGGAACCTTTTTGTAATTGGGAGCAATGTGTAACAGTTGTAACTAATCGATAAACAGTCATCGACAATGTATATTAAATCAATTAACGGTTATTAGCACTATTCAAATGATTACCTCAATATTTCGATTCTGAACTGTAGTATTTGTTATCATTATTGGTGAGAGACTGTTCCAAGCCAAAAAACGCGTGATACTTTGGGCCCAATTAAAAGCTGCTTAAGCAACACTAATGTTGCTTAACAAATGGCTGCAAATCAAAAATAAGCAGGGTGCCAGTTACAGATGATGCACATGTGGAGTAGTTTTTAGTCTGGTAACTCTCTTAAAGTTTTAGACTGAAATTCACTCTAATCAAATGAAACTAATCCTGCTAAGCATTTTTGTGTGTGCATATAGGCAGGCCTTGCTTATAGCTCCTTTTTGTTGGTGCTTAGTTCTATTGGGCCCAGGTACGGATGACTTAAGCATTTCTGTTTCAGTTTGTTACCGTGGGAATATTTGTACAAACCTTGGTGCTCGGTTGGGTTGTGTGAGACCAGTTGATTACCAACTGCCCGGACCAATTTAAAGAACACCTCAGATGATAAAAACAGTATTTCTTGTGGTATCAATTATATTTGTTTATTATGTGTTATTATGAGTTACGGTATGTAATTTTTCTGGGTTTTTTCCATTTCTTATCATGGTCTATGAAAGGTTGAATTGTAATCATACATTTTTTTAATGAGTAATTTTTATGAAACAATGTGGACTCCAGTCTGACTATGTATTGGACTAAATGTATTATCACTGCACTTTTCTATATTGATTTTAAAATGCTGCCCTAATTGTGTTGTATCACTATTTTGTTAGAAAAAAATATATAAAAAAATAGAAAATATGTTTGACTTTTGTTTGTTTCCAATATTCCTTTGTCTGTGTATAGAGCCCATGGTAATATGAGTTAATGTATTCGCCATGAACTTATAGATTGACCTTTAGGTCCATTGTACAAAAGCATTTCGGGGGCGTTAAGCACCGTTTTGCGAACAACAAGATTAACATGAATGTTGTCTTAGTTCAGTAATCGTGCGCCAAAACAAGATGGGTAGTTTTTCGTTTGTATTTTACCAGAGTGCAAATCTTCATGTATTTTCTTTTGAACACAAAATCATACAGTTTTTCGACGCAGTAAGCTGAGCAACATTATTTGCCCCTAAATTGTTTTGACTTTACCGGGGCTAAAAAAAAAGCACATTATCAAGTGGCGTCTCCACTGGTTCTGTACACTCAGTCAAATATCAAATGAACGACCTCTTCGAACAGCTCGACCCCTTTTGTTATCATGTCCTAATTGTAAGATGTGTCGACATGCTCGTATGTATTTTTGGAAAAGGTTCGATTTGGGGTTACCCGTTTTATTTTATGAGAACTGTGACGGCTGAAAAGTTTCGTAAGAGGTGAGAAATTTCCCCAAAATGTTTTCATCAACACAGCACGTTGTCAGCAGCTACCACTCGCGGGTTCAACTACGGTTTTGGATAGACGGTATAGGCAATGTACCCTGTGACATCACATGTTTACAATATAGGGCCACAGAGCATGGACTTTCTGCAGGCGTAACTTGTACACAGTCCAACGTCACCGTTTGGTTTTTATACAAATTCTCAAACCTTGTTCAGCTGTTACTTTTATAACTCTTGAATTTATCTGAAAATGATAACAAGAAATTTCCCATAAATGTAGTGTAGTATCTTGCCTGACAGAAAGGCCCTAGAATGTACATGGTCATTCTTGTTATAAAGCAGGTAACATGTTCCACTCGCCCACACTACCCCTATTGCTGGTAATCACAATTTGCATCGGGTCAAGTGAGGCAATTTGACCGGAAAACCTTAAATTACCGACCAACTATTGTCTCTGCTCAAAGGTCAGGTAAGTTCAATGACCTGTGGAAATAGTTTCCTTCATATCTATGAAAAGGTGAAGATCAGAAAGGTGAAGATCAGAAATTACCTGTGAGAGGTGTATAGTCCGGTGGCTTAATGAGAAAATCGTGACACGCCGGATTAAAGCACCAAACTTTGCACACTTGTTTTAGGGGTCCCATAGAAGCATATTAGAGGGGGGGGGGTGCCCGGTCTGTCATCTCCAGGTCAGTAAACTAAAGGGATCAACTTTTTCCACATAGCTCTGCCTGAGTGTCTGAATAGAAGCTGCATGGTCATTTGTGATAAGTAGGAAGGTACAGCAGTTTCAAAACAGTTTCTGGACCCCGGAGAACTCCGCGGTTCACCGGCGAACTCAGCGGATTATGTATTATTCGACGGTAGAGGGCGCAGATATCGATGTTCAGGGTGCACTAGACTAATATAAGCTCCTCCATAGCAACCTATGCTGAAAATAATGCTAAGCATTCAAACATACTCATAAAAAAATCATTTAGAAGCCTCACTGCCTCTAGAAAACAATCCAAATATATTTTCTGAAAACTAAACTTCACTTTTCTTTTTCTGTTTTTGGTAGGTTAGTCGTTTGGCTTTTGATCAAGGCCATTTGAGGAAGGCTGGTGTAGTACCTCAAAATGTTCTAGGTTGAAAGTTAACAACCCCTGGGGCACATAGGCCTTATTTATTTACTTGTTGCTGTTGTTGTTGTTGTTGTTGTTGTTGTTGTTGTTGTTGTTGTTGTTGTTGTTGTTAACAATACAACACGAGTACATAACAACATGCTTATTCATATAATTATTTTAGGAAACTTCAAGTTATTTTATACATGGTCAATAACTGACATTCACATGCAAACTACCTCCAAGACTCCTCAACGAGCTGAAGAAAGAATAAATGATAAACACAAAATGTTACTTGTCAATAAAACACACTCAAGAAAAATTGCATATTATTAATAAACAGCTTGGATTTATACGTCCGAGTCTTTGTTATGAATGGGCCCTTGTTGTAGCGCCCCCTTTCGGCAAATCAGAAATTGTGAAGTTAACATGAACGTGCCGAATTTGATGGCTACGGCTGCGGCTGTTGCTAAGGGTCGCCATGGGCCTCCTATTCTTCAACGCATGATTACGCGGAAATCTAGCTGTAGCCGTAGCTAAAGCCGTAGCTGTAGCCGTCAATTCGACCACGGCCTGACTTTCATATTGGATAAAGCGCAAAGGAACTGGAGGAGACGCGATAAAACTTACTTATTATTACATATTTATGATTAAGACTATTATTTAACTCAAAAGGTCCAGTTTATAATTGCTTCCTCCATGATTTCCCCAAAACATTTCACTTCCTTCCTCCATGCTTCAAGTAGGCCTACATAGTCTTGGTTTAAGACCCCCTGTTATGAACAACAGGAGCGTCTTGACCCAAGACTAAAGGCCTAAAAAGCGAACTTTTAGCCACACCTGTCGACCATGATTCACTGGTGACAGTAAACACTATGAGTCAGGTGCCACACACTTATTGTACGCATTGCTCTCTGCATCAAGAAGCTCACTGAAGCGTATCAAAACTGGTGCACGCCCAATCACATTCGTAATCCCGATAGTGCCGCGTACCAGCTCCTCATACAGTTTTTCAAAATGGCATCCCACAGTGTTTACTCGTCGTATACAAGCGGAAGAATTTTTCTTATCTTTCTGGCAATCTCCATCCGTAGTGGTAAGTTGGGACCCATCTAGATTTCTTTACAGTCTGGTCAATGTTTACCATGAGAATTTATAGGGGTTTTGGTTAACACAATCAGCGTATCTTCGCTGTTATCGCATACCGGAAGACGAAAAACGAAAGGAATTGCAGTATATTAAGTTGACTGTGTCTTCTCTTCGATGACAACACTGGTTTTTGTCGTTTTGTGGTTGCAAACAGCACGCTCTAATTTGCTACATGAACAAGAAAAAGGAGTGCCTAGGCTAGAGATATTTAGGATAGGACTAGGCACATTTCTGTTTGGTTTGAGGGAAACGAATGGTTTGATAGAAGATCAGTTGCGAGGATCGGGATCGTACGTCCTCGCGCTGCGTCAGAGACCGGAGGAGTTGCAAAACCAAGAGCCAGGAAGAGTTGCGCTCACTAAGAAACCACAGGAGGGTGACGATCATCGCAACCAGAACAAAACATTGTAATTAAAATAACAATCGACTTTGGAAAATAAGTTTATGTATTTTATTTGATTGAATACTGGAACGGACTAATGTAATGCAAACATACTAGTATCAATTCCATTTATAAAGAGTAAGATAATGTATGCCTATTTTGAAATGCATTTATTTAAAATAGATTGGCGTAAAAAAAGCTGTTTTGTCAGCAGGGAATTAACGACTTATTTTTGGTGGGGTCACCCTGAACGAATAAATAAACACAGATTTCAAAGAGAGGTGACAGGGATTTTCAAAATGCTCTCCTTGACAGCCGGTTTGAAGCAGCCGCGACCCCTCCCCACCCCTAGTGAGATAAAACTTGCCCCCAGCTCCTTTCCCCTTTTGCAAACACTCTGGTGTTAAATTCACTATACGATATAGCAGTAATGGGAGATAACTAACACCATTATCTAGTTGTCACAATATAGATACGAAGAGAATCGATGGAACACCACAGTATAGGACTATTTGCAGCAAGGAAGAAGAAAAAAGAACCCCCCCCCAAAAAAAAACCAAAAAAAAAAAACCAAAAAAACACCACGGTCTCCTGTTGTTGCAATAACGTGTTTTTTTCTTCAGAATCAATACATTCAAAATCAACAATCTATTATCAAAATCAATAATTATGGCGTCTCCTTGAACCTCACTGACACATATCGTTTGTATTCCATGCAAAGCTCAAATCTTAATAAATAAACCTTGCTCAGAACGATTGGCACAAGTAAAACAAAACCCAAACAAAGTACAACGAAGTAGGTGGCCTCAGCCTGTCACACTATAGGCCTACATATTTTCAATTCTCTGCCCCATAATCAACAAGCCCAAAAGGTGCAAAATGTCATTAACCCAATATCGTGTAACTTTACTCCTCAGCATTGGCCGAATTCTGCCCCGGCTCCACAAGTTCACAGGGTATCGCCGTCGCAGGGTTCCAATGCCCGGGGGAGTCTGATGATTTCGAGGACTACAAATGCTGTGGGACATCGGTCGACTACTATTGCTGTAATGTGGAAGATTACAACTATTACCGGAAAGGTTATTGGAGGTAAAGCAACGAAGAGGCCTATAGCAGAATGTTCCATTCTTTCAAAATGTCCTTTGCATTCCGTTTGCCTCGGGCTAGTATGATGGGACTATAACGTTTATGATTTGTTTTTTAATAAACAAGTTTAGCTCATGTTTTCCGACCACTCCAACAACTTTGCACCGCACACTTAATTTTTTATTCAGTTGGTAGTATAAAGATACAAATAACTAAGCTACATCATGGAGCAATAAACTAGTTTATTGCTCCATGGCTACATACAATTTCAGCAAGTTACAATTCACACACTGAACGAACAAGCTACACATGTATTTCTTTACAATGGTATACGAAATTTAAAACTTCGTCACAAAAGACAAACTAGAACTTACGTCACGAAGGGACATATAGGCCTAGACTAAAAAAAAAAATAAAAAAAATGCAACGGGCACAAACCAAAGCAATAAAAAAAATATATATATATGAATGACAATCGTGAGAGGTAAATTAATTAGTCATTTTATTATTTCATTATTACCTCATGTTTAAAGCTGGGTTCGTCGCTTGCAGATTTTTTAAATTTGTATTTATTTATTTATTTATGTATTTATTTATTTATTTATGTATTTATTTATTTATTTATTTATTTATTTATTTATTTATTTATTTATTTATTTATTTATTTATTTATTTATTTATTTATTTTGATTAAAACTTTTCGGGGGACTTTCAAGTTACTTCAAAATAACTAACTTGACTGATACGTACTTTCAGTGAAGAAAATTATTTTGAACTTGACAAATATTTCCAGTGAAATCGTTTCGCCAGCTGTCATTTCATTTTAGAGAAAAATGCAATTTTATATCATTTTGAAGCGACGGTCGTTTGAATGTGTGAGTTAACAACAATGTCTGTCTGACAGCTTGAAATTGTCATCATTTTCTCTCGTTTTTCCTCGGCAGTCATGGACACACTTAATGTAAACAGGTCGGTGGAACGATATTTCAAATGAATTCCTACCTCACAAATTCACATTCTCGAAAAATACAACCTTTACCAATGATGTCATTGCCATACCCGTTAAACACCAGGGGCCAATTTCATAGCGCTGCTTAACGGTAAGCACATTTTCGTGCCAACTACAGCAGAAAAATGTGCTTAACCCTAAGCGTACTTCACAGGTTAGCAAGAAAAGTAGGTAGTACGTCATTATTTCTCCTGCAGTAATCACCGGAAGGTTGGCATGCCGTTTCGTGTGTTTACGGTAAGCAGCGCTACGAATTAATGGAAACTCGTGCAGAAGCGCCGTCGGCCGTTAAGCAGCTCTATGAAACTTGGCCCAGGTAGTATTTTTGAAGAAGCCTGATCATCCATATAGGTGTTCGGGGATTTATACATTGTCATTTACATTTTTTTCTCGTCTCAGTGCTGGTAAAATCGTCGGTGTGGTGCTCGGTGCAGTTTTTGGTGCAGTCCTTTTCGTCGTCGTGATTGCGGTCATCTGTTTTTGTTACATCCGAGACGTACAGAAAAATCGCACTCAACAGACAGCGAATGGTAAGTCCATTGTTAATGTTTGTTAAAGATTAAAAGTTTGTGGTCAGTTTGTTTGAGAAATAATAATGTTTACAACCAGCCATTCTCTATTTACATTATTTCCCAGGGAGGTATTCTCTTTTGAGGTATTGTTGTTGTGTCATGAATTGTGTATGTTTTTTCATGTTGTTATAATTATGCCTACAATATTGTAGAGGGATTGCTCTTTGATTTTGTTCGCTTTTGGACAATCCCTGGTCTTCCGTTTGTTTTTGATTGTCCTTTTCAACTGTCTTGTTCTTGTTTTAAGCCTGAATTAACACATTAATTGATTTGAGAATCGTCCCACTGATGGTGCCTTACGATGCGGTGAGGGTACATTGAGGATTCTTTGCAACTCCCATTTATAATAACGTAACTCACAAAAGAATACGAACTAAACAAGAGATGGAGACTTTTGAGACGATAACGGGCGTTCCACTCATATCAGCCAATTTCCTTTTGTTCTCAGCGATGAGAACGATAGACAAGGACCGGTGAGTGGGAAGCCCGCTATCGTCTCAAAAGTTCCCCGTTTAATGACTTGGAACGCACTGTAATAAAAACAAATATGTGCAATAGAGATGTTTTCCTCCGGTCAGAGAAGAAAAACCCGAGTACCCGACTCATGGTAATGATTTACCCGTAACAAGTTACCCAGTACCTTTTGTCGAAAAGGGGCATGTAGTGGTGTATCTTTCTGTCCTTTTTCTGTGCTTTAACGAGGCACCCAGTACCTTTTGAGAAGGGGCATGTGATGGTGTACCTTTTACAAGTCACCCAGTATATACCTTTGAGCCTTGCTCTATGCTTTGAGAAAGGGCATGGCCACTAATTAATCCTTTCATAACAGACTTCAGTGATCCTACACCCGGAGTGAAATGCTTACAGTAATGTAATCTACTAGTCAGGCCTACACCTAAATCGATGATCTTTTTTCCTTATCAAAATCTGCATATAAAAATAGGCGTACATTTTGTGTTAATAATTGTGGTTTTATGCATTCCTCAGGCTCGCAACAAATGACCCCAGTCACTGCGACAACTCAACACAACACTCAGCAACAAGTGGATGCCAATCAGCAGCGACAAATCGCACGCCAAAAACAACTCTTATATGAGCACGTTCAGGGTTATCCAGATCTAGGTCAGATGCACCCCGAACAGAACCAAGGCTACCCACAACAGGGTAATCTCCACACCAGCACAAACCTGCTGCACTACCCGCAATCGGACACCTATGCCCCGCAAATGCAGGCTCACCCGGCCGCCGCGAGAGCCATGCCTGGTTACCCTCAGCACCAAGAACCTATTTCACCTCCGCCTTCGTATTTTTCACATCAGTTGCCCCCTACTGCTGGCCCTTATGCTCCCGAGGTAGCACCACCACCTCCGCCAAGCTAGAACTAAGGAAACTTTTGTTTGCATATCAATATTTTGGACAAACTTTTAGACTTAACCTAAGATGACGAGGCTCGCCAAGTGCTTCCATTTTATACCAAACGTTGTGTTTGACGCAGCTATGTGTAGACAGTCATTCTTCACAACATGTAACAATTTCCAGCATCAGAACGTGTTTTTACACCAGGCATGCGAAGTCTAGCTTTGTGTTCATACACCCGTCAAAGACCGATCACAATATGGGCAGGAGCTGCTGCCGATTTCGTACGCGCTTTTGGATGAGTGCCTTTTCCAACCTCCACTTTTTCAATGTTATAAACAATAACATTACCTTTTTTTTAATGGTATATGAGATTTTGGGTCACTTTGAGTGAAGAAGGGTCGGTCGGATTTAGCAGCCTTTCCCACACTTCAAATGTCGCCCTCTGTCGAGAAGAAAACCTTCCTTTTTAGAGTGATCATTTCGTTTGGTCCCAGCGCCTCATTCAAAGGCGCTTGGATGGGCTAACCTATGCACATGTACATTTGACCATTCCTCTGACCTGGCCTCTTCGTGTTTACGAAAGATTGGACTATCAATAAGAATATAGCTCTGTTTTGTAAAATCCATTGAAATAATAATTGTCATTCGTTGCCTTGTACTAAAAATAGGGCTTGCAGGGCTCGATCACAACATTCTTCTTGCAACTTTGGTTTAAAAATATCGCTTACATTAACCATGCAACCCCCCTGCTTTATCATAACTATCGTGTGTACATGTTGTGATTGTGTGCATTTCACCGACTGCAGTCAGTCATCATTCCCACCATGCATCACTACATCCTGAACTTGTGCAAGCTCACCAGCCCATCCCAGCGGTCTTGAGTGAGACCGGTGGGGCCGAGCGAATCCCATATATAGTTTGATCATGTTCACCGGTAGTATATTCAGGTTGAGTTGCGCCCGCCCCCAACCTCCCCCCCAAACCCCCCCCAAAAAAAACAACAACAACAAAACAACAACAATAACAACAACAACAACCCAAAAACCAAAAACCAAAACCAAATTGCAGTACCCATTACCAAAACAGGGTTCAACTCACCTTACCTCTCTCTTTCAAAACACTGTACTGCTGACAATACTGCAAAGCGAGGCTTTTCATTTAGTAAAGAGTAGAGCATGTGTGGTAGCGGCATGGGAATTTACAGGTTTGTCTGCGACTGTAAAAACCACGGCAAATCTCAACCCTACGAACGCCACCAAGTGACAGGTTTTGCCCATGAAACACGGTTCTCGATGACTCCTATATAAAAAGTGTTTTCGTTAGTCAATGCGACATAACGCTTCACCGTGGTCTCATCTGAAATAACTTCTTTATTGGACTGACTTTAATGCGTGACGATTAATGTAAAGCACAAATGAACCTTGACGGAGGTTTGTGCGTAAAGTCGACGTGAATTATTCATAAAGTTAAAATTGCAAAAGTTACTAACTTTGAAGATATGAAATTATGGCTAGTATAGAAGCACTGTCTTTCTTCAAATATATTTCGATGTCTATTTCTTATAATTGTTTTAATTATGTTATTTCATTCTGTTAAACAGTTCGTCTTTATTTATTTGTGTTCTAACAGTACTGTATACGCAATAGATGATTTTGCACACAAAGTAATGTAACTTTTTTTTAAATCAATGTGTTCAATTTTAGTGCCATGTTTAGGTTATTAATTAAGCGCGATATTTAGAAGGTATTCGAGTCAAGTTGATCAGTTTGGCTTGAAATTCAGGCCCCCTCACTGACGTAGTGTGTTGCCATTGGATATTAAAACAGTAAATCTGCTTGATAAGCTGTAACGGAAAAAGGTACAATATTGGTAAAGTTACAAGCTCACAAAATGTTATCTAAAACAAACCTGTGTAATTAAAATAGCGAAAGTAACGATTTTATCAGCTGGCGTAATTATATGGGAATAATACTGAGTTCTTGTAATTTCCTATAGTAGCTAGATCAAGGCGCTTTATTCAACATTATTATCCCTGTTCATTAGGCATACTTTGACCATTCCTAACACTCCCTGGGGAGCAAACAACCCCAAGCTGCTTAAATTAGCTCTAAGGGGTTAACCCAGTACAATACTGTCTCAGCCCTCTCGGGGTTCTCATTTATAAAACCTGAGTAAAGAGAAGCAGTTATAGTTAAGTGCCTTGCTCAATGACATGGGTGTCACGACCGGGAATCGAACCCACACTCTCCGATGAATCAGCCATCAGAACTTGGGCCCATGCCATAGACATTATTTGAATAGGCCTACTACTTACTTGACTTACTTCTCGTATTTTGATAAATAACATTATTTTATCAGGAATTAATTTGCCGTATATTTTATGAAAACATGTGACTCCTCGTAAAAAAACACCAAGGTTGGCAACGACGAGTGCTGAGTTTTCTTTAATGTCTATTTTCAAGACTAGTGAAGCACTGTTATCCAAACAGTCATGGTTCAGTGGTAAATATCACTGACGCACAATATGGTAAATTCGAATGCGTCAGCGAATTTAGAATAATAAAATAAACCAAAGAAGGTGACGAAAAAAAAAGAGGTTATAATATTATAGTATGAAATGTGTAATCGAAAGATTACAATGACTATGTGTGGAATTAAAGGCCCTACCAAATTCTAACATAAAAATGAACTTTAAACGAGGTTTTAATTACCTCTCCAACGTTTTAAAAAAATCATAATTGAACACTATAGTATAATTATAATAATCGACAACTTTCGGAATATCTAATAACTTTATAACGGGCGAACTTGGTATTTTTAGAGAATTCATTTAACAGGTCGATATTTTGCCACAGAGGGTTTTGTTCTTTAAATACGAAACATCGCCGATAAAACTGGAATAATAAAATAACAGTTCGAGTCCCAAAGTTGACATTTTCGTTTTACAATTCTCAGAACAATTACTGTCATATCGAACCACAGTTCAATCTTAATGTGCAAAGATGTTCCAGATCCTTAAAATATCTGTGGGGTCATTAATAATAATGACAATAGTTGTTTCTTAAATAGCACACATATCCTAGTAGCTAGATCAAGGCGCTTTACAACATTATTATTCCTGTTCATCGGGCATACTTTTAGACCATTCTTCTAACTTTCACAACTCACGGAGGACATACAAGTACAACACCAAGCTGTTTAAATTATAGTGCCAAGGGCCAGGGGTGAATCCAGCACAGTATTGTCTCAGACATCTCGGGATCCATTTATACACTTGGTAAAGAGAAGTAATTATGGTTAAGTGCCTCACTCAAGGACACATGAGTGTCACGAGGGGGATTCGAACCCACACTTTGTTGCCAGTTTTGGAAATGGGTTCGTTTCCCTGTTTTACAAACCCACACTAGTCTGTGATGATTTCACCGACCTAGGACCTCCCGTTGTTCCAATACATTGTTTAATTATTTTTAGACTGAATATATTCAGGTAAGATTTGTAGACCTACACAAGAGCAAACAGAGGACCCAAATGTTCGTTATAAAACCAAGTCATCAGATTGAACGATTGGTATTGACAAACATTACATAAAATAGGGTCTGTGCATATACGTTTGCCGAGGTCAATAAAATGCACGTACTTATAATTTCCAATACAATAGCTAAAAAGAAACAACGTGATCGCTCGCTCGTCAGGATGCTGGAGACATCTCTTATTCTTATTGTGTACAAACAATCAAAGACACCTGCAATACGATCAATGTTTTTTACATTTTGCTTTGATGCAGTCACTATTGTCACATACCGGATGTTTTCTTGATATTTACTACGGTAAACAAATAAGTTCATAATGTTAGTAAATTGCTCAGGCAGTTTGAGGCTGCGTGTTCTAAGATTTAGAATGATGTTCTTAGATTTATAACTTAGCTGTATTTATCTCAACCAAGCAGTAGAGCTCTCACTTGTCATCTCAGGCGAATGCCAAGGGTGGAGTTGAGCTGCCGTTCGTGGCAAAAGTGGTGGTGGGGGTGGGGTTGGGTATGGTGGTGCTGGCTCCTGGTTGACCAATTACTGTGACCCTCAACCTTTTATCTGCTGAAAACAAAGTCAGTTTGAGGAAAGTACTTTTGCTCCGTCTGTCTGCACGTGGGTGTTCACCGATGATGGCAAGGCAAAGGGAAAGATATTCAAAGTGTACACCCCACTGTGGGAGTTGCTCTCTTATCGTTTAGACGATTTAGGTAAAGATCATTCGTCCGAAGTTGAATGTTACATGACGCCTCATATGCACTGATTAAAAAGCCAGTGCCATCCAGATCTTGGTCATTTTAACAACAAGTTGATGTTTCCGAAATTGCGATTGTTCACATTCCCGACATAAACAGACAGCAGCATGTTTAATTTAAATGGGTAATCATTGTAACAAACGACTTTCTACCATCAGTTCATTTAATTAATTTAATAGAATGTCCGGGACAACCGTGCGCCCTTGCCGTCAATCAACTTTTAACAATTTTGACGATGTCATAACCACCATACTATTAATCAACATAAACTATTCATTGAGGCGAAGTGTGTACCGTTATGATCGTCATACCGACGATCGCCTATCATGTTCCAGCCCCCCGTAAATAGATGCAGTTCGCCGGACGAGCATGCGACGGTCGGTTGCTCAAAATCTGTCGGCAGAACGGCAACCGTTCGTTACGTGGGGATGCACCGGCTTAACCGCCGCTGTCACTTTTGGATTTGAGGCTGTCGGGTGTCATTTGCTGTTGGAATTTCAGTTTATGAAGTTGTGTCAAAACTGCTGGGCGAATCTAAAACATGTTCCCCCCTACCGACAGGCCGGTGCATTACCACTGAGGCCTAAATCGACGATTACTTTGTGGTCGTGAGAAATCCAGGGAGGACTGAAAGGAAGTTTAAAAAGTGATAGTTGAATCGAGATTGCGTTCTGAACACAAACGAAACCAACCAAAAAGTGCAACAATACGGGCTAATGACTTACAATTAAACGATGCAACATTTCAATTTAAAAGTTTAATTAACTTCCTTTTCAAATCTGTAGGCGACAAAGTATGTAACTACTGTGTGTCGATTTCCCATCTACCTCGGCAAATTTGTGAGGCTCTGGGTAGACATAAATTGAACATCTCGCATTGACTATCAAGTACAACTCGAGAACAATTTTGGCGGTTAAAAGACGGTGTTGAAATCAAATCTTTCATCGACGATTTTTGATAACTTCGCGAGGAAAACAAGTTCCAAGAGATGTCAAGACGATATACCGTGGATGTAACTGGTCAATGAATCGAAGAGAAACTTTGCCAATTATTTTCAAAAAGTAAAGTAGAGAAATCGCCACACTGCGTTTCCCTCAGTACCGCCTGGACCCTTTGGATGCGGGTACGATGCATCGCTCAACGAGTCGAGCTTCCAAACAGAGACGCGAACTCATCAAGACGGAGATTGACCGTCTTCGTGAACTACTTCCGCTGCCAAATGCCGTCAAAGCACGCTTGTCTTTCCTCCATGTCATGTCCCTGGGATGTGTTTTTGTTCGTAAGGGACATTACTTCAATCAACAAGGTAAGTTTTTACAATGCAGTATTTAGAAGCACAATGCACTCAAATGGTGACCATGGTAGTGACATTGGTGTATCCCTCAACGGTTGGGTGTCTTTGCAATGC